>JARHVA010005319.1:755000-932500 GCA_037957365.1 Torreya grandis
CAAAATTGGTATTAAACTTCATTTTTGTTATCAATGCTAACTCACCTATTGGACATAAGTTCATAATCATGTCAATTGACTATTATACCTATTATAATAAAGCTCAAGAATTTAAAATTTCATTACTAATGTGGTAATCAGCTTTTTATAGGAACACATCATCACTAAGTTTGGGATGCCTACTACTCTAATATGTGATAATTTTCCTACTTTCTCCTCATGCAATTCACTGAATGGGCTTATGATAATAAGGTAATTTATAATCTTATCTAATTATTACCCTCAAGTTTATGGGGTTGGTGATTCAACTAACAAAAATATGTTAGATGTCATTAAAAAAATATTGGAAAAGAACCTTAGGAATTGGCATAAAGTTTTGAAGTTTGTATTATGTTCTGATTGGACTAGAATTAAATATTCATTGGGTATTTCCCTGTATAATATAATATAAGGATAAGATCTTATGTTTCCTATGAACTTAAGAATTCTAAACTTCAAATTCATGAGGTAGTACCTATAAACTAATGATAAAATTGAGGCTCAACTCTTATATATAATACAATTAGATGAAAAATGTGGTGTAACCCTACTACATTTTAGCAAACACTAAGGATTCATCAAACATTGGTTTGATAAATGGGCTAATGTGAAATCCTTATGAATCTAAAATTTAGTCCTTCTCTAGGATAAGGACCATGATAAAAAGGGACATCATGACAAATTTGATGCCTTGTAGTTGGGTCCCTACCAAATATCTAAAATCTTGGGTGAGAATGCATTCTACCTATGGTGTCTAATTGGTGAGGATGTTCCATTTCCTTTCAATGGACAATTCTTCAAACACTACTTCTAGGTTGGAATGAGCCTAGTAGATTCATATAAAAACTTTCTATTTTACTTTCCTTTTTTTTTGCTTCATGTTTTTGATTTCATTGTTAGTTTAGTTACTTCTCTTGTTTTTATTACTTTTCATTGTTGGTTCAGAGTCATTGTTTGTTTGTCTTTTTGTCCCAACCTATTTATTTTTCATATGGGTCCCCTTATTGGTAAAATAATGAGGAATAAAGGGTTTGTAGGTAAGTGACATGAATGACATTCTGGTGTGTAAGTACTATAAGTAATTTATAGTATTAGATTCTATTTCTAAATCATATTCAAAGGCTTAGGCTACTATGTGTTTTCTAGATTTGTTCATGTTGGTTTTAGTTTGGGTAAACAATTTGGTCAATATAGACATTATCTCAAAACCAAACACAAATTTCATATATTAATGGTTTATGGGCTTGCCTAGATGAACCTATTGTAGTGAATATCTAAGGTGAAAATTTTATAATTCTACCTCTCACTTACCACCATGGCCCCCAACCCAAAGTTGAGAAGCTAAGATAATAAATAAAAAAGACAAATGAATAAAATGAATAATATCAATTTTTGAAAAACCCAATTCTTAGTTGATTTAGGTAACCTCTACCAGGGCTATGGATGCTTGACTAGAAGTAGAGAAAGGCTTTGAGTCATATTAAAGAAAACTCCAGCAAAGTTATGAATGCCTGGATGATAGCAGAGAAATATCTAGGTAATCATTCTCAAGATAGGATTCACTATCCTAATGATTAGATATGTGGTATATAATCCTTATAGGCTCTAAAAAATGGTAATGAGCTCATTCACACACACACCAAGTCAATGAAAATGTTAGATTTGGTTTCTTAATTGTTATCATATTTTCCTCTCTCAGATTTGTTCATGTTTCATGCATAGTCTCAGTCATAGATTATAGGTTATTAGAGACATTTTATCATTTAAAAATAGTCAAGATTATTTTCCAATAGATTCACCATTTTTGTTACTTTCACAACATGCCCTCATCTCTTCCAAAATCAATGAACCTATTTTTGTGTTTGTAGATGTTCCCATTTATGCCCATGGTTTATTGATCTCAGTGATCCTAAATTTATTTGGTAATTCATTTTATTTTAAATGTAAAAACAAGACCCATAACCATATCCATTTTAAATACCATTTCCATGAAATAAAGTTTCATGTTTTACACTTAGTGTAAAATTATAGTCTTACCTATCAAATTTGCATTCAAATGTTTCATTTTCTTAGATATGCACATCAACATCCATACATTAATTAATGTATATAATTTTTAATTCATAATAGGTCCTTAAAATTACTACCATTATAAATCTAATTCATTTGTGGATAACTTTTGTATTTATCACTTCACCCGAAAACACCATTTTGACTATCTATTTTTCCAATGAAATAATAAACCCTAAAAGTCCTATAACTTTGATCAAAATCTTGAATTTTATAAAATAATTTATTTTCCAAAATTATAAAATATTAAAAATTATTTTCAAATAATTTATATAATCCCAAAATATCCATGGCCATATGAGACCAAAATGAAAAAAATTAGTGTTTTGGAAAAACCATGGTTTTGGCCAAACCACTCTTCATGGCACCTCACCTCACAAGGGGAAAAAAATAAAACAAGCTAGTAATGAAAATAAAATTATTATTTATTTTTAGTTTTCATGTTAGGATTTTCATGGCCATGGATTAATATTGTTGAAGGCCAACCATTCAACCTCCTATGGCATGCAAATGTGATGGCCTCCCACCACACGGGTGTGTTAAATGAGATCGGGTAGGCGGTCCTACCATGATGCATTGATGAATTCCTTATCTAATGAATGGAAATGGGCCCTCTTTGAAATTTGGATTAATTGGCTCACAACTCACATGTTAGTGGAGGCCAATTTTATAGGCCCTTGTAGGCACGTGGACACACTTAACTTCCATTGTGTGGTCACATGGACTAGGATCATCTAACCATCCTTACAACACATGAGAATGTGCATGCACAAGAAGTTTATTTATTATTTTTTTAATTAATTTTTACAAAAATTAATGTGATTTTAAATATGATTTTGGATTTTTTTCCTAATGACATGAATGACCCTAGAGGATAGGTTTGTCCATATCTTTCAAACTAGATGTCTATTTTTTGAACCGTCTATGGTGTTAGAAAGTTGGTTTCGACATAGTCCATAGGGAATAATATATTTTAAAAAAATATTACCCAATAAAAATATATTCATGTTTATATGAATAATTTTTAAATTATATATATTTTTAGGTCATATTATTCACATATGTCAAAAATAACTAGTTTAATTTGTTTCATAGGTGTGAATGAAGCTAAAGTACAAGGAGATTGCTTATGGTAGGAAAACTAAAACTCAAGTTAAAATTAAAGTTTTTTTTTAATTTTATAAGGAAATTATTTCCCTCCATTGACCAAAATTACTGTGAATACCCATCTCTTTTTCATTTCAAATGGTTGGCTCTTGTCGATTATAATTGAGGAGACATTGGACAAGACATTTTTAATGCCTTGTAGTGTAATCTCTCCCTTATTCTTGCTTTGGAATTATTGTTATCCTACAAAATTTTATAATAGAGTGGTGAAAGTATAATAAAATGTCATTTTATTGAAATGAAGATCATTATTAATTAAAGTTATAGAAGTTTATTTTCATTTTCTTATGAATGCAAATAGTGGACATGTTATTTTTATTCTTAGATTCATGTTCCTTAGACTTTTGCATCATTCCTTGTTTGTGGTTTTGAATTCATTAGATAGGCATGGAATAATTTTTTTGAGTTAAATATGTTCAAATGGCTTAGATTTAGTTACATTTCAATAATATTTTTTCTTTCTTTTCCCTTTCTTTTGCTCATTTGTATGAATCTAATTAGGCTAGGGTTTCATTTAAATACAATATGCTTCTCTCATTTTACCTCGATTTATAAAGTCATTTATTATTTTTAATGCATTATTAAATTTATGTGTATGTATTAAATATTTAAAAATTAGTAGTGTATCTTTTATTTAAATTCAAAACATTGATTTATTTGAGCACATATATATGTAGTTCATTGCTCACCAAAAAAGGATAAAAACCTACAGGAGTGAGACAATGAAACTTGCATATCCCTCTTATTTATCAAAGGCCAAAAGAAAGTTTTAAATTTCCAAATAAAAGTAAAATCCCTTTGTATGTAATGATCTCAACAAGCCACTAAGTGAAGACCATTGCACATTCACTAGGTAGATAGAATCCTTAGGGAGATTTCCTGGAATCTCCTTTCAAGAGAAGTTGTGTAACCCCCATCCCTCCTAAAGTTGGTGTGCTAAACAACCCATAAACATAACTTATATATGGTTTATTTTTTGATATTTTTTGAGATAAAAAATGTTATGGAGATAAGTAGATTTAGTGTGGTTATTGGATCTACTAGTTAGGTTGCCTATAGGAGACTAGGCACAACATGCGAGATTGGGTTTTGGTGTTATTATACAGATATGATAGATTCCATTGCATGATGATTTTATCACCATGTTCTTAGGAACATAGGAGTGGCTGACTAACACTTTCTCATGGGAGGTGTATATGGATACCATTGAGGTGGGTATCACTTTGGAGTATGTGCATGATTTATTATTACCTCTTATTATGGTTACTCATATGGTGTGTGATATACCAAATACATACATTGAGAGATGATTCTTAACCTTATGGGTGACTAGCTCAAAGATATATGTCAAGGTAGGATTACAATTACACATGTTTCATGTGTTTGTGTTAGTTGTTATAGATATTTATAAGGAAATTATTAGACTTGTGAGAGTTTATGTGATCTATCACAAGTTGGATGGGAAGGTCCCATTATATATTATTGCATTGTGTTGGTCCATGTTGGATTAGGACATATGATATTACTTTAGATATATTATTAGTTTAGTTTATCCATTTTTAATATTATTATATCTTAGGGATAAGTGACCATGGGCCATGTTATATTATTGTATAGTTATATTTATGAGAGGATCCCTATGTATCAGCCTATGAGATTACCACATGTAGTGGATGATTCTCTACCATGTGTACTAAGGTGGATATAATATCATATATATGTGTTGTACCACATTCCTTATCATTATGTACCATCATACAAGGGTAAATTATTTGGAAGTCATATTAGGGCACTACAATTACTTGGTTATTATGGCCAAGTAATTTTTAGGTGCAAGTTCAACTAAGGATCACTAGACATTATGCATGGTGGGTAGAGCCACACCCAATATCTCACTTTATAGAGTAGAATTTATTACCACATCTTACATTGTTGATAATAGTCCCAGCATATTTGGCATGACATGAAATAGATAAGTGTGTAATATGAGTTATATGGATGCATGTATATGTGCATGTTATTCATCTTTATTGACCTAGGTTAGTGAGATGATGATGATGATGATATTGATGATGATGATGATGATGATGATGATGATGAAATTAATGTGATAGATGAATAGTTTTTTTAGACTACATAAAATACTATAGAAACCACAATCTCCACATAGATAGAGATGGGACCCAATTTAGCCATAGGCATATCCATAGCCACAAGAGGACCCAATTGATCAACCTACATTGAGTTGGTATATTTGGAGGTAGGTGTGCATTATATCACATCATGCTCATGTGATTTAACCTGGTAAGTATAGAGGTATCATGCTATCATGGATGAATGCATTATAGGAGGTGTTTGGAGGTTTCATATATGGAAGGACTATTAGTGAGTAAGATGTAATTTTTTGTGATTATTTTGGCTTGAGAAAGAGATACATGCTATATATATGTTTTTTTAGAGATATATATGAGAATTGATGTGATTTTTGGTTTGATTTTTTAGATGTTTTAGTGGAGGAAACTAGATGGGTGACCATGCTAGAGATATCCCATCATGATATATTAGATTGTGAACTACCTTATAAAAATATTATGCATATGATTTATCATGTAGTTCCTTCAAAACCTTATTATGCTGATTGGTTTTGATTGGTGAATGAGGTGGCTCAACATTTACATATATTATTAGATGTTGCATAGGTAGTAGTACCACTAGGATTAGGTGATGGGGAACTATGATCATGGTACTTTATATCTCAAGAGTGAGCCACACACTTGGATACATCCATTTTGTTATCATTGGTGTAAGTCCAAGTGTCCAATGTATATGGATATCTGGAGACTATACATTCATAGATAAGGTTGGTCAATAAAATATGTAGAGAGGGTAGTCATAGGCCTTGATAGGTGGTGTATCATGTATTCTTTATGGACATTGGCCCTAGAGATGTATTTTTAATATGTTTTATTATATCATGTTGTATTGTATCAAAAATTTAAAACTATTTATATAGGGATATATTATTGATGAGTCATGGATGTATATATTTTCTTTGTAGCACATATATTGATCATTATATGCTATGAGAAAATGTGGATATGGAAATTATGCATGCTATTATTTTCTTTCTAGAACATGTGTTAATATATTATCTACTTTAAGAAAATATGTTTTGGTATGAATCTTTTGTAACAAATGTGAAGAAATGAATGTTAAAAAGAATTGTCTAAGTAACATGAAAATTTGAAAATGAACAAGTACTAATTTATAAAAAATTATAAAATATGTCAAAAAGTGAGAAAAAATGTAAATGAAAATAATTAAATAATAATGAAATAAATGTGAATGTAAATAAAAACACAATATGGGATAGGGAAATTAAAGTAATAGAAATGTAAGAATAAAAATAGAGATATGAACAATGAAAGAGAAATGATAATGAAAGATATATTAATGTAATAACCCCAACAAAAATATGTCAAAATGTAATAAAAGATAAGACAATAAAATAAATATCCATGTAAGATAAGAACACAAACAAATATATTTAAAGCTAATAGAAAATATGAGAGAAGTAAAAAATAAATATGACAAACCAAACTTAGGGCTTGTGTTAATTTGTAATGTAAAAGAGTATGGTTTTCTATATCAACCCATGACATATAGTTGTTTATAGGCATAAATTGAATGTTTTGAGGAAGGCCTTGTCTTATTTGAGGTATTATAATGAAACTCATAAAAGACAAAACAAAGAGGTGTAAAAATGGAGGGTTTTTATATTAAATAGGGGTATTTTATGAGGAAGGCCTAGTCCTATCCAAGGTATTATATTGCAACTCACAAAAGGAAAAAAGATGAGGTACTATCAACTATTAAATGATAATCATAAAGGGTAATATCAAGGCTAAGATTATAAATATAGGTAATGAGATACATTACATAGGTGATGTATAAATACTTAGTATAAATGAGACATACTTAATCAAATGTGCTCATGCTAAGAACTATTCAACAACAAAGACCTAAGATACTCTAATGAGTAGATGTAAAGTTTGGGATTAACAAGTAAAGTACATTAGTCATCTCATGGAGTTTTTATATGCATGAAAATTAAAATGAAACTACCTTGCCACAATGTGTTCCCCAGTCTTGAAAAGCCCTTACATAGTCATTAGTATACTATGAAGATTGGGTACTTGCATGAGAAAGTAGATGGCATGAAATAGTATTATGTGACCTTAAATCCCAGTATACAAGCCTATTTCACCCAAATGGACCTTAAATCTATTATGAGTCCAACTATGGATTTTGAGATTCAATTAGAATAAGAGATGTGCCAAATAAGAATCAGGTTTTTTAGTGTGATTTTGAATTTTAAATTTGCAATTGCCTTTTGATCATTGCCTTTTATTTTAATGATTGGGCTTTTAAATTTTTATGGATTTTTATGTTCATCCTACATATGGTTCTAGAAAACCAATTATGAGAAATATAATTATTAAATACAATAAATTATACACATTAGTGAAAATAATGTACTTAAATACTATGACATCCAAAAGGTTCTTAGACTTTCCCAAAGATAAGTGTGAAATCTCAATACTAGCTGTAAGTGTACTTGAAATGAAAGGATGATATGGGATAAATGAAACTAATGAGAGATCCATGTATGTAATATATGGTAAAATTATAAGTATTATTTGTAGCTAGTCACAAGGTGAAATAGTATATTTGTTAGGTGTGAACTTGACACATTGGCATATTGACATGGTTGAAAGAGATAATGATAAGTACTTGATTGATGATTAGGAAGAGTATCCTTGTAGTTAGATGAGATTAAGCCTAATTAAGGGAATCATGCTTAATTTTGGTTTCATGAGCCTTATTTTTACCTTCATAAGATTTTCGGAATTCATGAATTAAGGTTTCATGATCAAAATTAGGGACAAGAATATATTCAAGAGAAAAATATCTAAGTTGGTGACAAGTCTCATGAGAATTCCCCCAACTTGCATGGTACCAAAAAAATTTGTGTGGATCATACCAATATTTGGTAGGGTGAATATGGTTAAGATGTTATGGTGAAGGCTGTGAACATTATTTTGAATATCTATCATGGAAAGCGGTTTGTGAGAATCTAAATTTTTCACTTGGGAAAATTTATAATTAGGTTATTAGAAAGGATCAATCAAAAGTGGTTATGAAAGAGTATCATCATTGGAACCAATTGGGAGGATAGTTTGAATAGTGTGTATTTAATCTAAGGTATTCATAACACCATCATTGGTATAATTCTAGTTTATAAAGTCTATAAGCATTCGGGTTTTGGCTGGAGGGTGGGAAGGCTTGAATTGTCTTATAAGAAAATCTTGGAATTTAGATTGGTCTAGGGATTTTTCCAAGTATTTTTGAGAGATAATACTAACATTATATTTTAATTTATTTATAATAGTATTAGTGAACACGTGAAAAATATTATCTTCTTTCATGTTATGTTTAGCTTAATTGGATAAGGATTTTCATCTCTTAATGAACACTTGGACTATTTCAGATTATGATTGTTTATAATTGATAAAGAGAGATAATTTGTTTTCAATAATGTAATTATTTTAGAATTAATGTAAAAATGAATTAATTATGTCCTTCAAAATATATTTAGTTTGAGACTTAGTTTGATTATACCAACCCAAAAGATGACCTGAAAAGATTTTCTCTAAGATCTTGGTTCCAACAAAGGTATTGAGCTTAATCCAATCTTTATAAAAGTTTCCAAAATATTTTAAATGTAATTTAGTACCATTGGATCAATTATAATTGATAGTAGTAAAAATACTACCTATGTCAGTATTGGAAATTTGATGAACTAAGGGTATATTTTGTTAGTGTTTGATAATCTTGTTAAGAAGTGGAGGTTGAGGTATAAGGTTACCTTGTGTATCTCTAAGGGGAGGGGGTGCATTACTATTTTTCACTAATAATTGAGTGGTTTGAGGATTATTTTTTAGTTATAAAATTTGTTTTTGCATTTGCATCATTTGATTTGTATTATTAGTTTGAAAATCAGCCATTTTATTCATGGTTTGTGGTAGCATTTGTTTAGTATTAATAGTGTCTTGAATATTAGAAGAAACATGAGATGCAATAATGGTATAATTTAATTGAGTATTAATGTGGTAAATTATATTAGTCACACTAGAGTAAATACTTGACATAATAGTTGATATACTAGGCAAGGTTAAAGAGTAAGTAGTAGAGAAAGTTAAAGGCATAGAAAAATAAAAAGGCATGGAATAAGTCATAAGGTGGATTTATCCAAGACTTGTATAAAAAATATGCATGGGTGAAGGGGGACACTTAAGGTGAGGTCCCATCATGAGATTATATGTTATTATGGAATCCTTGCCCTTATTTTGAGGATTTTCATTGATGAAAACGATAATGTCATCATTGTCTTCTAGATCACTTTCATCTTTGATAATAGGCATTTTTAGATGTTAAGTGGATTAATATTTTAGAAGGAGGTGTACAATATTTTTTGTTTTAGTGGACACATGATATGGAATTATAATGAAAGTGAGAATGACTATGTTTATGGTGGTTAGTTAAATTCATCATATTATTTTGATTTCCCAATTAATCTTCATCAAAAATGTACTACATCATGAAAATTGAAGACATGACTAGAAATAAACATGGTGATAATAAAAGGATAGTAATGAAATATATTGTGTTGGATTCCTAATAAAAATATGTAGGATTTACCTAACCAAATTAGTTTTACAACCAATAAAAATTAATGGTCTAAAAACTTATAGGGTTAGGTTGATTAACCTAGTTAACCAAACAAGAAAAGTTTGTAGTCTGAAAACATAATAAGCTGAGTTAGTTGAAATAGTTAGATAGACAAGGATAAATAATAGTTTAAAAGCCTATAATGTCAATTTGGTTAGTTAATTTTGTTAAAAAAGTAATAATAAGAAGTCTCAAAACCTACGAGGTTGATCTGATTGACATAGTTTAATAAATAGGTAGAAATTAACACTATAGGAACCTACTGGGTTGAGTTGGCCAACCTAGTTAGATATATTAGGAGAATTAGCAATATGGAAACCTTGCAGGTTGAGCTATTCAACCTAGCTAGATAGATAAGGAAAAACATTAATATGAAATCCTACTAGTTTAAGTTGGTTGACTTGGCTAGATATATATGGATAATTAGCATTTTATTAACCTATTAGATTAAGTTTGTTGACTTAGTTATACAAATAAGGAAAAATAGTAGTATTCAAACCTAAAGGGTTGATTTAGTAAACCTATTTAGACATAAAAGAAGAATTATAAGTCTATAAATATATTAAGTTAATCTAGTTAACCTTTTGGATAGATAAGAGAAAATAGAGATATGGAAACATACTAGGTCAAGCTAGTCAACATAGTTGGATAAAAAAAAATTATTGTAAACTAGACATTGTTTGAAAATAGAGACAAATAAGAAAAATATAATATATTGAGTCAAACTTATTCAAATTAATCTATCTAAACATAATTAACTATGTTGATGTTAGTTGATCTATTTGAGTCACATAGGATAGAATTTTATCAACACTAGTTAACATAGTCTATAATATAAAAGAGAGAAACAAGAAATAATGAAAAATAAAAGTGTGTAACTAACTAATTGTGTAACTAAATATCTAAAATGAAGATCAGGAAGATGTACTAAAAGTATTTGATTTAGTTATAATATCCCAAAGATACTTGCTTTTGTATTGGATAATAACATCCCAATGTTTTAGAGTGATAACTATGGATGATTAGACATTTATTATAGCCCACTATACTTATTTTCAATGGTAAGCTTGAAATAACTTCTTGGCATTAATCGCTAACTGATGCACCCCAAGATCAAATGAATGGATGGGTTCCTAAGGTTTAATACAAAGGGAAATTCTAGGCATTTCCTATATATCATGATGTATATGGAAATCATAGACTATGTTTAACTTTGTACTATGGATATGATTATTGGAAAAATCCACTAACACCATGATATATATAACTAATAGATGAGGATCATAAATACACTATAATTTATCCCTTTAAGATAATATTTAATTATTTTAAAAATTATGAGTACATAATTTCTATGAAAATCAATACTAAGAGAAACTAAAGGAAAAAATCAAGTGGCAAAAATTGATTTACAATTTTTGAAAGTAAATAAATAAGAATATAATTATTTCAAAAGATAAATTGATATTGTTTACTATGAAGGGAAAGTGAATTATATTTCTTATGCTAAAAATGAAATAGAGAGAACAAGGTTGACTAGGCCAATCTTGTTTGAAAAATAGAACATTGGCCGACACAGTCTAATGTAAAATAATCTAAAAATAGATAAGGTTAGATAGGTTATCTTAATTTGTTTGTAAATATAATAAAACATAGAACTAAGTTAGGTAAACTTAGTTGACTATAAGATATAGTTTTGGTAGAACTAAAAAGTTGGCAATTACAAAATAGGAATCTGAAGTAATGACTAATTTTACTAAAAATAGGAATAGTAAACTGATAAAATTGACAAAATTGAATTATTAAGATAGTTAGAATGAACCTAAAAAAGGTGTAACAAGGATGATTAGTTGGTTTAATATGAAATATAAAAAATGAATATCAAAATTAAATGAATAGGGTTAACTAGTATGACCTTCTTGACTAGGATTGGAGACTAAAATTTATATAAAATGAATAGGGTCGACCAACACAGCCTTGTTGACTAAGACTAAAGACTAAAAATTGTAGATAGTGAATACGGTTAAGTAGCATGACCTTGTTGACTAGGATTAAAAACCTATAAATAGAGAACAAATTTGGGTTAACCAACATGACCTAGTTGCCTATAGATCCATAATATACACAAAGAATTAAGATTAGGTTGACCAACATAACCTAGTTGAATGTAAGTGAAAAAATTTAAAAACAATCATTAGATTTGAATTAGGTTCACAAAAATGTATAGAAAAAAATAACATAGATCTACAAGTTATCTTTGTTATTAAATCCAAGATCGAATAAGGTAATCAACTAGCATATATTGCAATACTTTATATATCAGGAGAATGACTGAATTGGATCCACTACACCTAAATAAGTGAGAACTTAACATGTAATACTAAATGAGAGGGTTCCAAATAATCTAGGAAAATAATACTATGAAATAACCCTAGATAAGTTTGAATACATGAAATAAAACTAATCTAGTGTTATCAAAGATTATAACTTAAAGGGGGTGGTTAGAAACAAACAAAATAATAAATGGATTATGGTGGATAAATAAGGGCCTATATCACTTAAAATGGAATATTATAAGAAAATAAAACCCTATATCTATATTAAGTTTAAGTATAGAGGAAATCTAAGGAAGGAATTATATATTCAAAACCTATTACTTTACATAATATAAATATATATATATATATATATAATAAAATAGTTAATGATACTTACCTTTGAGTGAACCTATCAAGACTCAATATCCCCTTGGCCAATGGTTCTTTACATGATATTTTTATGGATTTGAAAGGATTATAGTATAAACATAATCTTGAGGATAAAATAATCATACTTTTCATCTAAGACTTCCCATAAGACAATTTATCTTACCTCCAAGGCAAACCATAATAAATGGATAATTTGAATGTAAATTTAGTAGAAATTCAAATTTTAATAATGTGAAAATGAATGTTCCTCTCTATTGGATTAATATGAAGGTTTTATTTATATAAATGGATAATTCCTAACCCTTATATATTTTTATTTGATAAGGTCAACCTACATGACCCTATTTTGGAAAAAGTTACCATTGGACCTTAAACTATGTGGCTAGGCTAATTTAGTTCCATAAAATGTGACATAAATTTCAGAACAAGTTCAACCAAATTAACTTAGTAGTAAAAATGGATATTTAATTAGTTAGGGGATATTTGAAAGGATAATTATTAAGGAGTTAGATAAATGGTGTTTTTATATTTGGGAGTTGAATAAGTGGTATTTCTAATGGGTTTAGTTATGATAAAGTTAACTAAAAATATTTTAAAGTGCCAATGGTATATTCATCCCTTTCCCATTTCACCATTTAAGGCATTCACTCAGAGAGATAAAAACCTGATAGGTTCTTACAAGAGAGAAAGTGTTAGTAAATGATAAAGTTTAAAATATTATATTTATATAGTGTGCATGGATAATATTTGTTGTGCACATATTTATGAAATCTAGGATATTTTGAGTGGATCACAACAACATAGTGGTTGTTGTGGAACCAAATCATTATCCTATTTGGTAGGCACTCATTGTGTTTCTCTTAAGCCTATATAGAGAGACCATAGAAATATTTTATATTCATTTTGAGGAAATATTAAGAAACATTGATTATCTTCCATAATTATTTTCTCTATATTATGTGTGTAATTATATTTTTTATGTTGTGGTAAGGGTGTTGGGAAGTGATCATGTTGATGCCTAAATGTTTACCACAGGTGCCTAGAGTGTTTAAGAAACACTTTTAATTTTAGAATTCCTAATGATATAATGCATGAGTTATGGGTTGTGATAATAATAATATATGTTGGTGGAATATAGGAAGAACAAATGACTCTTTCATAATATTTATAATCTTTGGTGGTTGGGAGCCACTACGCCCAAATAGCATATATATGTAAAATATGCAATATATAATGATAAGAATGGTGAATTATGATCAAGAAGTAAACTTAGAACTAATCTAAGATGGATATTTACAATGATAATTAAACTAAGGTGATCTATTATAAAAATAAGAAAAAGGAAGGGTAGGGTAGAAAGAAATGTTGCTGATCTTCATTACCAACATCATGACAATGTTCATATTTCATCTAGACATGCACTTAACCAATGTGTAACATGAAACAAATTAAGCTCAAATATTATCACACATCAATAAAAATCCTAAATAAGGTATAAATAATGAAAATAATAACTTGGGTCACTTTAAATATCTACCCCTACAAGCAAACAACATTAGCCCAAATGCAAGAAGAGTAAGAAAATGAGATGAACCTAAGGACTTTCAATCAACCTAACATTAACATAAGTTAACAACTCTACAATAAAATGTACACACCAATAATTAATAAGAACCATTGAAATATAGAAATAAGAATAAGAAAGTGAGAGATAAGCCATGATAACAATGAACACAAGCAAATATTGGATAATCTTTGCATAATTCCTTTCTTATATTAATTACTCTTAGTTTATAAAGTAATTTAGATCTAATATCTCTCTCCCTTTACTAATGGATAATACCTATTTTATATAAGATCAATGTGGTATGTTGGTTATTTTTGTCCAATCATATTTGTATAAGTGTATGGGACATGTGTCCCTTCTATTGCATTCTATAACAAATGACCTTCTCTAATAGACTAATCTATAGAGAATTTATTTTACCAGTCACTCATGTTTGTGAATTTTTAACTTGTTCACTAGTGTTCTATAATCTAATTTTGGATTGAATTATGCTCATACTAATAGTATTTCAACTTTTGACTTGATTATGGTGATCATATAGTTGAACTGAGTTTTTTTTGAAGATTTTATAGTGCTTAAATGGTGGCAATATTTGGACTTAAGTGAGCATTATGCCTTGGATCATGCAATGGTAGTTTTCTTTTTGTAGGTCTACTAGATATTCAATTCCCATTACATTTTTTTATGTTTCATCATCTCGGAATGTACATGACATCCCTATGGCACTTTTTAGGCATTCAATGCATTGATGGTTAAAAAATTGATCGTTGATTTTTCATATTTCTTCCATTATCTCACACCATCCCATTGATTTGCATGAATCAACATGGTTCATTGATAGATCCTGAGATTTGAATACCATTGGCTGCCTCTACTATATTTTATGTAGTTATGACATGTGTCATTACCATATTTACTTTAAGATATGTTGAAAATTCCTCTTTAATCATTCACCATATAATTTTATCCATGTGATAAAATATGTATTATTGATCCTAGAAGATTCCTATGCTTTAATCTACATTAGGCTCTAAGGTTTGCCACTTGGTAGTCCCACATTGAGCCAAATAGAAAATTCTAAATCTATATCATTCCATTCAATCAATTCTATCTAGGAAAATGCATCCCATTAGATATTGATCCAACAAATAGACTACCATTAGTTTCTAAATATCCTTTTAATGTAATGGTGACACTTGTCACTACCTTGCTTATCTTATAGCCCTTCATTGAATCTTTGACTTGGTACCCACTATCAATCATTTTACGTATGAGTAAATGTGGATCATAGATCCTAAAAAGATGCATAATGTTTAAGTAAGGTTCAAGAAACATTTAGAACTTCACATAAATTTTTTATACTATGGTTTTATTTCATGTTAAATAAACATGACTTAAGACCTTAGGCTAATAAAATTTAAGCTAAGATTTGAGCATAATAAAAGGGACCCCTAAAAATAAAAGATACATGGCATAAAGTTATTATCCTAATCTAGAAACATAATAAAAAGGCACCCTATGAATAGAAGACATGACATAATGTTTATCCTAAGGTTTTTATTACATAAATGCAATTCAAATCTTCAGGATAAGTCTAGGATAATAAAAAGGACACTGCATTAGTTAGACCATGTCAATCATAACATATACTAAGGGGTCACAAGATATAAAAGAGACCAAGCATGGAAATTAAGTTAAGTCTCTATCATGGATAATTGTTCATGTGCAAGTTATAATTTAATTCAAAAGAGGACCTAGGTTAAAGCCTTAGATTATGGATTTAGCATGGCTAAAATTAGATCTAGTTATTATTCAATAGGCCATATGCTAAAAAAGATCAATTTGAAATTGAAACATAAATCCCTAAGCATGTTCACCCCCTAAATGATATTCCATTAAACTTGCATAACATAAGTAATAATTTTTAGAAACCAGGGATGGGATAAAAGTATGATTTTTTAAAACATAAATGATAGAGAAAGACTTTTGATTAAGGTCTTAGTAGTATTAATAAATACAACTGGGACCTAAGTTAAAGTTTTAAACTAAGTCTATATTAAAATTATTCCCATGTAAATTTGAATTCCCTACTAAAAAAACCTAGGCTAAACATTTTAAGACTAAGTTTTTACATGTTTTAGATATGGATTCAATTAATTAATCAAAGACCATGGATTATTCAAAGTAAAGAGTCAAATCATGAAAATCAAATCTTGTCTATTCTAGATGGACTCCATAAATCCTATCACTAGAAACATCCTTTTAGGTTGATATTATTATAAATCCAATTAAATTTCCTACTAATGGATTCTAGGTCAAGTCATCTTCGAGCAGACACTCATATGATGCAAATAAGAACACATTGGGACTTTCATACATCTTTTAAGCCCCCTTCAATGTTCAAGTAGGTTCAAAGGAAGCTTTATTGACATCCCTATGTTAAAATTATAATCTTAGACTATATTTTAACATGTTTATTTATGTCTCTACATCACTAGTGAGCTCTATATCCTCTACAGATTCAGATTTGTCCCATGCCATTAGATCATTTTACATGGATCAACATAGTTAGTTCATTAATCTCTAAATTGTACTTGAAATTTAATCTAAACTAGGCCTCAAAATTATGCCACTTGGTGGTCCCATGTGACTTTTGAGCTTTATCTCTTGTTAGTCTAGTCAGTTCACATGCTTTTACCATGTGGTGGTATTGTATTTGATCATAGCTTCATTGAAAATATTTGACTTGAATCACACTATTAGATCTTGATTAGGTGAGTAAACACACACCATTTATCTCTAAAATTTTCTCAATATTTAACATGACTCTAATGAATTCTTAGCTTGTTACACTCAATCAATCATATGTGTACATTATAACACATACCATCAATCATATAGAACTTTCTCAGGATTTGAGTTGAGGACCATGCCGTAATTGTTCAACATTAACATCACTCCATTATATCTAGTTTTATGAGAAAAGATAGGCTATAGGTTGTAATCCATGGGGTCAAATGTGATTGGTTCCTGTAATCATAATAATTACTTACATAATCTTAGGAAATACATAAAGATTTATACCAATGTTTTATTCATATTAATAAAAATAAATACTTTAGTCTAAGGTTTTTAAGCTAAGTTTACAACATGTAAAAAGGAACCCTTCAAATAAAAGATATGTAGAATAAGTCTTTAGCCTATGGTTTTATTGTATTAATAAATACAATGAAAACCTTAGGGTAAAGCCTTAGGCTAGGTCTATGTAATAAAAGGGACCCATTTCAATCTCACAGCATTAGATCTTCAACATCTACTCAAATGCATTTTATTGATCTTAATATATGGGTTTGAGTGAGATTCATTTTGTGGATCAACATCCTTGACTTATTAAGCCCATCTTGCACTACCTGATTAACTTCACCCAAGTAATTTTGGGTCATTGTTCCTAAAAATAAACACAATGTTTAAGTTAGGACTCATAGACATATGGAACTCAGGTTAAAGTCTTAAGACTAAGGTCTTATTTATGTTAATAAACATGAACAAGACTTTAGGATTAGTTTATAACAAAGGGACCATGTGTGTAAAAAATATAGACCATGCTAAGATAAAAGGGAACACAAGGGTTTTGGGACATAAAAGGGACCAAACATATAATTTTTAGACTAAGGTTCGGTCATGTTGAAAAACATGAGTAAGCCTTATTATAAAAATCAAAATAAGTCTATGGAATTTTTAAAGTGTTACCACATAAATTTAAATAAAATCTCTAACTAATTTTAAATTTGAATTAAAAGGTCTAGGTAAAAAATTAGGTTAGGGTTTAAAAATATCAATTTAATCAATCAAATATAGACCAAGGTTAGAAAAAAGATCAATTTAACATTGAAGCACAAAACCCTAAGCATGTTCACTCCCAAATAGGCTCCATTAAACCTGCAACCTAAAACACAAATATCCAATGTTAGAACTTTAGATAAGATTAACTAGAATTATGAACAAATAAGTAATCCAGACCAAGGTGTGGATGATTTTTAGATAAAAATAATGTGCAATCATGTGAATGACATTAATCAAGTGAATATTCAATTTCAAGGTATAAATTTACATAATTTGACACATGGGTCCCCATTTATTTATAAATGGGGGTATTTTGACCTCAATAAATGGCAACTTATGAGGGAAACATAAAAATATATTAAAATTTAGAGACTCTAGTTTAAAATAATAATTAAGCTACTTATTCCATTTGATTAGGTACTATTATTAAAATCATTTCATGATTAGAATGAATCTTTCACATGAAAAATTAGGACCAGACATCAAGACTCAGTCATGTTATGTGTTTGTTTTGATTCCACTTACTATTTTCCATAATATTTAGAGAACACCTTTCAAGTTTATAGCTTTAATAAGTAGAATTAACTTTCATCATGTTTGGATATTCATTAATAACTATTTTTTAATTCAAATAAGGCTTGGGTATTTATTTTCTACTAGTTAGGCATCTATATCCCCAACATAGATGTTTTTGTCTCCACTCAAGTCCTTGTTCCACTACCAACTAGGGATCCATAACGATAATAAAGATTACTAGAATCACATTTTCTTAGAAATATTTTGGCATTTTTCAATAAATATATTTTTATTTTATTTTTTAGGTCATTTTGACTTTCTAGCAAAGGTTGAGAACCAGGTTAGCCATGTTTAGGGATTTGGTCAAGTGTTTAATTTTCAAACAATCGTCCTTGGTTTTAAAATTTTTCCTAAACAATTAATATTTTTTAAGTGCAAACATGACTATGCTTCAATAATTTAAGATTTCATCCTACATGTCCAATCCTTCTTAAAACTAAGATTAGATTAGAAAAAGGTTTAAAATCTCAAGGAAAAATTAACTTATCCATCATTCTTTGCTAGCTTCTCCAAACTACAACATCAAGCTAACATTTCAACAATCCATGATCAACCAATGTTGAGAAGTCATACCTACAATTTTGAACTGTGAATCTATTTAGCAGTTAGATGAAACTTGAGTTGAGGGCTGTCCATAAATACTTATTTAAAATCAAAGAATAAAGTTAAAATATATATATATATATATATATATAAATTATATTCAAACAAGGGACAAGAAGGAAAAAATAAAGAAATAAAGAACAAGAAAGAAACTAAACTAAGCCCTACATTAAACCCATAAAGTACTTACCTAT
Organism: Torreya grandis; assembly: GCA_037957365.1. NCBI lineage: Eukaryota > Viridiplantae > Streptophyta > Pinopsida > Cupressales > Taxaceae > Torreya > Torreya grandis. Next base: position 774,560 of record JARHVA010005319.1, read on the forward strand.
AGGATCAAATGGAAAATTGTCTAGTCTTCTACAAAACCTTGAAGCATGATTACTTCCATTCAATAACCTCTTCTTATAGATAGGAATACTTGTATGTTTATGTCTTATAGATGATGTATCTTGGTATTGTATCAACATTCTCATATGCATGGATCGAAGATATGAATCTAAGACTTAATCATCTTCTTCCCCAATTTTTTTAATTTGTAGTAGGATTGCTAGTTTTGCTTCATCCATAGAGAGATAGTGGCTTATATCATATTCACTCAATAAAGGTATATTGACTAGTATCTTTAGACTAATGTCTTCACTAGGTTCTTTCTAAGGTGGACATGGACTACCAATCTTTTCACAAAAATATTCCAAGTCATCCTAAAAGGATTATTCATCCTAATCAACTGAATAAGTTCATCTAGACTCCCATTAAAAACATGTTGGTCCCATACTCCTTACCTCTTGATGAATTCATGTGATAATTCTTGATCTATTTCACCCACTTCATCTTCATACTCGGTGAAGAAAGGCAGATCTTCTATCTAATTGAGTTCCATCTCATTTAGTTTTAGGACCTTTAGGATATCATTTCTCTATTAGAAAACCTTATTTTCTTTCAATAAATCCTAGTGTAATTACTGCCCATGGTCATCTTCTTTAGTAGTATCTTTTATCTCAATAATGACTTCATATGAATTATCCCTATAGCTATCTTTTGAATAGAATTTTTCTTGAACCTAATCTTAATCATGAGGCTACTCATTTTAAAGAGATATTCCTTCTTCTAGATTATCTTTAGGTTCACTTTCCTCTTCAAATGGAAAATCAAAAGTTTTTTATAAAGTCCTGATATGTCCTTGCAAAGATATATGTCCCTAAAATACTATATTGGTTACTCATAATTTTAGAGGTTTAAAAAATATTACAATGATTATCCAAATATTTATCATAAAAACTCATTTGTCTATTTTTAGATGATCCATTATTACTATTATCATGAAACCTGTTTGGAGGCTTATTAAACCTTTGGGAAGAGTAACCTTTGCCATAATTTTCACACTTGTTTTTGTAACTAAATAAAGTCAATGATCATTTTTAGGACCATTTATAATATCAATTCATTTGAATTTTTTGGTGTCTCAGGCTCATGAATAGATCATTACTTTTGGTTATGGGCACTAGAGTTCTCTGGTTTTGTGGATGGGATCCACTTATAGTGACATTTAGGAACTCTAGGTTTTGGTTAAGATATGTATTAATCAAGGGTAGTTGGTTTTAAATTGGTGTTAAAGTATGTATACTAATAATTACATTCATGATGGGCTAATTTAAATTGACATTAGGCATGGATTACATCATTTGACCTTGAGGCTGCATTTGGTCATTAATGGTCACAACTTTAAAGTAGGCCCAAGTCAATGTGTTTATGACTAGAAGAGACATTTTAAAGAACATAGAAGTCATGGTATCTATATCATTCTTATAAATTTAAAAGGCTAAAGCCTTATTGGGTCTATAAGGGGCTATGGTTCTATTGAACATTTTTTTTGGAACCAAGTGTTAAAGGCTCTAATGGTTTCATTAACATCCATTTTAATTATGGTGAACTATTGATACAAGACATAAGAACTAATAATTTTGCTAAATTTATCAGTGAAAACATTGTTAAAGTCAACCCAATTGGTAATGTAGTTTTTTGGAAGGTTGAGAAACCAATCATATGCAACATCTCTGAAAGTGAATGGGAATAATCTACATGCTACATCTTGATGGACTACATTTTGTAATCTCAAAGTAGCCTTGAATGAATTAATATGTTCTTCAATGGTGATAACATTATTAGGACTAAAAGAGGGAAAATACCTTTTATAATTTTGAGGAAGATCATGTATTATACTTGGCACGTTGATTGAAGAACCACCTAGCCAAGCCATACCTTGAACACATGAGCACCTAAAACTAGTGAAGTGTTTGAGATTTTGGGAATTTATCTTGCCTAAGACTTTCCTTAGGTAATTCCATATTGTGACATTGAAACATATTTAAAATATGATGCATCAAACTAATATTTATAAATTATAATGATTAAGTTTGAATGTTAAGTCAATTTTGCACAAACACATGTAAAACATGACTATCTTTAACTAAATTAATTCAAAGATACAGCTATATTGATGAATGAGAGGGATATTTACACTTTTAATCTTGAATTAACTCAAATTTGTAAAAGAACCAATCAATATCTATACAAAATTTCTATTACTAACCTTCAACATGGGGAATACACAAAACATGAACTACCTTTGCATGAATATCTATGGATCTTTAAGAAATATTGATCTTTGGTTAAAGGAAGCCCAAAGACTGGTATAAAACCAAAAATATCAATGATATTTACATAATTATACTCAAAATAACATAAATATGCAAATAATACACCAATATTTGATCAAAACACACCAAAATTATTAAAGATTCTACAAATTTACAAAGATCTAACTAAACACCCTCCTTTTAACACCAATAGAGTTCCTCTTGTTGATGCCTAAATATGTACCCCAGGTGCTTAGAGTGTTTAATAAACACTTCTCATTTTATAATTTCTAATAATCTAATGCATGAGTTATGGTTTGTGATAATCCTATTATCTATTGGTGGAAAAGAGGTAGAGCAAGTGACTATTTGATAATATTTATAATCTTTGGTGGTTGGGAGCCGCTATGGCCAAATATTAGATCTATGTAAATATGTAGTATATTATGCTAAGAATAATGAATTATGATCAAGAAATAAATTAAAAAGTAATATAATTTGGATATTTAAAATGAAAATTAAATTAAGATGATCCAATTTAAAAATAATCAAAAGGAAGGGTAGGTTATAAATAAATGTTGTTGATCTTCATTCCAAACATCATGACAAAGTTTAGATTTCATCTAGACATGCACTTAACCAATGTGTAACATGAAATAGATTAATATCAAATATTATCACACATCAGGAAAAATCTTAAGAAAGGTGGAAATAATTCAAATAATAACTTGGTTCACTTTAAATATTTACCCCTACAAGCATACAACATTAGCCCAAATGTAAGAAGAGTAAGCAAATAAAATGAACCTAAGGACTTTCAATCAACCTAGCATTGGCACAAGTTAAGAAATATGCAATCAAATGTATACACTAATAATTCATAAGAACCATTAAAATCTATAAATAAAATAAGAAAGTGAGAGAGAAGCCATGATAATAATGAACACAATAAAATACTGGACAATATTTGAGGAATTCCTTGCTTGTATTAATTGCTCTTAGTTTACAAAGTAATTTGGCTCTAATAACTCCATCCCTTTTACAATATACAATACCCATCTAATATAAGATCAAGGTGATATGTTGGTTGGTCTTGTCTAATCATATTTGTACAAGTGTATGGGATAGGTGTCCCTTATGTTGCATTCTAGAACAATTGACCTTGTCTAATAGACTGATCTATAAAAAATCCATTTTACTGATTACTCATGGATGTGAACTACTAAATATCTCACTAGTGGTCTACAATCAAATTTTGGAATGAATTATGCTCATACTAATGGTAGTTCAACTTTTGGTTTGATTATGGTGATCACAAGGTCAAATTGAGGCTTTTTTGAAGAGTTGTCAATGCTTAAATGATGACAACATTTAGACTTAAGTGATCATTATGCCTTAAATTATGCAATGTAATTTTTCTTTTCAAAGGTCCACTAGATATTTATTTCCCATTGATTTATGCTTGTGTGGCATCATCTTGGCACCTACGTGGCATCCTTATGGCATTTTCATGAAATTTTATTCATTGATGCTTAAAAGAATGACTGTTGATTTTTGAAATTTCTTCCCTCGTCTCACATTATCTGATTGATTTGCATGAATCAATATAATTTTATGTGAATTCTTAGGATTTGAATTCCATTGGCTTTCTCTACTATATTTTATGTGGTTATGACATGTGTCATTACTGTGTTTGCTCTAAGCTAAATTGAAAAGTCCTATTTGATCATGCACCATTTGATCTTATCCATGCAATTAAATACATGCCATTGATCCTAGAAGTTGCCTTGGCTTTAATTTTCACTAGGCTCTAAGGTTATGCCATTTGGCAATCTTGTGGGCCTTTTGATCCTCACGAAAAAGTCTAACTCAATCTCACTCTTTTTGATTAATTCTATCTGGGCAAATACATCTTGTTAGATCTTGATCTAAGAGGTGGACCTCTATTGGCTACTCAATATAATTTTAAGAAAATGGTGACACATGTCACTACCTCACTTGTCTCAGATCCCTTCATTGAAGCTTTGACTTGGTATACACCATCAGATCATTTTATGTGTGAGCAAATTCAAATCATAGATCTTATAGAGATGCACAATGTTTAAGTAAGGTTCAAGGAATATTTAGAACTTAGCATAAATTTTTCATACTATGGTTTTATTTTGTGTTAAATAAACATGACTTAATGCCTTAGGCTAAGAAATTTAAGCTAAGCTTTGAGCATAATAAAAAGGACCCCTCAAAATAAAAGAGACATAGTGTAAATTTTTTAACCTAAGATAAAAACATAATAAAAAAGGACCCTGTGAATAGAATACATGGCATAAGATTTTTATTGCATAAATGCAATTTAAATCTTTAGGATAAGTCTAGGATAATAAATGTGACCCTACATTAGTTAGATCATTTCAATAGTAACATAGACCAAGGGGTCACAAGATATAAAAGAGACCAAACATGGAAATTATGTTAAGTCTATAGCATGGATAATTGTTCCCATGCAACTTAGAATTTAATTAAAAATAGGACCTAGGTTAAATCCTTAGATTATGGATTTAACATGGAGAATAATGGATCTAGTTAATCTTCAATAGTCCATAGGCTAAAAAAGATCAATTTGATGTTGAAGCACAAAGCCCTAAGCATGTTCACCCTTAAATGAGATTCCATTAAACTTGCAAAACATAAATAAATTTTTTTATCAACCTGGGATGGGATAAAAGTATGATCATTTAAAACATAAAGAACCTAGCATAAGACTTTTGATTAAAGATTTAGTAGTATTAATAAATACAACTAGGACCTAAGTTGAAATTTTAAACTAAGTCTATAATAAAATGTTTCCCACATAAATTTGAATCCCCTTTTTAAAAAAAACCTAGGATAAATATTCTAAGACTAAGGTTTTACATGTTTTAGATATGGATTCAATTAATTAATCAGAGACCAAATATTTTTAAAATTAAAGTTTCAAATCATGAGGATCATATCTTTCCATTCTAGATGGATTCCATGAATCCTATCACTGGAAACATGCTTTTAGGCTATCATTGTTGTAAATCCCATTAAATTGTCCATTAATGGATTACGGGTCAAGTCATCTTTAAGCAGACACTGATATGAAGCAAACACAAACAAATTAAAACTTTCATACATTTTATAGGGCCATTCTAATATTCAAGTAGGTTCTTAAGAAGATTTAATGGCATCCCTATGTTCAACTTACAAGCTTAGACTATATTATGACATGTTTATTTATGTTTCTACATCACCAATGCTCCCTATATACTATACAAAGTTAAGTTTACCTCATGCCATTAGATCATTTTTCATAGATAAATATGTTTCATTGATATCTAAATGGTGCTTGAGCTTTAATCAAAACTCGGCCCCAAGGTTGTGCCACTTGGCAATGTCATAGGCCTTTTGATCTATGTTTCCTATCATTCTAGTTGGTTCATAAACTTTCATCACATGGTGGTATCAAATTTTCTCATAGATTCATTGAATTTTTTGAATTAACTCACACTATTAGATCTCAATTGAGTGATTAAACATGTGCCATTAATCTTTGGAAAGTGATCAATCTTTAACATGACTTTGTTGAAGTCTTAGCTTTGTATGCTCCATCAATCTGATGTGTACATTGTGACGCATATCATTGATCATATAGAACTTTCTTAGGCTTTAAGATGGGGACCATGCTTTGAATTTTTAACATTAACCTTATTCCATTGGATCTTGATCTATGAGAAAATGTAGGCCATAGGTTGTAATCCATGGGGTCAAATGTGATTGGTTCCTACAATCATAAAAATTACTTATGTAAGCTTAGTAAATACATAAATCTTTAGATGTTTTATTCATATTAATAAATATGAATACTTTAGTCTAAGTTTTTAAATCTAATTTTGCAACATGTAAAAATGACACCTTGAAATAAAAGAGACATAGCATAAGTCTTTAGCCTAATGTTTTACTATATTAATAAATAAAATGAAAACCTTAGGGTAAAGCCTCAGGCTAGGTTTATGTAATAAATGAGACCCATTTTGATCTCATGTCATTGGATCTTCACCATCTACTCAAATTCATGGTGTTGATCTTGATCCATGGGGTCGAGTGTGATTGGTTTCATGGATCAACATCCTTCACTTATCAAGCCCATCTTGCATCTTCTAAATAACTTCACTTGAGTGAACATGGGTTGTTAATCTTGTAAAGAAACACAATGCTTAAGTTAGGACTCAAATATATATGGAACTCAGGATAAAGTCTTAAAACTAAGGTCTTATTTATGTTAATGAACATGAACATGACTTTAGGATTAGTTTATAATAAAGGGACCATGTGTGTAATAAAGATAGACCATGCTAAGATAAAATGGAACACAAGGGTTTCACGACATAAATGGGACCAAGTATATAATTTTTAGACTAAAGTTTGATCATGTTGAAAAACATGACTAAGCCTTAGTATAAATATTGAACTAAGTCTATGACATTTTTAATGTTTTTCTACATAAATTTAAATAAAATCTCTCACTAATTTTAAATTTGAATTAAAAGTTCCTAGAAAAACATTATGCTAGGGTTTCAAAATATGAATATAATTAATCAATTATAGACCAAGGTTAGAAAACTATCAATTTAATATTTATTCATAAACCATAAGCATGTGCACTCCCAAATGGGCTCCATTAAACATGAAACCTAAAACATAAATATCCAATGTTATTACTTTATATAAGATTAACCAAAATCATGAATAAATAAGCTCGACCATGGTGTGGATGATATTCAATTAAAAATAATGTGAAATCATGTGATGACACTTTGAACAAGTGAGTCTTCAATTTCAAGGTACAAATTTACACAATTTGACAATTGGGTCCCCATTTTTTAGAAATGGGGGTGTGTTGACCTCAATATATCTTGCATTTGCATAAGTTCATATTTCACTCCAATATGGTATCATAGAAACACATTCAACATTTCTTGGTTATTTCTCTTATTTAAGATTTACTTAAGTTCCTAATTTAAGGTTATGTAATCTAGCATTACAATTTGGTCCATTTTTTTAATTCTCCATGATTTATTAAGGATTGAACATTTACCATATGACACACCTCATAATTGTTGGAAAACTATACCATTCATTTTGGGGTAATTATAATCTTACTAGTATTACATTTGAGTTTTGGGTCATATAGGTCATATTTACCTTAGTAATAAAATTTTGTTCATTATTTTAGTGTCTATATTGTGTTTTAATTAACATTTAATTTATAATTGGTACTGTATGAACTTAGTTGATGCATTGAAATTATGCTTTAAAGGCCTCATTAGCTTATACTTGGCTTGTAGGCTCACCTATCTTCCTTCATAGACTAACTACCACCTACTAGGTATATTATTATGTGGGTTTTTTATTCATACCATTTCCAATGTCATTTCTCTTCCATCACCCATTTTTTTTCCACCATCAACTCTAATAATTGCTTAGTTGGTTAATTTCCTACTCCACTATTGACCTTTATGTTGAAGTGATGGAAATTAGGCAATGGGACTATGCATCAACATCATCCATGAGCCTCACCTACCAAGTTATTAATTTCTATTAAATATCCTCATGGATATAACTTCAAACACCAACACAACCTTCCATATCAATTCCACAACCCTTTAACATTATATTATTTCCTTATAAAAAATTTACATTGTATTAGGTTTTATGCATTAGTTGTTTTGGTTGTATACATTCACCATATTTGGAGTTGTTTTACATTGGATTGATATTTTTAATAAATATTTAGTAAGGTGTATTGACTGTAGGCAATTATTTCCAAGGTCCTTTCTTCAATTGTTGGTCTAGCATAATGCCACATCTGAGCTCCACTCATTCCATAACCTCATCTTTCTTGGTGAATTGGATCATTTCACATAATAGATAAAAACCACCTAAGATACAAGTATTACACATATTGTCTATTTTATTGTTGAATTAGTTATATCCATAAGTTCCTATGAGTTTATTATTATTTGAAATGTTTTCCCATGGATGCTCTAAGCACATGAGCACTTTGCAATGGGGTATTGGGTGCGATGACATTGTGAGGGGTGTAAGAGTCTATATCACTAACTGTAGAAGTATTATTACTTAGTTTCATGATTGATCATTGGTTAGCTCATCATAATGATGGAAACATCCCCAAGATGTGGGTCCCTTGTACTCCTTGGGACAAGCCTCTAAAGTAGGTCAAATTCCTTTTATTATAAGCATACCTAGTTTAAGACCAGTGTGCAAACCTAAATAGTATAAAGATAAATATACCATTATCCTAAAATTAATATTTTGATGTAAAATTGGAGGGATAAGGTAAGAGATATTAAAATTAAAAGAGGTGATGCACCCATAATAGAGCAAGCACTCCTACTACCATAAACACACTAAAAACCTTTAAGAATAAGAATTTACACATAGATTCCACAAAGGAAACTCAAAATGCATAAATAATTTGCATACAGGTGTAGGAATGTAGTGAAACATTGAGAGGGGTGACAAATGGTCCATGCATAATATCAACATAGACATGAATGCACATAGAATATGACCTGTAAGTGAGTTTTGAGTTTGATGAAGAGGTCCTGAGAATGGAAAATCAAGAGAGGGGTGAACATTAACCACAAAAAAGGATCAAAATACACAAATAAAACATATTAAATTAGAATAATTGAAGGAGGTAAACTTAATTCTCATTAATCTTTAAGATTTAGACAATACAAGTGCTCTTGGAGGGCTAATTTCAGCAGCATGAGGTTGCTAAAAAATGTTGACCCTTTTACAATGGAAAACCAATATTTTATAATGAACAAACTTATTTTACAATTAATGCACCACTTGGGGTGGAATATGTAGCTTTTAATTCCTTTGTGGTGTTATGGCCATGAATTTGAATTCTTTTTTATAGGTTAGTGCTAAATTTCGTAGTAGGATCTCATTAGATATATGTGTGTATATAAAAGTAGAAGATTTTCCTAATAAGGTTAGAGGGTGGTGTTCACTCATATTCTAATGTTTGGAAGATTCTTATACATTTACTAGCTTTGATACATCTTGGTTGTTGCTCAATTACCTCTAACTACCAATTTATTCCTCACTTCCACTTGGCACTTATTATGCCAACTTCCTTTTTAGCTTACCACATTATCACTATGCACAGTGTGAAACTTAGCATGCACTCCTTTATTTTTATATTACATACACATATATTTTGTGTGTACACCCTTGATTTTTAAGTATTATTTCACCAACAATCCATGTGAGAGTCCCATGAAACTTGTGAGTTTGTCTAAGAGGCAATGCATGGCTTTAAGATTGTATCTTACAATATGCAAGGGCATGAAAGTAGGATCCTACACTCTAGCATAGAAATATGCTATATAGGAATGAGATATCCTTGGATATGATCATGTAAAAATATAATATGTCTTAGGCACATAAATCATGATTTATAATGACCAATTGTGCACTTTCTTTACTTAATTATCTAGAATCTAGGAGTCTGCATTTTTAGACCTATCTTCCCTTTGGATTACACACTAAAGGATCCTATGATGTATAATTCATAAAATACTTATAATATATGTGAACCATCATTATATTTCTATGTAAACTTGTGCTTTAATGATTGGGCATGAGCATAAATTAGGGAGTGTTTGTAGACATTTTCCTTGAGTGCCTATGACTTCATAAGTGTGTAACTCTTCTTATGGTCTTAACAAGTCCTATTCCTACTTGAGGTGACTTGGAAATTCAATAACTTTGGTGACATCTACAAGTCATTTTATTAATAAGTGGAGATCTGGTAGCATTAACCAATCCATTGGGCATAGATTTGTACAAGCTACAACCTACCTATCCTTTCACTTGAATAAACTAAACTAAGTCCTACCCTTAATAAAATAAAAAATGAGAAGAATAAGCAATATATATGTGAAATGAACTTAAAGGAAAATAAAACTAAACCAAGAATATACATTTTTCCCATAGGTACTTAGGGAAATGTAATGTGAACTAATCTAATCTACTATATACAACTTATAAACATGAACCTTTATCCTCCTAGATCAAAATAAAAACCTCTTAAATATTTTTCATTATGTGTTGCCCTATTTTTAATATATTATGGATGAAGGTGATGTGTCATCTATTTAATATGAAGGGTTGTGCCATAGTTACTTTTGAATAATTCTAAACCAAGCTAGTTTCTCTAGGATCCCTTTCAATGAATGACTCCACTACATTGCACATAAGATTTCATCCCAAATGGTTGATGTCTTCAAATTTAAACTAATCCCTCCCAAATTTATCAATGCCTAGATACACTCTTTGTTCATACTTAGCCTTTTGGATTTTGGGAAGCATGTGCTTGATAATTGGGAAGCTTATGAACTCATCAGAATCCCCTTGCTCATTTTACATCTATTACTTCAAGTCAATTGTGCCTTTTGAAAACACCTCTATGACATGCTTGGGTGTGAAAGGATTGAGAGAACTTATTTCCATAGTTTATTTTACACCTTCATGTTGCTCTTCAGGCTTGACTTGATGGCATTGCTCCCTCAATTCAAAAGAGTCTTTTGATTTTTTGTTTATGCCTAAATTTTTGCCTATATCTTTGTGGGCCTCCACATCTATGAGATTGTGACTTTCTCTACATGTGCACCTTGCCTTTCTTCAATATGTGATTGAAACTAGCCACTAACATGGAATTTGGCATGGGTCTATTCCTGAGAGGATGCTAGTTTGTCAACTAAAATCAGCCAAAATTCCTCTATCTCATCCCAAAAGGAGTCCTATTACACCTGTGGGCTCACCTTGGGGTGACCATGGTTGTTCTCCTTAGGTGTACAGTCCTCTTAAAGGTTCAATCCTTCTTCAAGGTCTTATTACATAACATGAAATTATAGGCCATTTACCCAAGATAGGTTTGGCATGGGATTTTGGATGAATTCTAGAATGGCATGGATTGACTCTTCCTCATTAAGGTCATCTCCCTCTACTACCACCTTATTTATTATCTCATCAACCTATTATTTTATCTAATTTTATCTATCTTATTCTTGTATTAGGGTTGATTTTCTTGATATGGTATCATAGATGGGAATTCTAATGATTATCTCATCTTTTCTTGAGTCATCCTCCTCTTCTTCTACACAAACTACCTCTACGCTCCATACAACTAGTCATAATTTCAAAAGAGAGAATGTGGGTAGTCAAGGAGTCTCAACTAGCATAGTAGGAATGGTCTTAACCAAGGTAGGAATTCTAAACTTAGATTTTTAGGTCTAACAGGGATTCCATGACTATACTTGAGGCTTCTAAGGAAGGACAAGTTCTTGAGCTAGTTTGGGTATAGGATTTTCAAATCTTGGTACTTTAAAAATAGGGAATTTTCTTGGAGGTGAAAAGGAGTAATCTTGTCTGAAGCCAAGGATATTGAGAATAAAAACCTTCTTCCCCATAGTTTGGATTGTAAGTGCAAGGGGATCTTTCCTAAATTTAGGAAAGAAAGGAGCAGAGGTTATTGGCTATAATTAAATTCTCTTCATCTACACAAGTAACTAGTGTATATACTCTTCATTGGCCATGATCTTCCTAGCCAAGCATTCCTCTTTATATTTGGAATGCTCCATCATCTCCCACTATTGAGTGTGATATTGATGAGAAAGTTCCTCTTGTTTCCTACCATACTCTTGCTCTCTTTCAATATCCCTCATCTATGTCTAAAAATTGAGATGTATATCATTGATGCCATTTTAGGGATAATTAGGAGGGTAATAATGCATATTGGGAGTAACATAGCTTGTGAAATATTTATTAGAAGTATAATTAGGTTACCATAGGGGATGAATTGGGGAAAGGCTATAGGTGCTTGTATAAGATTGATGTGAGAAATAAGAAAGCATGACAATAACATTTTCATGGAATGGGGGGTGGAAAGACATAGTATTAAGCACTCAAACTATGAAAACTAATATATTTGGACATTCAAAGTTTCCAAGTGATTAATGGAGTGTCTTCAACACTTGATAGCTAAGGGTAGCATTGATTCCTTAAATTTTATTTAAACTAATCCCACTGGGCATGCCAAAAACTATTGTCATTTAAAATATACACCCATGGATGCTCCATAGTGTGGGGGTAATTTGTGGTAGGGTGTTAGGCATGAAGGCCTTATGTTAGATGTAAGAGTATATGGTGTTGGGCACATAATTAGTATCACTTAGCTATATATGCAAGCATAAATTGTATCATCATAATAATGGGAATGTCCCCAAGGCATGTAACCCTTATGCTCCTTGGGATGATCCTCTAGAGTAAGCAAGATTCCTTCTATTCTAAGTGCACTTAGTTTAAGACCAGCATGTAGGTCTAAGGAGAAAAATGGTAAATCTACCGCTAGACTAAACCTAAGATTTTGAGGGAAAAGGGAAGGGAGAATGTAAGAGATACTGAAATTAAAAGAGGTGATGCACCTAGAATAGAGTGAGTGCTCCTACTTCCATAAACACACTACAAACCTCTAAGAACAAGACATTTCCACATAGATTCTACCAAAGACACTCAAAATGCATAAGTACTTTACATAGAGGCATGGGAATGTAATGCAACACTAAGAGGGATGACAAATGGTCCATAGATAATATCTAAACATACCCAAATTCACATATAATATGACTTACAAGTTAGTGTTTAGTTGGATGAAGAGGTGCTCAAAATGGATAATGGTGAGAGCGATGAACATTACCCATAGACAAGAATCAAAAAATATTAATAGCACATGGAACATCAGAAGAATACGAGGTGAACTTGATTCTCATTAATCTATAATAATTAGCCAATATAAGTTCTCCTGGAGAAAAAAATTTAGCAGCATGAGGTTGGTAAAAAATGTTGACCCTTTTACAATGGAAAACCAGGCTTTTGTAATGAACAAGATTATTTTAAAATTAATGAACCACTTAGGGTGGAAGATGTAGATTTTAATTCCTTTATAGTGTCATGGTCATGCCTTTGAATTCTATCTAACAGGTCAAATGTAGAGTTGGTGGTAAGATCTCATTAGATATACATGTGCATAGAAGAATGGAATATTTTCTTGATAAGGTTAGAGGGTGGCATACACTCGTTTCCTTCTATCTAGCAGCTATTTATGCATTTGCCAGCTTTGAAACATCTCAGGACTTACTAAACTACCTCAAATTACCTCTTTATTCCTCCTTACTATGAACTAGGAATTTTAATAAGAGGAGATTATTATTGTGTTAGTAAATGAAATCAAATCAAAAACACACTAAACTAACATCTGCATGCCTAGTTACTAAGGTGAGCTTAGTGAAGAAATAGAAATGAACAAAGCACAACTAAAATGCAAGAAAAACACATTTCTTACCTTCCTTGATTCTCCAAAAGTATTCTTTGATTAGCTTGCTCAATTTATGCTCATGAAGTCCTTGTCGATGGAAGTTTAGCTACCTCCATCTCTCCTTAGCACCTTTGGCTTTGGATTGGCTTGGCTTGGAATCAGTTTGGCATGGTAATACTAGTTGCATGAAGCTTTTGGAACCAATCTTGTATTTGCACAAATTAAGCTTAAAAATGATGTTCATGGCCTCTCTATTTATAGATTTTTGAGATTGATCAAAATCAACCAAAACCATCCATTTTGAGATGAAGATGTGTGGTTGAGGATTAATTAAATTTTTTGGAATCAATTTTATAATTATCCTCATCATGACATTGGAAAAAGGGGAAATTAAGAGTCATGGAGGGTATTGATGAGGCATGAAGGGCTTGAATCTTGATATTTGTGGAATTTATGGCTTACGGATGTCTTTCCAAGAAATGATGTCACCTAATGATGCAGATATTCAATATTAATTTTCAAAACAAATTATTCAATAAGTTTCCATGGAATTATTGATTAGGCTCTAATTTGGTTTAATTAGCTCTTAAGAATGTTTAAGCACTTTGTGCACAAATTATTCAATTGATCAAAATGCCGTATTCTTGGTCCAAAATTTGACTAGATTACAATTAGAATGTGATGTCATATATGTTGGATCTATTATCCCATTTAGGATGTTACTAACACCAAATAACAAAGGCACATGTCTTGTGTAGGAGATTTGATAGGAAAGATCAATTTAGAGCACCCAAGTGTAAAATTGGTATTTTGACTCAAAATGAACTAATCAAAGTTAGCTAGCCGATAAATTACACTACCCCATTTAATGATACTCTAGCCAAAATGGGTACTTGAATATGTTAGTTTCACATCTTTTTATCATGTTCTAGTGTTTTTGGATAAATTATGCGATTTATGTACAAATTGGTCAAAACCCTGATTGGAGGTTATTGGTGGCCAGATTTAGGTGTCTAAAATTTTCCCTTATTTGGGAAGGTGTTGAAAGCTATAAGCATAGTAACATATTCTCAAAAAATGAAAATGTCTTGTATGTCTAAAACTAAATTGATGATAAACTAACTATATGATGCCCCCTTGAGGGAATGATTAGCACAAGCAGGTTAGTAAATGGTCCCTCGATAAGAAGCAAAAGGAGGGGACCAAAGAAAAGAAGGATGATGGAGTGAAAACAAAAGGATATTGAAAAATTAGTCCAAATCATTGATAATTCAAGTGTTATGGTGTATAATGGTTTGCCTAAAGGTGGTTATAACCATTGTACCCCAATAGTGGCAACATGTTAAGATAATATAATGATTTGCCTAAAGTTTGTTATAATCATTGAGAAGATTGGGCTTCCCTAGTTAGGATAGACAAACAAGATAATAACATGCCCTTATACAGGCAAAAAAAAGTAAAATATTGAGAAAATAATGATTTGTCTAAAGGTAGTTAGAATCATTAAGAAATGTAGGTGGGATGGTGTACAATGATTTGCCTATAAGTGGTTATAATTATTGGACCTCAATTATGCTAAACATGATAAAATTATCCAAGGATGATGATAAATTAACATAGAGGGTAATTATGAACTAGAACAACCTTCTAGTATGGAAATTATCATCTAAACCAATAAAGGTTGAAATTCTTTCATGGTTAATTACTCTATTTAGGATATGATTGGTAGTGAATCAGGATGTTAGTGTTGAAGAGATGTTGATGCTAACATTGATAAATAGACTTATTAAAGCTTAGGTTTTTTATATCACATGTCAATAGGAATCATTGTATAACATCATGAGGACTTAGCCAAAATGTGCATAAGGACTGACTCCCATAATCCAAAACTCAATAAAAAATAATGTACCAATGATAAAAACCAAGTTGACAATGTAAGCATATGAGTATGGATAGATTCAAGTGTAAGTGTGGGAAAGGAATCACCCAATGAACACACATAAATTAAATCAAGGAAATAGTGTTAAATGAGAATAAATAGGCACACAAATAAAAAAATAAAGAAACACTCAATAGAAACCATACGAACATTGCCCCTAGAAAATAGGTGATAACTTAACAAATAAACAAAATGGGGAAAAAGAAGAAAAGGAAGGGGGTGGATGAGATATCTCCATATGAACTATTCAAGTGGATGCTACCTACATAGTTCCATGGATGTAAAATCCAATAAAAAATTTAGGCCAAATGTAGTTCTCCCAAGGAATGGGAAGAAAAATTATAACTAGTGAAAAAAATAGAATAGATGTGATAGAAGAATAAGAAAGGTCTTGAAAAATGGAAGGTTCATGAGAGAAAATTCCAAAAAGGATGGGGAAACTAAGTGACAAGTCATTTTCTTGTAACTTAGGAAGGGTTTTCAGAATCCTTAAGGCAAAGAAGTGGTCAAATGTTTTTGGTTTTTTATAATGATTTTACAAATGTTTTTGGAATTTTTTGAAGTATCTCAATTCAATCAAGAATGATGAGACACTAAATGGTTCAATCACACAAAATAATGAGAGCATTAAAACATGGGTTGTTCATAAAATGAAGAGAGTGTTCAAACTTAGGTTGCTCAAAAAATGGTGAGAGAATTCAAATTTAGGTTGCTCATAAAATTGTGAGAGTGTTCAGACTTAGGTTGCTCATAAAATGGTGAAAGCATAGCATAAGGGTGACTGAGCTAACCTCAAGAATATTGAGCATTGCCTACATATTCTAAGATTAGGACCTCAAGTCATTATATTTATACCCTTACAATGGAGGAATTTTACTAGTGTAGTATTCAATTCAAACAAAACAAGCATAGTTGGTAAAAAAGCATAGTGTGGCAAGTTGGTACGTCAATGTTAAATAAACAAATGTTTCCCCTAGTTTTCCCATATTTGGTTATAACTAGGATACACCATCATAGATAAATGGTACTAATTTTCCCAAAGGTGGTTATATTTGGTAGCAAGACTAGTGATAAGAAATGAATAACAAATTAAGGATGCAACTATCAAAACTTCTATCACACTGCTCCAAAATATGATGTCTATCTAAAGTACTTGAACCAACTAATGAAACTAATCAGACTCCTTGATGCTAAAAATATGTAGTGAATGGAAAAAACCAAGGTCAAACGGGCTAAGCTTTAAAACACATTAGGTCGATAGGTCATAAATGTAATGTGGATGCGGATAAGAAGATGGATAAGAATGTTATTTATACAAATAATAATAGTGATAAAATGGCATAACCAAAATGGTCTTTATAGATAATACACCTTAGCACTTAAGCATAGTTTCATTTAAGGTGAATAATATTCATTGGCTAAGGAATTTCGTCTCCATCTAATATGGCAA
This sequence comes from Torreya grandis, assembly GCA_037957365.1. NCBI lineage: Eukaryota > Viridiplantae > Streptophyta > Pinopsida > Cupressales > Taxaceae > Torreya > Torreya grandis. The sequence continues at coordinate 791,687 of JARHVA010005319.1, forward strand.
GATTGTATGCTCTTGATCCATAATCTATAGTAATTATGAAAGGCCTTATCTAGTTTGGTTTGAATTTAACTTTATGTTCCTTCTCAACCATGGTACTATTTTGGTTTTCTTTAAGAACAAGATCACCAAGTTCAAATGTTCTATTCTTGACACACTGATTGTAGTGGCCTTTGAGTCAGTTTTGATATGCCTAAAGATTTTTGAGTGCATCTATGCATTTCTCATCAAGTAGTTCTAGCTCTTACAAGAGAGATACACAATAGTCAAGATCATCTAGGACATGCTTGAAAGAGATGCATAGTGAAGGCAATTTGACCTCAATGGGAAGGATGGCTTCAATACCATAACAAATTGAGTATGGAGTGGCTCTTATGGGAGTATGATGATTAATATGGTATGCCCAAAGGGTATGGAATATAAATAGGTTCCAATCATGACCAACATCATTTATAATATTTTTAAGAATATTGATAATGGTTTTATTTGATGCTTTGGCCTGGCCATTACTTTGAGGCTAATATGTTGTAAAAAAATATTATGTGATGTTATATTCAGTACATAGTTGGTCTACATCCTTGTTCTTGAATGATCCTCCATTATTAGATATAATTTCAAAGGCGATATCATAGTGTCAAATGAGATGGTTAAAGATAAATTTGGAAATTTTCTTTCTAGTCATGTAAATGAGGGGTATAGCTTTAACCCACTTAGTGAAATACTCAGTGGCATTAAGGATATGTATATGGCCATCAGATGATGTGGGGTTGATATTCCCAATGATTTAAAGTCCCAATATATCAAATGGCCATGGTGTCAACATTGGTTTCAAAGTTTGGGCTAGGGCATGAATCAGATTAGCATGCTTTTGACATTTGTCACACTTCTTTACATATGTAGTTTCATTTGTGTCCATCATGGGCCAATAATAACTAGTACATAAGAGTTTTTTAGATAGGATTGTCCTACTAGAATTATATCTACATACTCCTTTGTGAACTTATCTTAATGCTAGTGTAGTCTCTACCAAATTTAAACAATGAAGTAGAGTTTCATCAAAACTATGATGGTAAAGGGTGGAGCCAAGTAGACTATAACAAGTGGAATGATGAATAAAGGCTTTGGTTTGTTTTTTAGATAGGTTAGGTGGTATAACTTAGTCATAAAGGTAGTTATAAATGTGTGATTACTAGATATAATTAGGACCAATCATATCATAAATAATTGCAATGGTTGAAGGTTCATGAGTTAGTGCTAGAAAATTATCGATGAAAAATTGATACTCTCTAGCTTTATCTATTTGTCAAATTAGAGAGCCAATAGTAGCAATGGCATCTATAGTTATATTACAAGCCCTTGGTATGTGCTCAAACTGAATGTTGGAAATTTGTTGTTTAAGCATTTTGACCATGGCTTTATATGCAACTATCTTATCATCTTTGGTCTAAAAATGATCTATAACTTGATTGATGATTAACTAAGAATCACCATGAAATCAGAGATGAGATATGTTCTAATGCACTACCTATCTAAGTCTTGCAATAAGTGCTTCATACTTGGCCATGTTATTTGTATAAGGAAAGCCTATTTTGAATGATATAGGGAGTATATCCCATTATAGTGTAATAAATAAGAGTCCTACCACTGATCTATGTGCAGTAAATAAACCATTAAAATATAGTTTGTAGTGTTGATCCTCAAGAGGTGTGTCAATGATGGTCATTATAGATTCATCAGGGAAATGAAGTGTGAGTGGATTTGTGTCTGCAAGAGGTGCTTTAACAAGTTGATCTATAAGAACTCGTCCCTTGATTGACTTTTTATTGACATACTCTATGTCAAACTCACTAAGAAGCATGATGAATTTGGCCATTCTACCTTATAAATATGTTTTGGATAGTAGATACTTAAGTAGATCTAATTTTGAAATGACCATGGTCTTAATATTCAACATGTAATGGTATAATTTTTGCACTATGAAGACTATGACTAGACAAGCCTTTTCAATGGGTGCATAATTATGTTCATATGCAACCAAGGTATGGCTTGGGTAGTATATTGCATTTTCTTTTCCATTTTTATCATGTTGATCCAAGAGTGCCCCAATGGCATTATCAGTAGTTGATAGATACAACAATAATGTCTTTCTTAGCATAGGAGGTAATAAAATAGGTGGATTAATGAGATAGTCTTTGAGTTGTTGGAAATCTATTTGATAGTGATCATCCTAGTGAAATACAACTTGCTTCTTTAAAAGATGATTAAATGGATGCTAATTAAGAGATGAAGTGTCAGATTGATTGAATCTTACCCTACAAACTATGGAGTTGCTTCAAATTGGTTGGTGGTGGCATCTTGGTTATAGCATAGACTTTATGTTGATTGACTTCAATACCTCTGTGAGACATGATGAAGCCAAGTAATTTTTTTGAGGTTACACCAAACACACATTTCTTTGGGTTGAGTCTAACATTGTACTCTCACAATCTTTCAAATATCTTATGTAGAACTACTAGATGGTCAACCCTAGTTTTGGATTTTCCTAATATATCATTGACATTGTCTTCAATAATATCATGCATCATATCATGGAATATGAAAGTCATGGACTTTTGATATATATATCTAACATTATTAAGACTAAATGGCATTACTTGATAACAAAATGTTCCTCATGTAGTGGTGAACACTATTTTATGTTGGTCTTCTGGTATTATTCTAAAATGGTTGTATCTTGAAAAGCCATCCATGAGTGAAATCATTTCATAACCTATCATGGATTCAATGATCATGTCAATATTAGGAAATGAAAATTCATCCTTAGGACAAGCTTTGTTTTTGTATCAAAAATTAGTATAGATTCTAATTCCTTTAGGATTTTTTATAATAGGTACAACACTAGATATCCATTATAAGTAGTCAATGGATCAAATATAGGTACAACATTAGATATCTATTCTAAGTAGTCAATGGACTGAATACATCCTACTTATAAGAGTTTTTCCAACTCTTTCTTTACCAAAATAGCAATACAAAGATGCATCTTATAGAGATATTGTTTTAATAGTTTGGCATCAAAATTGACCAAAAGGTGGTGCATAACCAAGGTGGGGTCTAAACCTAGCATGTCAGAATAAGCGCATGTAAAGATATCTACAAACTCTCTCAATAGATCTATAAAGACTTCACATTCCTACTCAATGAGGGATGAGCCTAATTTTATCCATTTCAAGTCCAATGGAGTCATGTTTACCTCTATTTTATCTTTGACTATAAGGGTATAACCATCTTTTAGGATAGTAGGTAAATATTAAAATTATTGGACTATATCAGGGTCCTCTATTAGGACTTGCTCTTTAAGATATCCTAGGCATGATGAATATGAGTCCTCTAATGGGAGATATAGCCATGTGACAAAAATAGTCATATTTTTTTGAAGAATTTGATCAAAGATTTGTTGTTGTAAAAAATTGAACTTAGATCCATAGGCAAGTTCATCATTGGTGGTCTCCTAGTCTAAATTTGAAGAAGAATGAAAACCCCCATATAGCGATGCCCAAAATAGGTTCTCACCACTAGACTAGCTCTTATCTTTACTTTTTCTCTAGTTAGAAAGTGCTCAAATAGGTTTTCACTTGGGGACCTCAATGTTTTATTTATTTGTTTTTAGCTAAGGTTTTTCACCCACTCTCCAAAATAGTCTTCAAGATCTAATTTAATTGAAAATCCTGATTTGTGATCTCCCAATGAAATGTTGTCCCTAAGGCCTAAAAATTCACAAAATGCCTTATCATTTTGAAACTCATCAATTGTTAAATTGGATTCTTATTGGTCCCAATCTATCAGTTGGGGATAGTACAATGTTAATGGGTTGTGATGAATGATCAAGGTAAGGGTAAAAATGGCATTGTTATCAAATAGGTTAGTCTCAGCTAGGTCATCAAAGGTGAGGTTATGATCAAAATCTACCTCAATATAGGCATCATAATCACTATCTACTAGTGATGGAATTCAAATAAGATATGTGGGGTCACCCCCTAGTAGTTTAAATCCAAGTCCATAGGGTCTTTTAATACTTAGTCATGGAAATTGGCTCAATGGTTTCTTTTTGATTTGATCTGAGGCCTCTTCCTTCATAATATTGATGCTCCATGATCCTATTGGGAATATGATACTTTGAACATTTTATAAAAATTAACTTAGTTTTCATTATACAACCATGATTCATCCCCTTCAAGAGGATCTATTTCTAAGCCAAATGCTGGGAAAAATATGATAGGTCTCTTATCTTTATTCTTTTGTTGCCAATGCATGTGTGGAGTGATTCGAGATCACCCAAAGGACTTTGGATTTTGAGGAAGATTAAAAATATGGAAAGTATCATGGGTTACATACTCCCCTAGTCCATTATCTAAAATGGTTAAATGATTGGAAGCTTCAAGAGGTAGCATGTGGGAAAGGGAATCCAAGGTATTAGGATATATGCAATTATCATGTGGTAGATCAATAAGTATGGACTTTCCTTTATCTTTCTTGGAACCTGGATTCATGTTGTATTGGTAATTATAGCATTAAAACTCAAACTCAATATGTTTGCAGTGTTCATATGGGTGTAAATATCCTAGAATATTCACTTCCATCCCTAAGTGGGAGAACTTGATACATTAGTGCAGCGTTGATGGGACTACATGAATCCCATATAACCAAGGCCTATCTAAAAGCATATTATATGAAAAATCAAGATCAAGCACATGACAACATATATCATGGGTCAAAATCCCAATGATAATCAATAAGCTAATGGTGCCTTGTGATTCTCTTTCCTGATTATCATAGGCTTTGGTAGTTATCATTTTTGGCTAGAGATCTACCAGTGTGTACCCAAGAAGCTTGATGAGCATTAAAGACACTATGTTAAGGCCTAATCTATTGTCTATAAGGACACATTTCACTTTATGCTACTTTATATAAACTTATATTTATAATGGATTATTATGGAGTGGTCCAAGGGAAGACATATCACTTTGGTTGAATATGACTTATTGGGCTAGAGCTAGGTGTCCAACCAAAGCTTGAAATTTATCAAGGGATATGCCACTAATAATAGTGGATTGGGTCAAGAACTCATTCAAGATGTTCTTATGGATTGTTGATTTTCACAATAAATCTAAAATAGAAATTTGTGTTGGTGTCTTTTGTAATTATTACACAATATCAAACTTCTTGTCTTGGTCAATAGTGAAAGGTTTATTTTGAGGCTTAACAGTTGGTTGGATAATAGGAAAAGTAGAAAATGGTTATGGGCCTAGGATATTAATCTTCAACCTCTGAGTTGTTATTACACAATCAAGATTAGATACTCAACCATTATTTCTAAAAAATGTTGGGAATAGTGTGGGCCTAAATAAGACAAGTCTCAGTTGTTGATGCACTTGTATGTGGTCATGTGGCAAGGGAAAGTTGTCGATGTAACATCCAAAAGTGGAAGTCCTAGTTTATTGGTTTGCCTATGAGCTATCTGAGGTCAAAGAAGGATTATCTATGTAATCTGGTTGAGTATTATTGTTTATCAATAGTCTAGATTGATTAATGCTCAGTCTAGGATTAATAAAGATGGTATTAATGCTACCCCCTATAATATGACCTACAATCTTGTTGTAGTCATGTACAACTGCATGGTTAGTTTTTTGGTTATTACCATTCTGACCTTGGTTGTCTATTATTCTAACATTGTGGGTTCTCTTGTTGATTATGTTGATTCTACTAGTTTGGCCTTTGATTTTGATACTATTTATTTTTTTGTTATACTAGTTGGCATTGTTGTTACTGATTATTATGTTGTTCTTGTGTGTTATGTTAGGGAAAGGGGTTTTGATAAATCCCAAGAATTTGATTAGAGGTAGAATCACCATTATCTAATGTTATCTCCTCATTCTCCAATATATTCTCAATCAAATGCTTGATTTGCACACATCTTTATAGATTATGCCCATTGACCCGATGACATTCATATAATTCATTTTCATGGTACCAATTAGGATAAGGAATGCCTTATGGATAATGATTTGGTATAAGCCAACTAATTAGATTAACAATAAAAAATCTCAAAAATACAAACTAAATAGGCTCTCTTAGGTCACTAAATACATGACACATAGGCACAATTCTCCTTGAAGGAGGGGTTTGTAATGGTAAATGTTACTATATTTATTGTGTGGGTCTTGGTTGTTGTGATTGCAACATTAGTTGGAGAGTTTTTTGGGTAGGAGTAAGCTAAAAAGGTGGTAGAGATGATGTTTACATTTTTTGGACATGACATGACTAGGTTATTCCATTACCCACAATATTCCTATTATGGTTGAATTGATTTAGTCTATCTTGGTTATTGGCCTATGTTGGTTGTGATGTTTTCATTTGGATTGGATGTTGGTTTTCACCACTTGCCTAATTGGTACCTTGATTTTGATTAGTTGATGTAAGCTTGATGATCCCTTTATTAATAAGAGTTCACTCAATCAACAAGCCTTTGTTGATGATCTCCTTGAAAGTATGTGCACATTGTAGTTCCAAATGATAAGCTATCTCACTATGAAAATTTTTAGTAAACATAGTGGGTAGTTGTTTATCTAGTAAACTATGGTGAATCAGGTTGCAAGAGCTCTCCATCATTTTAGATAACTTACAAAACTCTCACCAAATTTTTTGCTTTGCTTTTGTTAAGTCAACCAATGAAATCTCATGTTCAATATTATAGGAAAATTACTACACAAACATATCAAAAATATCATCAAAATCTATTACTAAATTCTTGAGCAACCTTAAGAACCACTCTAAGTCTTTTCCATCCAAGCTCCTTGGAAACAAAAACAAAAGGTATATATCACTATATGCCACTAGTTGACATGTGATAAAGAACTCTATTAAATGAGCCTTAGAGTCACCTTTCCCTTTGTATTTGTCTAATTTTATTGGTTCATATCCTAGAGTAAATGGTATCTACAAGTACTCTATGTTGAATGGATAAGAACACACATCATCCAACTTAACATTTTTATTATGTTTCCTAGCTTGAATGATAGCAATTGCATCCTTAATCTATTTTAATTCTTGGGATAGGAAACTAGAAAGAACACTAGTTTGAAGGATAATATTGGTATGGGTAGATGGTTGGGAAGTCACCAGCAAGACACTTTGACTAGGGTATGATAGAGACTATTTGGGTACATTAGTTTGGTTGGTAAATGGACCAAGAATATGCATACATGGATTAGGATGTACTTAGAATTATACATTTGATTTTGCAATATTATAGTTTGGATTGGAAATAAAGTTCTATCTTGGAAGATTTTATGGTTGCGATGGAGGGATATAACTATACTATACCTGTTGTTGTTGAAAAGGGACATGATACCATCTGATTGAACCTTATTGTTGAGTAGGAACTTATGGACCAAGACCCTCTCTCTAAACTTATAGCACAATTTGAACCAATTATTGTCTAGTAGGTAATTGAGAAACATGGTAACCTCCTTTTTACGTTAATCCCTATTGGAAAGTGAAAGTAGGCTTAAGATTTGGCATCTATCATTGACCAATATTTACATATTATTAACTAATCATTGTTTGGTTTTGGATTGGTATGCTAGTCTGTGACTAAAGAGGTATCTTTGTTATTACCTAGTGAGGTAAAATATTAATTTCCCCCTGTTGACATGGAAATACACTCATATTTAACTACATTAGTACACTATATTGTGCCTAATGTTGTGGAATACTACTCCTCACTTTTTGAGGATTAGGATTTGTTACATTCTATCGTTAAGGTGGGAACTGGTTGTTGGTTGACAAATTAATCCCATAGGTTGCACACTTGAGGAAGAAGTTGGTTGAGGTTGGGAAATAAGTGGTGAAGGTTGGGGTAGAGAGGATCCTATTACTTGGTATGATGATCCAATCATGGTATTAACTATAGGCCATTGTTGTTGACTAGTTGTTTGTACATTAGTACCACATTGATTGGGATTCAACATTACTTGCACATTGTCCACTATATTTTTCTCATTATTCTAAGTAGAAGTAGAAGACACTTTAAAGATGTTCATATGCAACAAGTTACCTACTAAAGTGTTTTGTATGAATGGGTATAAAATCTAATTCTCTTAACCAATTAATTTTATCAAAACTCCTGTTGAAGGAACTAAGTCAATAAGAGGTTTGCTCACCATGGTCATTTGATTGAAATTACATGCTAGATTTAGTTAGGTTTGATACTCCATCTGTATTTTGTTAAAGTGGTCTTTCATGAGGTTTTTTCCTTTATTAGGCATATTAAGGTCCTCAAACATTGTTTAGACTAGAGCGAAAGGATTGCTAGAAGAAGCCAATTGATCATAAATTATATTGTGTGGTATTCTTAATAGGCTTGGTAAATTATCATCAGGGAAGTCTATTGGAAACATGGCCCCTACCTCTATGGCTCAAACCAAAATCTCATCTTTTTCTCCAAAAAATGATGCTCAAACAAAAATGGATCATACATAGAAGGTTTATTAGTAACGCATGATTACTGAGGAACTAGTTCATCAGCTATGAGTATTGTAGCTAGGTATTGTGTGGTCTATTCTTAGTCTTTTTCTAAATAAGGTAGTGTATTAACCAAATATTTAGTCAATTGATCTTGGCTTTACACCCCTAATTAATTATTATAAGAGGAATAAAGATCCATCTCATAAGAAATATTATCCATGTAGGGGTCTTACACCATTTTTTCCTACACAACCACATTATTAATCCCCAGATTGTACATGAGTCCACTACAAGTGTAGGAGTACATGTTGGGATCCATAGTCAATGCTTGGTGATATAAATGGAAGAGAGTTCTAAAAAATCTAAAAAGGATAATGTCTAAAATAGATGATGTTCAAACTTATTCTAGATTCATCAAAAGGATCAAAAAGGTTTGTGCAAATATTTGTGACGAAACAAGATAGCATTAAGTATCTAATGCCTCACTGTACACAAAAAATTAAGCAATTAAATATAATAAAAATCAAAATGCCAAACTCTAAGCTTGAAGTGTTTTAAATCAATCTAATCTAGGAAAATCAAAATTTGCTAGGTATTTTGGCCAAATATGACATCAAAATATAAGATCAAATAAGGAATGTGCTAGGACTCTTAACTAAGTGGTGTCAAAAGCTAGACTTTGAAATAAAGATGATTTTTAATCTAATAGATTTGAAACACTTTTAACAAATACTAGGCATTTGAGTTTTGGATATAAACTTGACCAAGTATAAGGTATGAAATAAAAGGTAATTTAGAGATAGTTTATTTTTTTCTCATAAATAATGGTATAAAACTTGGTTATTTTGACAAATAATCTAGACAAAAAGTGAATGACATAACTGTGGTAGATAAAGGTTCATAAAAGGTATACTATAATTAGTTTTAAAATGTAGGAACAAATTTGAACTCTATGTAAGAGGGTCTATGAAACAATATTTGAAATGTTTTGGGAAGTGTAGTAATGTTATACTACCCAAAAGAGGTGAAAAAATGTTTGGTTCAAAAACTCTCTAAGGAATAAATAGTTTCCCATAAACATGATAACATAACACTATATTTATTAACTCAAAATGTTGTGGTGCATAGACTCAAAGTGCAAGTTTTTATCACAAAATGACTTAAGTCTAACAAGTGGTGGTAATGATCATGAGTCTTAAATGACCTTTAACCCAAATTGGAAATTGAACCTAAGTTCCCTCAATTTTAGTGTAAATGGTGAATCCACTTAACACATCAACCTTATGAAATTATAAAGGTGAAATTTTAAATTTAGATTATAAATGAAGGACTTAAACAACATTGGCAAAGGTCTAGACTCAACTGGGTAGGATAACTGTGCCAAAGTGTATGATATGACTCCAAAGTTTTGATGAACTTTAAACAAGGCAAATTTAATTACTTCACATGGGAAACATAGTGCCTCTTTGTTCAAAGGAAAATGAGGACCATGTGTTTTGGTTTGTATTATTTCTTTACACCTTGTTTTGACTCCAAACAAGACTTTAATCTAGGACAACAAACTAATTAATCACTCTTAGACTCTAAACTAACAAGGTTTCTTGGTATTATTGGAATCCATCAATATATGTCATTTGAGAAGATTGTTAAGTGTTCATCCAAAATTAAATGTGCACTATATATTAGGGTTTTTATACCCCCATATTTTCTCAAATAAAAGTACTATGACATTGGCCTTGAGGTGCACCTTACACCAACAATACTTCCGTGGCAAGTGGGGATTTGTCTAAGATATTCAAGTTTTAAAAAAAATTTAGGGGAATCAATTGCATAATTATTTTCACATCAAAAAATGCAAAAGAAGAGAATGATATATCACCTAATTTATTATAAAAAGGTCTAGTCCTTTTTACAACCACTACATCTTGTTGTTTGCTTAGTGTAGTTTGATATCCAAAGTGATACTATGTCTCATGTGAAACTCTAATTAGAATCCAAATGAAGTCAATGCTAGGAGGTGAAAACCTAGGTCAAAGCTTCCCTAAAGAACTCATGGGAGGTAATGAAGTCCCCCTCGAAAGCCAAGTTTGCATAAAAATAAAGAAATCATGAAATAGAAAGACTTTAGGGTCATTTTCAAGGTCACCCAAACTTTGATGAGTTTTTGGGGAGTGCTTTAGATGAATATATTTCTAAGGCTTGGAAAAGGCTATTTGCAATAGGAATGGCACTTTTGATTCCAAGGGTTCCCTAAAGGGGAAAAATAGAAGAGCATACACACAACACCCCTCTTTTTTCTAAACAAAATTATATCAATCAAATATTGAATACCAAAAATGTTTATAAAGATGAGATCATTTTTAATCACCAAATTTGAAAGATTGGGTGGTGTTCATTTGACCCCTTGGTCTTAAGATTGTGAACTTTGAAAGCCTAACTTATGAAAAATTCACTTAAGCACCTAAATGTTTCATTAAACACCAAAAACAAGATTCATAATTCATTTTAAAATCATGCCAAATATGTCTTAATATCATGTTTTAGCAAGTTCTAAGTCTATTGGTTACCTGTCTACCCTTAAGACATCACCCCAAAAGCAAATATGTTATATTATAAAAAATTTAAATATATTTTCAAAATTTTGTGAAAAATATATGAAACTTGAATCTAAAATAATGTCAAATTCTAAAAATTTATGAGAAAACATGTAGTTTAAAAAAAAAAAATCCAAAATGGAGTTCATATGACCCCAAACCAAGCATTCTAAAATGGCCTATTAGCTCTCAAGTTTGTGTTTTTAAGAAAAACATAGTGACTGACATTGGTTTTATAACCGATGATGGTTATACTTACTAATCGATGATAGTTATCTAATCGACAATGATTATATCAACACATTGATCAATGATGGCTATGCCAACTGATAATAGTTTTAGTAACTAAAAATGGTTACTGTGTAAACCCATGACAAAGAAAAATGGCAAAACAAAGTTAGAAAATCAAATTACAAGAGTTTTAATGATCTATATGAATATTACAAAGTTTTAGATTGATATTATTCATGTGTGGGATGTGTTTGGTCCCACCGGGTGTGCCATTATGTGAACTAGTAATTTGACTAAGAAGAGGAGATTAGTATTGTGTTAGTGAATGAAATAAAATAAAAACACACTAAACTAACATCTTAATACCTAGTTACTAAGGTGAGATTATATAAGAAAGATAAATTAACAAATCAAAACTAAAATTCAATAAAACACACATTTCTTACCTTCTTTGATTCTCCAAAGGTATTTTTCAATTCACTTGCTCAGTTTGTTTTCATGAAGTCCTTGTTGATGGAAGCTTGGCTACCTCCATCTCTCCTAATAACCTTTGGATTTGGCTTGGCTTGGCTTAGCTTGGAATCAATTTTTCATGGTAACACTAGTTGCATGAAGATTTTGAAACCATTCTTGCATTATAAATTTGCATAATTTAAGCTTTAAAATGATGTTCATGGCCTTTATTTATAGATTTTTGATATTGATCAGAATCAACATGAACCATCCATCTTGAGATGAAGATGTGTGGTTGAGGATTAATTCAATTTTTTTGAAATTAAGTTTATAATTATCCTCATCAAAACATTATAAAAAGGGTTAATTAAGAGGCATGGAGGGCATGGCCTAAGGATGGCTTCCCAAAAATGAGGTCACCTGATGATGCACATATTTAATATTCATTTTCAAAACAAATTATTCAACAAATTTCCAAGGAATTATTGACTAGGATCTAATTTGGTTTAATTATCTCTTAAGCATGTTTATGTAATTTGTGCACAAATTACTCAAATTGATTAGAATGCCTTGTTATTGGTCCAAAAGTTGACTGGATTGGAATTAAAATGTGATGTCAAATTGTTTAGATCTATTATCCCATTTAGGATGTTACCAACACCAAATAACAAAGGCACATATAACATGTAAGATATTTGATAGGAAAGAGCAATCTAGAGCACCCAAGTGCAAAATTGGTATTTTGACTTGAAATGAACTAATCAAAGTTATCTAGCCCATAAATTACACTACCATATTTAATGATACTCTAGCCAAAATTGACACTTGAATATGTCAGTTTCATATTTTTAAGTGTGTTTTAGTGTTTTTAGGCCAAATTGTGTTTTTCAGGTGGAAATTGGTCAAAATCCTAATTAGAGGTTATTGGTGGCTAGATTTGTGTGTACAGTTTGCCCCTATTTGAGAAGGCATTGCAAGTTATAAGCATGGTAATGTCTTCTCAAAGAATTAAAAGGTCCTATATGCCTAAAACTATAATGATGATAAACTAATGGTATGATGCCCCCTCGAGGGAATGGTCAGTACAAGCAAGTTAGCAAATGATCCTTTGATAATAAGTGAAATGAGGGGACCAAAGAAAGGAAAGATGATGGGGTGAAAACACAATGATATTGAAAACATAGTCAAAATCACTAAGAATGCAAGTGGGATGATGTACAATGGTTTTCCCAAAGGGGGTTATAAGCATTGTACCCTAATAGTAACAATGTGGTAAGATAAGATAATGATTTTCTCAAAGGTGTTTATAATCATTGAGAAGATGGAGCTTCTCTATTTAGAAAAAAAACAATATAATAACATGCCCCTGTATGGGCAAAATAAAATAAAATAATAAGAACACAATGATTTACCCAAAGGTAGTTAGAATCATTGAGAAATGTATGTGGGATGGTGTATAATGATTTTCCCATAGGTAGTTATAATAATTACACCTTGTTTATGGAAAATATGATAAACTTGGCCGAGGATGATGATAACTTAACATAGAGGGTAATGATGAATTGTAACAACCTACTAGTTGGGATGTGCTCATATAAACCAATAAAGGTTGAAATTATTTCATGGTTAATTACTCTATTTGGGATATGATTGGGATGGAATCAAGATGTCAGTGCCAAAGAGATGTTTATGCCATCATTACTAAATAAACTTCTTGAATTTGATGTTTATTATAGCATGTGTTAGTAGGCATCATGTTATAACATCATGAAGACTTAACTAAAATATGCATAAGGACTCACTCTCATAATCCAATACTCAATAGAACACAATGCAAAAATGATAGAAACCATGATGACAATGTAAGCATATGAATATGGATAGATTCAAGTGTAAGTGTGGGCAAGGAATCAACCAATGAACACACATAAATTAAATCAAGGAAATAATGCTGAAAGCAAACAAATAGGCACTCAAATAGAATAATAAAGAAACACTCAATAAAAACCATAAAACATTACCCTTAGAAAATAAGCAACAACTTAACAATGAACAAAATGGGGGAATAGAAGAAAAGGAAGGGGGTGGCTAAGATATCTCCATATGCACTATGCAAGTGGACGCTGCATACATAGTTCTATGGATGTAATATCCAATAAAAACTTTAGGCCAAATGTAGTTCTCCCAGGGAATGGGAAGAAAAATGATAATTGCTGAAAATAAATAAAATGGATGCAATATAAGAATAAGAATGGTCTTGAAAAATGGCAAGTGTATGAGAGAAAAGGCCAAAAATTATGGGGAAACTAAGTGACAAGTGGTTTGCTTACAACTTACGAAGGGTTCCCAGAATCCTTAAGGCAAAGAAGTGGTCAAATGTTTTTGGTTTTTTCTAAACATTTTATAAATGTTTTTGGAATTTTTTGAAGTATCTCAACTTGATCAAGATTAAAGAGATACTAAATGCTTCAAAATTGCAAAATAATGAGATCATTCAAAATTATGTTGCTCATAAAATGGTGATAGAATTCAAACTTAGTTTGCTCACAAAATGGTGAGAGCATTCAAACTTAGGTTGCTCACAAAATGGTGAGAGCATGACAAAGGGGTGACTGAGCTAACCTTAACAAGTATCAAGCATTGCCTACATAGTCCTAGATTAGGACCTTAAGCCATTGTGGTTCTACCCTTATAGTGGAGGAATTTGACTAGTGTAGCAATCAATATAACTAAAATAAGCATAGTTGGTAAAATGTCACAACATGGCATAGGAAGTGGCAAGTTGGTTGTCAATGTTTAATAAACAAATGTTGCCCTTAGTTTACCCATAGGAAATTATAACTAGGAAATAACATCATAGATCAATGGTACTAATTTTCTAAAAGGTGGTTATATTTGGTAGAAAGACCAATGACAAGAAAGGAATAACAAACAAAGGATGAAACTACCAAAACTTCTATCACACTACTCCAAAATATGATCTTTTAATGAAGTACTTAAACCAACTGATGAAACTAATTAGATTCCTTGATGCTAAAAATGTGTAATGAATAGAAAAAACCAAGGTGAAATGGGTTAGGCTTTAAAACATACTAGGTTAGGTCAAAAATGTAAAGTGGATATGGCTAAGAGGATGGATAAGAATGATATTTATACAAATAATAATAGTGATAAAATGGTACAAAGAAGAATAGTGATAAAATGGCATAACTAAAATAGTCCTTACAGATAATACACCTTAGTACTTAATCATATCACCACCTAGGATGAATAATATTCATTTGCTAAGGAAGTTCATCTCCATCAGGTGTGGCAAACCTATATGTTCTTCATCCATAATCTACAATAATGATGAAAGGCCCTATCCAGTTTGGTTGAATTTATCTTTATGATTCTTCTCAGCCATTGTATTCTTTTGGTTTTATTTAAGAACAAGATCACCAAGTTCAATTTTTCTCTACTTGACATGTCGATTGTAGTGGCCTTTGAGTTAGTTCTAATATGCCTAAAGATTATTGAGTGAATTTGTGTGTTTCTCATCAAGTAGGTCTAGATCTTGTAGGTGAGATACTTGATAGTCATGATCATCTAAGACATGCTTGAAAGAGATGAACAGTGAAGGAAATTTAACCTCAATGGGAAGGATGGATTTAGTAGTATAAACAAGTGAGTATGGAGTGGCTCTAGTGGGGGTAGGATGATTAGTATGATGTCCCCAAAGGGTAGGGAATATCTATAGGTGTCAATCATGACCAAAATCATTGATAATTTTTTTGAGAATATTGACAATGGTTTTATTTGATGCTTTGGCCTAGCCATTACTTTGAGGGTAATATGCTATAGAAAAATGTTGTGTGATGTTATATTCAGTACATATCTAGTCTACAACCTTGTTCATGAATAATCCTCGATTATTAGATATAATGTTAGGGGGGATATTATAGTGTCAAATGAGATGGTTGAAGATAAATTTGGAAATTTGCTTTCGAGTCATGTAAGTGAGGGGTATATCTTTAACCCACTTAGTGAAATACTCAGTGGAGGTAAGGATATGTTTATGGCCATTAGATGAAGTTGGGTTGATTTTCTCAATGAGGTCAAGTCCCCATGTAGCAAATGGCTATGGTGTCAACATTGGTTTCAAATTTTTGGTTGGGGTATGAATCATATTAGCATGCCATTGACATTTGTCACACTTATTTACATATGTAGCTACATCTACATCCATCATGGGCCAATAATAACTAGTACACAAGAGATTTTTAGATAGAACTACCCTATTAGAATGAGATCCACATACTCCTTTGTGAATTTCTCTTAACACTAGTGTAGACTCTACCAAAGTTAAATAATGAAGGAGAGTTCCATCAAAACTATGATGGTAAAGGGTGGAGCCAAGTAGAGTATAATGAGTGGAATGATGAGTAAAGGATTTTGTTTGTTTTTGAGATAGGTTAGGTTGTAGAACTTGGTTATAAATTTAGTTGTAAAGGTGTGAGTACTAGATAGAATTAGGACCAATAATATCACAAATCATTGCAATTGTTAAAGGTTCATGAGCTAGTTTTGACAAATTCTTGATGAGGAAATGATACTCTCTAGCTTTATCTATTTGTCAAATCAAAGGGGTAATAGTAGTCATGGAATCTATAGTTCTATTACTAGCCCTTAGTGTGTGCTCAAACTGAATATTGGTAATTTGTTACTTAAAAGTGTTGATCATGGATCTCTATGGAACCAACTTGTCATCTTTGGTCTGAAAATGATATTTTACCTGATTGATGATTAATTGAGAATCACCATAAACTTGGAGATGAGTTATGTTCTAATTCACTACCTATCAAAGTCTTACATCAAGTGTTTCATACTCAACCATGTTATTTATATAAGAAAAGTTGATTTTGAATGATTTAGGGATTACATCCCCTTATGGTGTAATAAATAAGAGGCATGCCCCCAATCCATGTGTATTAAATGGACCATAAAAATATAGCTTCTAGTGCTTCTCCTTAAGAGGTCTATCAATAATGGTCGTTATAGATTCATTAGGGAAATGAAATGTGAGTGGCTTTGTGTCTATAAAAGGTGGTTTAGCAAGTTGATCTATAAAAACTTATCCTTAATTACCTTCTAATGAAATTACTCTATGTCAAACTCTCTAAAAAGCATGATCCTTTTGGCCATTATACCTTATAAATCTATTTTGGATAGTAGATACTTGAGTTGATCTACTTTTGAAATGACCATGGTCTTATTATTCAACATGTAATGGCACAATTTTTGAACTGCAAAGACCATGGCTAGACAAGCTTTCACAATAGGTGCATAGGTATTATATTGTATGGTTTTTTCCATTTTTATCATGTTGAGCCATGAGTACCCCTAGGGAATTATCAATAGATGATAGATACAACAAGAACAACCTTCTTGACATAGGAGGTAATAAAATAGGTGGATCAATTAGATAGTCTTTGAGTTATTAGAAAGATGTTTGACAATGATCATCCCAGTGAAATGCAACTTCCTTATTTAGAATATGTGTAATGGATGCCACTTGTATACTAACTAAGAGATGAAGTGTCATATTGATTGAATCTTACCCTATAAACTATAGAGATACTTCAAATTGGTTGGTGGTGGCAACTCAATTATAGCATGGACTTTAGTTGGATTGACTTCAATACCTCTACGAGACATGATGAAGCCAAACACATATTTCTTTGGGTTGAGTCTAACTTTGTACTCTCATAATCTTTCAAATATCTTACATAGCACTACTGGATGGTCAACCCTAGTTTTGGATTTTCCTAATATGTCATCAACATAATCTTTAATAATATCAAGCATTATATCATGGAATATGATAGTCATGGTCCTTTGATATATATCACTAGATTTCTTAAGACCAAATGGCATTACCTAATAATAAAATGTTTCCTATGGAATGGTGAACTCTATTTTATGTTGGTCTTCTAGTATTATTCTAATCTATTTGTATCTTAAAAAGACATCCATGACTGAAAGCATTTCATAACTTGTCATAGAGTCAAAGATCATTTCAATATTAGGCAACGAAAATTCATCCTTAGGACAAGCTTTGTTTATGTATCAAAAATTAGTACATATTCTAATTCCCTTAGGCATTTTGCTAATAGCTACAACATTAGATATCCATTTTGAGTAGTCAATGGACTGAATACATCCTACTTCTAAGATTTTTTCCAACTCTTTCTTTACCAAGACAATAATGCATAGATGCATCTTATGTAGCTTTTGTTTTACCAATTTGGCATCAAGATTGACCACAAGGTGGTGTAGAACCAAGGTAGGGTCTAAAAAGGACATGTCAAAATAAGCCCATGAAAAAATATCCATAAATTATCTCAACATAGCTATAAATACTTCATGTTCCTCCTCAATGAGGGATGTACCTAATTTTATCCATTTCTACAAGGGTCGAACCATCTTTTAGGATAGTAGGCAAAGACTTTAACTATTATATTATATCATTCTCCTCTATTAGGACTTGCTCTTCAATGTCTCCTAGGCATGATGAATTTGAGTCCTCCAATGGGAGATCTAGCCATGTGACAAAAATAATAAAAAATTGTTAAAGAATTTGATCAAATACTTGTTGTTGCACAAAATTAAACTTAGATCCATAAGCAAGTTCATCATTGGTGGTCCCCTGGTCTAAATTCAAAGTAGAATAAACACCCCCATCTAACAGTGCCTAAAATAGGTTTTCACCACTAGACTGGCTTTTATCTTTACTTATTCCCTGGTCAGAATGTGCCTCAAATAGCTTTTCACTTAGGGAACTCAATGTTTTATTTATTTATTTTTGGCTAAGGGTGTTCACCTGCTCTCCAAAATAGGCTTCAAGATCTAATGTAATTGAAAATCCTAATTTGTGATCCCCCAAAATAATATTGTGGCTAAGGCCTAAAAAGTCACAACATGCCTCATCATTTTGAAACTCATTAATCAACAAATTGGATTATTGTTGGTTCCAATAAATTAATTGGGGATATTATAATGGCAATGGGTTTGATGAATGATCTAGGTAATGTTACAAATGGCATTGTTATCAAATAGGTTAGTCTCAGCTAGGTCATCAAAGGTGAGGCTATGATTAGACTTTGCTTCACTTTTGACATCATCATCACTAGCTACTAGTGATGGAATTCAAATAAGATATGTGGGGTCACACCCAAGTAGTTTAAATCCAAGTCCATAGGGTCTTTTCTACATAGTCATGGAAATTGTCTTGATGGTTACTTGTTGATTCAATTTGAGGCCTCTTCCTTCATAATTTTTGTTGGGATATGAATACCGGAAGCACACAATTGATTACCAAATACAAGCAACTTAATATGCGGAAATAACCAGAATCAACAAGTAACTAGAATCTAGAAATAACACATGATATGAGAGACAATACACAACTTGTATTAAAACTCTTACAGAAAAGAATACAATAAATAAGATGCCACTTCTTCTCCACCACCTCTTTAGAGGCTTCCCACACCTCAAGTGAACAATAATTCTCTCCTCAAAGCTCTCTCTCTTAGGTCCCAACACCCAACTCAAACACTGAGTTGGTGTTCACCTTATACCTGTGCTCCACGCACTCCACAAGTACTAAAATGTACACCAAGTAGATCTCCCCTGAACTTGCAACAACCTGCACCTCAATAGACCTTACTTATGGAAGGATATTCCTTGCCTTCCTCTCTTGCTCTATCTCAGTACACACTATACTCCAAGTAGATCCTGCCTGATTCTGCTCCCTGTTGTGTTGCTATCCTATCTGATCTTGCACACCTGCAAATCAACCTAGTTCTACACACCTGTGAACCTTGACCTTGCACACACATACATCTACAAATCAATGATCTTACTTACCATGTAGATCTCCTATAGAATCCATGCTCACTTGATGACCAAGATCATACATACATGAAGAACCCTGCTGATTCTCCAATCCAGCACCCACACTTGGTATTGTGGCACTAGGAGGAACACACCATTACTCACCTCACACACAGAAGGAGCTTATAATATTGCTCTCTTACTCTATAGCACTGATTTACAATACAATCCATGAGTCTATTATATAGATCTCATTCAAACAATAATTAGACACGTAATTACAATAATTAGATCTGCAGCTCTCAGTCTAAAATTAGCTCTAAACATGCAAACACTTGGTTCGTCAACTAACTACCCGTAATCTACTCGCAGCTCGAACCAAAAGTGATCGACATCAGTCCCTGTCTACCTGGGGTCACCGACACTGGCCGACTACTAACCGATGTTGGTTACTTCCTGTCTCTTCCCTACTGATGTTGGTTGGCTTGATTGACGTTGGCAACAGTAACACTCTACAACCCTTCTGCAACCTCCTCTGTGTCTACATCAGTGAAGCTTTTAGCTCCACAACCTAACAATCTCCTAGTTGGAGATAAAGAGCTACACTGTACCTGTACCTATACCCCATCTAATCTATTTCTTGGCTTGTATCCCTCTTCAAGATCAATCAGGAAGACAACCCACCACACACACTGTGGTGTACCTCCTGTCATCCGAGTACCCTGCTACATTCGAACCTACAAACCCATGTAGTGAAGTCCTGACCCTAAATAGCATGAATCCTTGCTGTTGGTCCTTCTCACATCCCTGAGAACTCACTTCTCTGAATTGGCTTCTAACTCTCTGACAACACCCATTGCTTGGGAAAACTCAGGTCTATATTAGACCTCATGTGATTTCGGACACTGAATTGTCCAGCCCTTAGTGTGCTCTAGCTCTACATCCTGTGTAATGAACCTTGCCAACACCTGATTCACATCAGGTCCCACTAGAAATAAAATCACCCTGTGATCTCCCATGTCTCCCATGCCAAAGAATTTCACTGCTCCAAATTCTTCTTAGCAAACCACTGAACTAATCTTACCCTTAGCTCAGCAAAACCTTGTATGTACAAAACTGCTAGCTAGCATACTATCCACATACAACAATAGAATGATGTTGCAATCATCATCCACCTAGTAATTCAAACCACAGTAGTTACCCTAACATTGACTAAAGTCATGCTTTGTCATCCCCCTGTCAAAACCTGTACCACTATCCCTCAGCACCCTCAAGACCATATGACCTGGCCTTCTATCTCACGTGTTCATTCTCTCTATTCTTCAACTAAGGTATCCATTCATCTCTATGCTTTCATACCTGCTAGCAACCCTCCCAAATATCTGCTTGGTTTTGCCATCTCTCCATGCCATGCTCCCACTATTTCCTGGATCCTTCCTGCTATGCAGTTAGCAACTAGTATAAAGAAGAGGAACAATGAATTTGAGGCCTACTTACATCTTTAGTCCTCCATATGGGCATTTGAGACTCCTTGATAGTTTGTTGTCCACCCAAAATTCATTACAGTGACCAACCTCGGTCACCACAAAGTTTGCATCCAACCGACATCGGTTCCTATGCCTGTCCTGACTACCAACCCTACCAACATTGGTGTCCTCCTGTTGCCGACGTCGGTCCTCATGACCGACGTCAGTCTTACCTACTACCAACATCAGTTTTCCTACTGATGCCGGTACCTATGTTTTCTGTAAGTGATGACTTTTTACCCGCAAGCTCCTTTGAATCAAGTCCCATGTCCAAACTGCCCTACTCAGAAGTATCCAGCCCATTCACTGGTCTCTATCCGCCATCTTCTCCATAAACACCAAGGGTTTCCAGTTCTTAAGCCTATCAAATATATCTGTCTTCTGCTTAAGAACATGCATCTCCTTCTTGCTCATGTGACCAAGCCTACAAAGCCACGTCTCCACAACAAAAGAAGAATCAGTAATATAAACAAGTAGATAAAGAGTACCTATTTTCTTACCACCAGCTAATTCAAGTGTATCCACTGTGAGAGTTCTTGTGCATCTCTCATCACCCAACTCTTCTCAAGAAATTAGCCACATCTCCAAACTTGGGACCTACATGACCTCCTTCAAAACCCATGTGTTGTCCTCCGCCTGTAATTTTAGCTTCACTTCCCCTTTGCCAATTCTTTGGCAAGGCTCACCAGCTCCTCTCACTAGGGCTGCATGGAAAGAGGCAAAAAAATCTGTTATCCAAGATTCAACTTTAGCCAAGAAAGCTCCCAAAGCATCCTGTGCATCAATACCTGCTACATCTGCATCTTCAGTTCCTTCATGCTGATCTGCTACCAACCAATAATATTCTTTTACCTACTCTTTCTTTCCATAGGACCGTAAGTGACCATCTGTGCTTTTCAACTCCTCCATTCTTAGCTTACTTTCATCTGCCATTGCTCTACTCCCACTCAATTAGAAACCCCTGAGAGTGACCTCTAACCAAACACAAAACCGCTTCCTACAACCTTAGCTCTGATACCATGTGTTGGGATATGAATACTAAAAAAACACAATTGATTACCAAATACAAGCAACTTAATATGCAAAAATAACTAGAATCAACAAGTAACTAGAATCCAAAAATAACACATGATATGAGAGACAATACACAACTTGTATTAAAACTCTTACAAAAAAGAATACAATAAAAAAGATGCCACTTCTTCTCCACCACCTCTTCAGAGGCCTCCCACACCTCAAGTAAATAGTAATTCTCTCCTCGAAGCTCCCTCTCTTAGGTCTCAACACCCAACTCAAACACTGAGTTGGTGTTCACCTTATACTTGTGCTCCACGCACACCACAAGTGCTCCACACACTCCACAAGTACTCAAACATACTCCAAGTAGATCTCCCTTGAACCTGCAATAACCTACACCTCAATAGACCTTATTTATGGAAGGATCTTCCTTGCCTTCCTCTCTTGCTCTATCTAAGTACACACTATACTCCAAGTAGATCCTACCTGATTCTACTCCCTATTATGTTGCTATCCTATCTGATCTTGCACACCTGCAAATCAACCTGGTTTTACACACCTGTGAACCTTGACCTTGCACACACATACATCTACAAATCAATGATCTTACTTACCATGTAGATCTCTTATAGAATCCAAGCTCACCTGATGACCAAGATCATACATACATGAAGAACCCTGTTGATTCTCCAATCCAGCACCCACACTTGGTATTGTGGCAATAGGAGGAACACACCATTGCTCACCTCACACATAGAAGGAGCTTCTAATATTGCTCTCTTACTCTATAGCACTAGTTTACAATACAATCCATGAGTCTATTATATAGATCTCATCCAAACAATAATTAGACATCTAATTACAATAATTAGATCTATAGCTCTCAGTCTAAAATTAGCTCTTGACATGCAAACACTTGGTTCGTCAACCAACTGCCCATAATATACTCACAGTCAAACCACATAGGTGACCGATGCCGGTCCCTATCTACCTAGGGTTTATCAATGCCAGTCGACTACTGACTGACTTCGGTTACCTTCTGTCTCCTCCCTGCCGACGTCAGTTGGCCTGACCGATGCCGGTGACAGTAACACTCTGCAACCCTTCGACAACCTCCTCCATGTCTACATCAGTGAAGCTTTTAGCTCCACAACCTAAAAATCTCCCACTTGGAGATAAATAGCTGCACTGTACTTGTACCTATAACCCATCTAATCTTTTTTCTAGTTTGTATCCCTCTTCAAGATCAATCCTGAAGACAACCCACCACACACACTGTGGTGTACCTCCTGTCATCCGAGTACCCTGCCGCATCCAAACCTACAATCCCATGTAGTGAAGTCCTAACCTTGAATAGCATGAATCCCTACTGCTGGTCCCTCTCACATCCCTGAGAACTCACTTCTCTGAACTGGCTTCTAACTCTCTGACAGCTCCCACTGCTTGGGAAAACTCAGGTCTACATTAGACCTCATGTGATTTCAGACACTAAACTGTCCAGCTCTTAGTGTGCTCCGATTCTACATCCTGAACCTCACCAACACCTGATTCACATCAGCTCCCACTGGAAACAAAATCACCCTGTGATCTCCCATGTCTCCCATGCCAAAGAATTTTTCTACTCTAAATTCTTCATAGCAAACCACTGAATCTTACCCTTAGCTCAGTAAAGCCCTGTATGTACAAACCTACTAGCTAGCATAATATCCACATATAGCAATAGAATGATGTTGCAATCATCATCCACCTGGTAAGTCAAACCACAGTAGTTACCCTGACATTGACTAAAGTCATGCTTTGTCATCCCCCTGTCAAAACTTGTACCACTGTCCTGCAGCTCCCTCAAGACCATATGACCTGGCCTTCCATCTCATGTGTCCATTCTCTCTATTCTTCAACTAAGGAATCCATTCATCTCTATGCTTTCATACCTGTTGGCAACCCTACCAAATCTCCTGCTTGGTTCTGCAATCTCTCCATGCCATGCTCCCACTGTTTCCTGGATCCTTTTTGCTCTGCAATCAACAACTAGTATAAAGAAGAGGAACAACAAATTTGAGGTTTAATTACATTGTAAGTCCTCCATATGGGCATTTGAGACTCCTTGATAGCTTGCTGTCCACCCAAAATCCATTACAGTGACCGACCTCAGTCACCACATAGTCTACATCCAACCGACGTCGGTTCCTGTGCCTGTCCTAACTACCAACCCTATTGACATCGGTGTCCCTTCTATCGACGTTGGTCCTCATGACAGACATTGGTCTTACCTACCACAGATGTTGGTTTTCCTACCGATGCTGGTACCTATGTTTTCTTGTAAGTGATGACTTTTTACCTGCAAGCTCTTTTGATTCAAGTCCCATGTCCAAACTACCCTACTCAGAAGTATCCAACCCATCCACTAGTCTCTATTTACCATCTCCTCCATAAACACCAAGGCTTTCCAGTTCTTAAGCCTATCAAATATATCTATCTTCCACTTAAGAACATGCATCTCCTTCTTGCTCATGTGACCAAGCCTACGAAGCCACGTCTCTGCAACAAAAGAAGAATCAGTAATATAAACAAGTAGATAAAGAGTACCTATTTTCTTACCACTAGGTAATTCAAGTGTATCCATTGTGAGAGTTCTTGTGCATCTCTCATCACCTAACTCTTCTGAAGAAATTAGCCACATCTCCAAACCTCAAACCTGCATGACCTCCTTCAACACCCATGTGTTGGCCTCTGCCTGTAATTTTAGCTTCACTTCCCCTTTGCCAATTCTTTGGCAAGGCTCACCAGCTCCTCTCCCTGGGGCTGCATGGAAAGAGGCAACAAAATCTATTAACCAAGATTCAACTTTATCCAAGAAACCTCCCAAAGCATCATGTGCAACAACACCTGCAACATCTACATTTTCAATTCCTTCATGTTGATCTGCTACCAACCAACAATATTCTTTTACCTGCTCTTTCTTTCCATAGGACCATAAGTGACCATCTATGCTTTTCAACTCCTCCATTCTTAGCTTATTTTCATCTACCATTGCTCTACTCCCACTCAATCAGAGACCCCTGAGAGTGACCTATAACAAAACACAAAACCTGCTCCCTACAACCTTAGCTCTGATACCACGTGTTGGGATATGAATACCGAAAGCACACAATTGATTACCAAATACAAGCAACTTAATATGCAGAAATAACCAGAATCCAAAAATAACACAAGATATGAGAGACAATACACAACTTATATTAATACTCATACAAAAAAGAATACAATAAAGAAGATGCCACTTCTTCTCCACCACCTCTTCAGAGGCTTCCCACACCTCAAGTGAATAGTAATTCTCTCCTCAAAGCTCTCTCTCTTAGGTCCCAACACCCAACTCAAACACTGAGTTGGTGTTCACCTTACACCTGTGCTCCATGCACTCCACAAGTGCTCCACACACTCCACAAGTACTCAACATACTCTAAGTAGATCTCTCCTGAACCTGCAACAACTTGCACCTCAATAGACCTTACTTATGGAAGGATCTTCCTTGCCTTCCTCTCTTGCTCTATCTGAGTACACACTGTACTCCAAGTAAATCCTGCCTAATTCTGCTCCATGTTGTGTTATTGTCCTATCTGATCTTGCACACCTACAAATCAACCTGGTTCTGCACCCCTGTGAACCTTGACCTTGCACACACATACATCTACAAATCAATGATCTTACTTACCATGTAGATCTCTTATAGAAGACATGCTCACCTGATGACCAAGATCATACATACATGAAGAACCCTGTTGATTCTCTAATCTAGCACCCACACTTGGTACTGTGGCACTAGGAGGAACACACCATTACTCACCTCACACACAGAAGGAGCTTATAATATTGCTCTCTTACTCTCTAGCACTAGTTTACAATACAATCCATGAGTCTATTATATAGATCTCATCCAAACAATAATTAGACATCCAATTACAATAATTAGATCCGCAGCTCTCAGTCTAAAATTAGCTCTTGACATGCAAACACTTGGTTGATCAACCAACTTCCTATAATATACTCACAGTCAAACCACACAGGTGACCGACACCAGTCCCTATCTGCCTGGGGTTTACCGATGCCAGCTGACTAATAACCGACGTCGGTTGCCTTCTATCTCCTCCCTGCTGATGTCAGTTGGCCTGACCGATGCCAGTGATAGTAACACTCCGCAACCCTTCTACAACCTCCCCCATGTCTAAATCAGTGAAGCTTTTAGCTCCAAAACTTAACAATCTCCCACTTGGAGATAAATAGCTACACTGTACCTGTACCTTTACCCTGTCTAATCTATTTCCTAGTTTGTATCCCTCTTCAAGATCAATCCTGAAGACAACCCACCACACACACTGTGGTGTACCTCCTGTCATCCAAGTACCCTATCACATCCGAACCTACAATCCCATGTAGTGAAGTCCTAACCCTGAATAGCATGAATCCCTACTGCTGGTCCCTCTCACATCCTTAAGAACTCACATCTCTGAATTGGCTTCTAACTCTCTGATAGCTCCCACTGCTTGGGAAAACTTAGGTCTATATTAGACCTCATGTGATTTCAAACACTGAATTGTCTAGCTCTTAGTGTGCTCTAGTTCTGCATCCTGAACCTCACCAACACCTAATTCACATCAGTTCCCACTAGAAACAAAATCACCCTGTGATCTCCCATGTCTCCCATGCCAAAGAATTTTGCTGCTCTAAATTTTTCATAACAAACCACTGAACTAATCTTACCCTTAGCTCAACAAAGCCATGTATGTACAAACCTACTAGCTAGCATACTATCCACATACAACAATAGAATGATGTTGCAATCATCATCCACCTGGTAAGTCAAACCACAATAGTTACCCTGACATTGACTAAAGTCATGCTTTGTCATCCCCCTATCAAAACTTGTACCACTGTCTTGCAGCTCCCTCAAGACCATATGACCTGGCCTTCTGTCTCAAATTTCCATTCTCTCTATTCTTCAACTAAGAAATCTATTCATCTTTGTGCTTTCATACTTGCTGGAAACCCTACCAAATCTCCTGCTTGGTTCTGCAATCTCTCCATGCCATGCTCCCACTATTTCTTGGATCCTTCTTGCTATGTAATTAGCAACTAGTATAAAGAAGAGGAACAACGAATTTGAGGCTTAGTTACATCTTCAGTCCTCTATATGGGCATTTGAGACTCCTTGATAGCTTGTTGTCCACCCAAAATCTATTACAGTGACCGACCTCAGTCACCACACAGTCTGCATCTAACCGACATTAGTTCCTGCGCCTGTCCTGACTACCAACCCTACCGACATCGGTGTCCCTTTTACCGATGTTGGTCCTCATGACCGATGTCGGTCTTACCTATCGTCGATGTTGGTTTTCCTATCGATGTCAGTACCTGTGTTTTCCTGTATGTGATGACTTTTTACCCGCGAGCTCCTTTGAATCAAGTCCCATGTCCAAACTACCCTGCTCAAAAGTATCCAGCCCATCCACTGGTCTCTGTCCACCATCTCCTCCATAAACACCAAGGCTTTCCAGTTCTTAAGCCTGTCAAATATATCTATCTTCTGCTTAAGAACATGCATCTCCTTCTTGCTTATGTGACCAAGCCTATGAAGCCACGTCTCTACAACAAAATAAGAATCAATAATATAAATAAGTAGATAAAGAGTACCTATTTTCTTACCACCAGCTAATTCATGTGTATCCACTGTGAGAGTTCTTGTGCATCTCTCATCACCCAACTCTTCTAAAGAAATTAGCCACATCTCCAAACTTGGGACCTGCATGACCTCCTTTAACACCCATGTGTTGGCCTCCGCCTGCAATTTCAGCTTCACTTCCCCTTTGCCAATTCTTTGGTAAGGCTCACCAGCTCCTCTCCCTGGGGATGCATGGAAAGAGGCAACAGAATCTATTAACCAAGATTCAACTTTATCCAAGAAACCTCCCAAAGCATCATGTGCAACAACACCTGCAACATCTGCATCTTCAGTTCCTTCATGCTGATCTACTACCAACAAACAATATTCTTTTACCTGCTCTTTCTTTCCATAGGACTGTAAGTGACCATCTATGCTTTTCAACTCCTCCATTCTTAGCTTACTTTCATCTGCCATTGCTCTACTCCCACTCAATCAAAGACCCCTGAGAGTGACATGTAACCAAACACAAAACCTGCTCCCTGGAACCTTAGCTCTGATACCACGTGTTGGGATATGAATACCGGAAGCACACAATTGATTACCAAATACAAGCAACTTAATATGCAGAAATAACCAGAATCAACAAGTAACTAGAATCTAGAAATAACACAAGATATGAGAGACAATACACAACTTGTATTAACACTCATACAAAAAAGAATACAATAAAGAAGATGCCACTTCTTCTCCACCACCTCTTCAAAAGGCTTCCCACACCTCAAGTGAATAGTAATTCTCTCCTCAAAGCTCTCTCTCTTAGGTCCCAACACCCAACTCAAACACTGAGTTGGTGTTCACCTTACACCTGTGCTCCACGCACTCCACAAGTGCTCCACGCACTCCACAAGTACTCAACATACTCCAAGTAGATCTCTCTTGAACCTACAATAACCTGCACCTCAATAGACCTTACTTATGGAAGGATCTTCCTTGCCTTCCTCTCTTGCTCTATTTGAGTACACACTGTACTCCAAGTAGATCCTACCTAATTCTGCTCCCTATTGTGTTGTTGTCCTATCTGATCTTGCACACCTACAAATCAACTTGGTTCTACACCTCTATGAACCTTGACCTTGCACACACATACATCTTCAAATCAATGATCTTACTTACCATGTAGATCTCCTATAGAAGCCATGCTCACTTGATGACCAAGATCATACATACATCAAGAACCCTATTGATTCTCCAATTCAACACCCACACTTGGTACTGTGGCACTAGGAGGAACACACCATTACTCACCTCACACACAGAAGGAGCTTATAATATTTCTCTCTTACCTAATTACAATAATTAGATCTACAGCTCTCAGTCTAAAATTAGCTCTAAACATGTAAACACTTGGTTCGTCAACTAACTGCCCATAATAAACTCGCAGCTCAAACCACAGGTGACTGACGTTGGTCCCTATCTACCTGGGGGTCACCAATGCTAGTTGACTATTGACCGATGTTGGTTGCTTCCTGTCTCTTCCCTGTCGACATCGGTTGGCCTGGCCGATGTCAGTGACAGTAACACTCTGCAACCCTTCTGCAACCTCCTCCGTGTCTGCATCAGTAAAGCTTTTAGCTCCACAACCTATCAATTTTGATGCTTCATAATCCTATTAGGAATAGGATACTTTGTGCTTTTATAAAAATTATCTTGGTTATCATTACACAACCATGATTCATCTCTTTCAAGAGTATCTAGTTCTAGAACAGATGCTAGTACAAATATGGTAGGTCCCTTATCTTTGTTCTTTTGTTGCAAATGCATGTGTGGGGTTACTTGAGATCACCCAAAGGTCTTTGGATTTTGAGGAAGATTGAAAATGTGGAAGGTATCATGGGTCACATACTCCCTTGGTCTATTATTTGAAATGGTGAAATGTTTGGAAGCTCTAGGAGGTTGCATGTGGGAAAGGGAATCCAAGGTATTAGGATCTATGCAATTATCTTATGGTAGATCAATAAGTATCACCTTTCTTTTATCTTGCTTGAAACTCAAATTCATGGTGTATTAGTAATTATATCTTTGAAACTCATCCTCAGGATGTTTTTAGTGTTCATATGGGTGTAAATCTCCTATAATATTAACTTCCATCACTGAGTGGGAGAACTTGATACATTGGTGCAACATTCATGGGACTGTATGAATCTCATGTAGCCAAGGCCTACCTAGAAGAATATTATATGACAACTCAAGATAAAGCACATGATAAAGTGTATCATGGGTCAAAGGCCCAATGATAACTAGTGGGCTAATGGTGCCTTGTGAATCTTTTTCCTAATTATCATAGGCTTTGATAGTTATCATTTCTAGTTGGAGAGCTACTAGTGTGTACTCAAGAAGCTTGATGAGATTTAAAGACACTATGTTGAGGCTTGATCTATTATCTATAAGGACACATTTAACTTTATGCCACTTTATATAAACTTCTATGTACAATGGATTATTATGGAGTGGGCCAGTGGAAGGCATATCACTTTGGTTGAATGTGGCTTGTTGTGCTAGAGCTAGGTGTCCAACCAAATATTGAAATTTATTAGGAGATATGTCACCAAAAATAATGGATTGGGTCAAGAACTCATTCAAGATGTTCTTATCAATTTTTGATGTTCGTAGCAAATCTAAAATAAAAATTTGTGCTGGTGTCTTTTGCAATTATTACAAAATATCAAAAAATTTATCTTGGTCAATTGTGAATGGTTTATTATGAGGCTAAATGGTTAGTTGGATATTAGGTAAAGTGGTAGATGGTTATGGGCCTAAGTAATATTTGAACTCTAAGTTGTGATTTCATAATCAAGATTAGATACTAGACCATTATTGCAAACAAATGTTGGGAAAGGTGTGGGACCAAATAAGACAAGTCTCAGTTGTTGGTGCACTTGTATGTGGTCATGTGGCAAGGGCAAGTTGTCAATGTAAGGTCTAAAAGTGGAAATCCTAATTTTTTGGTTTGCCTATGTGTTATCCTAGGTCAAAAAAGGATTATACATATAATTTGGTTGAGTGTAATTATTTAACAATGGTCTAGATTGATTAATGCTCAATCTAGGATTAATGGAGAATGTATTAATGCTACTCCCTATAATATGACCTACAATACTATTATAGTCATGTACAACTTTATGGTAGGTTTATTAGTTATTACGATTCTGACCTTGGCTTTGTACATTATTCTGATGTTATGTGTTATATTGTTAATTATGTTGGTTCTACTAGTTTGGCCTTTGATTTTAATACTATTGATTTTGTTGTTGCACTAGCCAGTGTTGTTGTTGCTAATTGTTATGCTACTACTGTGTGTTATGTTGGGGAAAAGGGTTTTTATAAATCCCAAGAGTTTTATTAGTGGTGGAAGCACCATTATCCAGTTTTATCTCCTCATTATCTAATATATTCTCAATCAAATGCTTGATTTTCACACATCTTCATAGATTATGCTCATTGACCTGATGAGATTCATAGAATTCATTTTCATGGTACCAATCAAGATAAGGAATGCCTTGTTGATAATGCTTTTGTATAGGTTAACAAATAAAATTAGAGATGGTAAGTTTGTGAAATATAGACTTAATAAGCTCTCCTAGGTTGTTAAAGACATGACACATAGGCATAGTTCTCCTTGGAGGAGGGGTTTATAATGGTAAAGGTTGTTATATTTATTATGCAGGTCTTGGTTATTATGCTTGTAGCATTGATTTGAGAGGTTTTTAAGTAGGAGTAAACTAAAAATTTGGTACAAATGACGTTTACACTATTTTGACATGATGTGAATAGGTTACTCCATTACCCATAACATTCCTATTGCAGTTGAATTGATTTGGTCTATCTTAGTTATTGGCCTGTAGTGGTTATAATGCTTACACTTGGATTAGATGTTGGTTTTGGCCACTTCCCTGATTGGTAACTTGATTCTGATTAGTTGATGTAAGCTTGATTATCCATTTATTAATAAGGACTCACTCAATCAACAAGCCTTCATTGATGATCTCCTTGAAAGTATGTGCACATTGTAGTTCCAAATGATAAGCTCTCTCACTATGTAAATTTTTAGTAAACATTATGTCTAATTATTTATCTGGTAAACTATTTGTGAATCAACTTGCAATATCTCTCCATCATTGTAGATAACTTGTAAAACTCTCACTAGCTTTTTACTTTGCTTGTGTTAAGTCAACCAATGAAATCTCATGCTTGAGATTATAGGAAAAGTGTTGCATAAACTTATTAGAAAGATCATCAAAATCTATTACTAAATTCTTGGGCAACTTTAAGAACCACTATAAGGCTTGCCCAACCAAGCTCATTGGAAACACCAACAAAAGGTATGTATCACTATATGCCACCAGTTGACATGTGACAAAGAACTTTGTTCAATGAGCCTTAGAGTCACCTTTCCCTTTGTATTTGTCAAATTTTGGTGGTTCATATCCTAGAGTAAATAGTATCTACAAGTACTCCATGTTGAATAGATAATAACACACGTCATCCAACTTAAAATTTTTAGTATATTTCCTATCCTAAATGGCAACAATTACATCCTTTACCTATTACAATGCTTGGGATAAGAAACTAGAAGGAACATTAGTTTGAGGGAGAAGATTAGTTTGGGTAGATGGTTGGGAGTTCACAAGTGGGACACTTTGAACAGGGTATGATAGAGATATTTTTTAGGGTACATTAGTTTGGTTGGTAAATGGACCAAGAATATACATATGTGGATTAGGATGTACTTGGAATTGTACATTTAGTTGTGCAATATTCTAGTTTGGGTTGGAAATAAAAGTCTATCTTGTAGTATTTGTGGTTAGGATGGAGGAACATAACTAAATTTTTTGTAATGTAGTTTAAAAAGGACATAATTCAAACTAATCAAACCTTGCTATTGAGTAGGAACTTGTGGACCAAGACCCTATCTTTGAACATGTGGCACATTTTGAACCAATTATTGTCTAGTAGGTACTTGAGAAACATGGGAGCCTTCTTTTTCAATGAGTCCATATGGGAAAGTAAAAGTAAGTTGAATATTTGGAATATATCATTGACCAATATTTACACATTGTTGACTAGTCATTATTTGGTTTTGGATCGATACGCTAGTCTGTGATTGAAAAGGTAAGTTTGTTATTACCTGGTAAGGTGGAACATTAATTTCCCCTTGTGGAGGTGGTAACACATTCAAGCTTAGCTACATTCATACACTAGATTGTGCCTGATGTTGTGGAATATAAATCGTCACTTGTTGAGGAGGAGTAGGATTTATTACACTCTATTGTTGAGGTGGGACACTAGTTACTGGTTGACTATCTAATCCCATAGGTTGCACACTTGAGGAAGTAATTGGTTGAGGTTGGTAAATAGGTGGCAAAGGTTGGGGTATCAAGGATCCTATTCCTTGGTATGATGATCCACTCATGGTATTAACTATAGGTCTATTTTAGTGATTAGTTGTTTGTGCATTAGTACCACTTTGATTAGGATTGGATGTTGTTTATACATTATCCACTATAATTTTCTCATTATTTTATGTAGAAGTAGAATCCACTTCTTCAATGATGGGCATAGGTAGAAAATTGCTTACCAAAGTGTTTTGTATGAATGGGTCTGAACTCTAATTCTCTTGACTATTTAGCTCTATTAAAACTCCTATTAAAAGAACTAATTCAATAAGAGGTTTTCTCACCATGGTCATTTGATTGAAATTTTGTGCTAAATTTAGATAGGTTTTATATGCCATCTGCATTTAGTTAAAGTGATATTCCATGAGGTTTTTTCCTTTATTAGGCATATTAGGGTCCTGATACAGTGTTTAGACTAGAGCCAAAGGATTACTAGAAGAAGCCTGTTGATCATAAATTATATTGTGTGGTATTCTTACTAGGCTTGGTAAATTCTCATGAGGGAAGTCTACTGGAAACTTGGCCCCTGCCTCTATGGCTTGAACTAAAATCTCATCTTTGTTCTCTAAAAAATGATGCTCAAACAAAAATGGATCATATCTGGAAGGTGTATTAGTAGAGTGTGACTATTGTAGAACTGGTTTGTCAACTATGAGTATTTTAGCTAGGTATTATGTAGTTTTTCTTGGTCTTGTTCTAAATAAGGTGGTGTATTGACCAAATAGTTAGCTAATGGATATTGGAT
The DNA here is from genome assembly GCA_037957365.1 of Torreya grandis. NCBI lineage: Eukaryota > Viridiplantae > Streptophyta > Pinopsida > Cupressales > Taxaceae > Torreya > Torreya grandis. The sequence goes on from JARHVA010005319.1 coordinate 825,763, forward strand.
TTTCACCCCTAATTGATTATTATAACAGTTATAAATATCTATCTCATAAGTAATATTATCTGTGTAGGGGTCTTGCACCATTTTTTCTTATATAAAGCACATTACTAATCCCTAGATTGTATATGAGTCTATTATGAGTGTAAGAATACATGTTGGGATCCATAGTCAATGCTTGGTGATAGAAATGGAAGAGCGTTATACAAACTCTAAAAATGATAATGTCTAAAATAGATGATGTTCAAAATTGGTCTACATTCATTAAAAGGATCAAAAAGGTTTATTTAATTATTTTTGAGGATACAAGCTAGCGTTAAGTATCTAATGCCTCAATGTTCACACAAAGACAAGCAAGTAAATAGATCAAAAATCAAAATGCCAAACTCTAAGGTTAAAGTGTTTCAAATCTATCTAATCTATGGAAACTAGAAGTTGTTAGGTCTTTTGGACAAACACAACATCAAAATATAAGTTCAAATAAGCAATGTGCTAGGACTCTTGGCCAAACAACATCAAAATCTAGACTTTGGAATAAAGTTGATTTTTTTTTTCTGACTGATTTGAAACACCTCTAAAAAATACTATGCATTTGAGTTTTGGATATAAACTTGACCAACTAAGTATAAGGTATGAAACAAAAGACACTTTATAAATAGTTTTTTTTGTCATAAATAATGGTATAAAACTTTGTTATTTTGACAAATAAGCTAGATAAAAAGTGAATGACATAATTGTGGTAGATAGAGGTTCATGAAAGGTACACTCAAATTATTTTGAAAATGCAGGAACAAATTTGAACTCTATGCAAGAGGGTCTATGAAACAATATCTAAAATGTTTTGGGTAGCATAACAATGCTATACTACCCAAAAGATGTGACAAAATATTTGTTTCAAAAATTCTCTAAGGCAAAAATAGTTTCCCCCAAATTTTATAGCATAACACTATCTTTCTTCACTCAAAATGTTGTAGTGCATAGAATCAAAATGCAAGTGTTTATCACAAAATGACTTAAGTCTAACAAGTGGTGGTAATGATCATGAGTCTTAAATGACCTTCAACCAAATTGGAAATTATACCTAAGTTCCCTAAATTTTAGTGAAAATGGTGAATCCACTTAACACATCAACCCTATGAACTTATAAAGGTTCAATTTAATATTTAGATTATAAATGAAGGACTTAAATAATGTTGGCCAAGGTCTAGAGTCAATTGGGTAGGATAACTACACTAAAGTAGATGATATGACTCCCAAGTTTTGATGAACTTTGAACAAAGCAAATTTGATTACTTCACATGGGTAGCATAACACCTCTTTATTCAAAGGAAAATGAGAACCATGTGTTTTGGTTTATATCATTTGTTTACACCAGGTTTTAACTCCGAAAAGGACTTTAATCGAGGATAAAACTAACCAATTCATCACTCTTAGAATCTAAACTAATAAGGTTACTTGGTAGTGTTGGAATCCATCAATATACATCATTTTAGAGGATTTTAAGTGTTCATCTAAAAGTAAATGTGCATTATATAGTAAGGTTTTTACACCCCTCCTTCTCTTAAATAAAAGTACTATGACATGGACCTTGAGGTGCACCTTGTACCAACAATAATTCTACGGTAAGTGGGGATTTATCTAAGATCTACAAGTTTTTGAACATTCTATGGGAATTAATTACATAAATATTTTCACATCAAATGATGAAAAATAAAAGCATGGATTTTGGGTCTATATCACTTAGCTTGTTACAAAAAGGTCTAGTACTTTTTGCAACCACTACATCCTATTATTCGCTCAGTGTAGTATGATGTCCAAAGTGATACTACATCTCATGTGTAACTCCAATTAAGAGCCAAATGAAGTCAATGTTGGGAGGTGAAACCCTATATCAAAGCTTCCCTAAAGAACTCATAGGAGGTAGTTGATTCCACCTCATAAGCCATGTTTGCATAAATATAAATAAAGCATGAAATAGAAAGACTTTAGAGTCATTTTCAAGGTCGCCCAAACTTTGACAATTTTTTATGGAGTGTTTTAGATGACTTCCTTTTTAATCCTTGGACTAACCTATTTTTAATAGGAATGACACTTTTGATTCCAAGGGTTCCCTAAAGAGGAAAAATGGAAGAGCATACATACAACACCCCTTTCTTTGTTAAACAAAATTAGATCAAGCAACTATTGAATACTAAAAAATTTTAGAAATATGATTTCATTTTTAAGCACCAAATTCAAAAGATTGGGTGGTGTTCATTTCACCCCTTGGTCTTAAGATTGTGAACTTTGAAAGCCTAACTTAACAAAAACATTCAATTAAGCACCTATATGTTTCATTAAACACCAAAAACAAGATTCTTGATTCATTTTAAAATCATGCCAAATATGTCTTAATAGCATGTTTTAACAAGTTCCAAGTCTACTGGTTACCTGTCTACCCTTAAGACATCACCCCAAAAGAAAATATGTTATATTAGAAACATTTTAAATATATTTTAAAAATTTTGTGAAAAATCTATGAAACTTTAATCTAAAATAATTTCAAATTATAAAAATTTAGGAAAAAACATGTGGTTTAAAAAAAAATCCAAAATGGAGTCTATATGACACCAAACCAAGCATTTTAAAATGGCTTATTAGCTCTCAAGTTTGTGTTTTTAAGAAAAACACAGTGACCAACATCAGTTCTATTACCAATGATGGTTACACTTACTAATCTATGATGTTTATCTAACTGATAACGGTTATAACAACATAATGACCTATGATGGCTATGCCAATCAATGATAGTTTTACTAATCGATGATGATTATTGTGTAAACTTGTCATAAATAAAAATGGAAAAACAAAGTTAGAAAATAAAATTACAAGAGTTTTAATGATCCAAATGAAGATTATAAAGTTACAGAATGATCTTATTCATGTGTGGGATGTGTTTGGTCTGATCGGGTGTGCCATTATGTGAACTAGGAATGTGACTAAAAAGAGGAGATTAATATTGTGTTAGTGAATTAAATAAAATTAAAAACACACTAAACTAACATATTCATGCCTAGTTACTAGGGTGAGATTAGTGAAAAAAGATAAACGAATAACTCACAACTAAAATTCAAGAAAACACACATTTCTTACTTTCCTTGATGCTCTAAAAGTATTCTTTTATTGGCTTGCTCGATTTGTGCTCATGAAGTCCTTGTCAATGGAAGTTTGGATACATACATCTCTCTTTATAACATTTGGCTTTGGCTTAGATTGGCTTGGAATCAATTTGGCATGGTAACACTAGTTGTGTGAAGCTTTTGGAACCAATCCTACATTATAACTTTGCATAAATTAAGATTAAAATGATGTTCAAGTTATCTTTATTTATAGATTTTTTACATTGATTAGAATCAACCTAAACCATCCATCTTGAGATGAAGATGTGTGGTTGAAGATTACTTCAATTTTTTGGAATTAAGTTTATAATTATCCTCATCATGACATTGGAAAAAGGGGAAATTAAGAGTCATGGAGTGTATTGATGAGGCATGGATCCTGATATTTGTGGCATTTATGGCCTAGGGATCTCTTCCCAAGAAATGAGGTTACTTGATGATGCAAATATTCAATATTCATTTTCAAAACAAATTATTCAACAAGTTTCCATGGAATTCTTCATGAGGCTCTAATTTGGTTTAATTGGATTTTAATCATGTTTAAGCACTTTATGTACAAATTACTCAAATTGATCAAAATGACTTGTTATTGATCCAAAATTTGAATGGATTGAAATTAGAATGTGATTTTAGATGTGTTGGATCTGTTATCCCATTTAGGATGTTACCAACACCAAATAACAAAGGCACATGTCTCATGCAAGAGATTTGATAGGAAAGAGCAATCTAGAGCACCCAGGTGAAAAATTGGTATTTTGACTCGAAATGAACTGATCAAAGTTAGCTGGCCCATAAATTGCACTACCCCATTTGATGATACTCTAGCCAAAATTGGCACTTGAATATGTCATTTTCACATCTTTTAGTGTGTTCTAGTATTTTTAGGCCAAATTGTGTGCTTTAGGTGGAAATTTGTCAAAAGCCTGATTAGAGGTTATTGGTGGCTAGAATTAGGTGTCTACACCTACCACTTGGTACCTACTGCACCAACTTCCTTTTTAGCTTGCCACATTATCATTGTACATGGTGTGAAACTTGGCATGTGATCTTTTATTTTTATGTTATGTTCATGTATATTTTGTGTGCATGCCCTTTATTTGGAAGTATTATTGCACACATGGTGTGCATGAGAGTCCCTTAAAACTTGTGAGTTTGTGAAAGAGGTGGTACATACTTTTAAATTTACCCTATAATATTCAAGGGTATGAGATTAGGATCATACACACTAGCATCGGACTACATTATATGGGCATGAGGAAGCCTTGAATATAAGTGTGCATGAAGACAAAATGTCTTAGGCATGTCCATCATGATTTATAACAACCCCTTAAATGCCTTCTTTACTCACTTATCTAGAATCTAAGATCCTATATCCTTGGACCTATGCACCCTTCAGACTCCATGTTGAAGGATCCTACACTATACTATGCATCAAATACTTATAATAGACTTGAGCCATCATTATTTTGTTATACAGACTTGTACTTAATTACTTGGGTGTTGACATGAATCAAGGAGTGTATTTTCACATTTTCATTGAGTGCATAGGACTTGATAGGCACACAACTCTTCTTATGGTATTGGCAAGTCCTAAACCGACTATGGGTGACTTAGAAAGTTAATAATTTCCTCACCTCAATAAGTGATCTTGGTGACTTCCTACACCTTAATTTTCCCCTAATTGATGAGTGTGTCATCACTTTGGTGATATGGGATCTCATCATTGCCTAGTAAATATTAGTAGCTTGATTTCTCTAACAATTATTCTCCAATAGACCCTTATTTTATCAATCTAAGTTTTTAAAATCTAACACTGACACTACCCAACTTGATATGATATATGGGTGTCAAAACCATTCGACACCTTAGATCTATATACGATGTTGATGTTTCCACCATAATCATTGATTTACATTTAAATGGAGACTATTTCAATTAATTTTTATTTTTCATGATTACATATATATCATTTAACCCATTAAACACCATATAATTTCAACCCTAACTCATACACCACCACCTATCCCACATAGTTTATCTCTAACAGTTACTACAAACTACCAAATTCAAAACACAAGGTTTATTTTTATTATTATTTTTTAATGTTAAGTCAGATTTGCACATTTAAATATAAAATTTTGAAAGATATAATTTGGTGGACGACCATGATGGAGTGGTAAACAAGTTTTAATAAAAACTTCAATTTAAGAGGAGGTCAAAGGGTCAATCCCCTTCCCCCTCACCTTTTCAGTAAGGTTTTATGAAACAATTTTAATAGTAGAAGTTTATTTCTTATAAAAGGTGGGGACCATTAATAAACAAAGTGAAGGCTATTATTAAAAGGGCCTTTTTAAATTAAAGTGGTGAAGTAAATTATTAAAATGGAGACCATTTTTTGGTTTTATTTTTCAAAAATGGGGATTATTCATCATAGCTATCATACAACATTTTTAATTGTTTTACCCTTGTTTTTATCTTACTAGTTGAAGATTGAGGGTGAAGTCTAGTCTGTAGGAGGTTAGACCTACTCCTAAAATAATATAATTTTTTTTTTTTTTTTTTTCATTATAATTTCCATCACACATTTACTATAATTTCATTTATGTATTGATTTATAGTTGTGATTGACATCCTTTTTGAGTGTGCATTATACATTTTTATGTCATTTATTGAATGCATGTATATTTTTTGTTGGAAACTGACTTCCATTATAGGGATCAATTTTGTTCTCATTTGGATATTTTTCACCATTATTGGTTATATTGTCTTTGGGTAGCTATGCTCATAAAATTGAACCCCTCTACTACTCTATCTATAACACATGAAAAAATAAAATGCATTTGCACTTGTAGATGAAATGCTTATGGAGAGTTGTGCTTAGTGACTTTCTAAACTTTTCAAACAAGGAAGATATTGTGTTGATTAAATATTTGTAAGATAATTCACCTTTTTTTCATTTTCCTCCATGTTCCTAATAGTTTGTAATATCATATTGTACATGCTATGTCATATAAGGAATCTTTGGACATTATTTTAACATTGTTTGAGGAGGTCACTTCAACTCTAAATGTACCTCTTCCTTTCTATCTTAGTGAGGATTTTATTGGTGACAATATTGATGTTTCTCCACCATCATCTCCTATTTTAGGGTGTAATTATTTGTGAATATATGAATGAGTATTCTTTGGAATCTAGTCCTTATATTTGTGGTTCTTGTCCTTCTATTTTTTGTGAGGATGTGTTTCTTAAGGATGAAACATGTTTACCACCTCCTCCTATTGTTCATGCTACAATTATTTTATTGGTGGTAACTTAAATGAATTATCTTTTCCTCCTCTACCTATTGATGCACATTCTACTGCTATGATTTTTAATCCTACTATTAATTCTAGTATATTTTCTATAGTAAGCTACTAAACCCTAAGCAATGCATTGATCTTATGGCCTATTTCCTAACACATTAAGAAGAAAACAAGAAACTCATGAAGCATAATTATTTTTTATGTTCCCTAGTTCATGGAAATTATCCATCATATTCTCTCTACAATATAAACTTGTTAAAATACAACATCAACCTGATATGTTGGACATTCATGACCATGTTCCTAGTACATAATCCACTACTAAATTTGGTACACATCTACTAGATGCACTTTTACAATGTGACCTATCAGATTCTTAGCAACCAATTATTCATGTTACTCTTCCTATTATATCTAATACTTTTGGGCATTATATTATTTCACACTATGTATATCCCACTCCAGTTCTAATTACATATTTTTCTACTTATTTGAAAAATCATACCACTAATTTTGGCTATCACATGTTTTTTTCCATGGGTCACACTACTTATATTATGGACATTGGGAAGTGTATATAGGGAATTGCTAACCCTATCCATCTTTTTACATGGATTGTTCAGCATGGAATTCGTTGACTTATATTTTTCATTGGGTTATTTTTACAATGTTCCTTATTTTCTTAACTCTACTCTTTGTGAGGATATTGAATTGCATAATAGCTTTATTTTACATTCACTCAATCATGTTAATCCTAAGTTTAAAGTGGTCGGACATTATCAACCTAGTTTTTTTTTCTTACTTTTCCCTTGCATTATTTTGTTGTGAAATTTTATCCCACTCCTATGTAAGCATAGTCATCCACCATTCATATTAATTTTGGGTGTATTTTTTATCATTCTTGATAGTGTTGATAAAATTCTTTGAGAGGACTCTTTAGGTGATCTTTCTTCACCACTCAACTTATTTAACCACACATTTCTACTATAGCCTTTTGATGCTCCTTTGTTTCTTGAACTCCTTATTAGAAAGATTTGGTTTCTTGGATCTTTCATATCTCAATCCAAATATGGCATATTTGATATAATTTTTAGTTTGGTACATCACTTGGTGATTTTTTTTTTGATGGGACTATTTTTGTAGTCATGATAGGATTCATGAAATTTTTCCTTCATGTGTGTGCTCCATGGTGAGTACTTTATTATTCATTTTTTGACTACCTCATCACCACCAAGGACACATTATTAATATATTTATTTTTGTATATTTGATGTTCATAGACTCCTTTATATGTGTGGTGTATTTGTTCTCCTTCTAAAGTGTATCTAGTATTTTCTATCCCAGTGTTAGCATTTCAGTGTTTGAGTAGTGGGATTAGCACAATCATAAATTTTAATTTGATTAACTACACTTTCTTTTTTCTTTTCTTTTTCTTGTTTTTTTAGGGTGGGTGAGCACATACTACTTTAGGCATCATGCTCCTTTCTAGTCCTTGGCATACCAATTTTGCTATTAGAGTTCGTTGATTTAGTTTACCTTTTTTTATGGGATTCACTTCATTCAGTGAACCTACTATAAGATTGTATTGATATTTTTATTCATGCTTCTTAGGATGTATTTTAAAATAATTATTATTCTCCACTTTTTTCGTGGTTTTCTAATAGTTTTTTAGTACCTTGTGGTGACACATTTCATATATGGTGACTCTTTTTCCTAGTTTTACAATTAGTTTTTTACTAAGTGAGCCTCATATAGAGTACCAATTATTTTTTGAATTGGTGCTTAGAGTGACTTGAAATCCATGTATTTTAGTATGAATGATTATGTACCATAGGGGTATTTAGTATTTCACTATGCATTTGTATACAAGTAACTGATTAGACATGGTTTCTTGGACACATTTAGTCTTTTTGCTTTCTATTTAAAAAATACCCATTATGAAGTTAAACAATGATGTTGGATTGATCATGTTCCCACTATCTATTGGTTTGATTTATTTCAAGCCAATTTTTATATTATGCATGTTCATACTCGCTCATGGAGTTAAGATTGATTTGGAGTATATTATGGTTGTTGGATTATTGTGTACATGCATAATATTTGGTGCTCACCTATTTAGACAATCCAATTCATTTTGATTGGATAACAATAACTAAGTGGTTGTTATGAAACCATATCATTAGCCTCTTTGGTAGGCACACCTTATCTTTCTTCTAAACTTATAAAAAGTGAAAATATACATATTATATATTCATTTTAAGGAAATAATTAGACTAATTGATTATTATGCATAACTATTATTTGTGTATTATATGTGTAATGATAATTTTTATGTTTTGTTAATGGTGTGTAGGATAAATCCTAAATTTACATGAGTGCATATTGAACTCTGATAAGTTTTCTTTGAATTATGTTTTGTAGTGGGTTGTGATAGTCCTTGGGAATCTTACCAATAAAAAAAGGTATACTTAGATAGGATGAAGTATTTTTTTGAATATTGCACTCAAGTATTTTAGATATCATTTTCTAAAGAGACTTTGAAGTATGAATGAATAATATTGAGATTTTAGATAAGTTAACATAATACACCATGTCAAAACTCTTGATAATGTATTTAATGGCCTTAGCTTCACCCAAATAGGCTTCTCCTAAAAAAATGTGTCGTCAATGAATTATTGAGGGATGATTGGACTTTTGAGAGGGTATATTTGTAGACCTTTCACCACCCCCTACACCCTATCTCTTTTTAAGCTTCTTTTCAAGTATTCCATAAGAATAATTAATAAATAGGGTGACATGTTGTCCCCTTGCCTAATCCCTCTTTCCACAAAAAATAACCCTTATGGAATCTCATTAACTAAAACTGATAACTCAAGGGAAGATGTATGAGTTGTGATTAATCTATTGAACTTGGGGCTAAAATTAACTTTGTCAAGAATTTTGTCCAAGATAATCCAATAAACCATGCTATATGCCTTGTTCTTATCAATTTTTAGTAACATACCAGATCTTGAAGAGTTCTTTAGTGAGTGTAGTTCCTCATGTACCATAATAATACCATATATGATCTACCACCTAAAAATAAAATCCCCTTGTTATTTTGATATAATTTTTGGAATTAGAGGTTAAAATATTAATATTAATGTTTTTACATAGATATTATAAAAAATGTTACACAAACTTATAGGTTAGAAATCCTTAACTTGGTTGGCACCATTATTGTTGGGAATAAGGAGAAAAAAGTGTTGTATAAATCTTTGAGGACATGTCCATACCATATAAACTTAACCACAATAGAAACAATATCAGGCTAGATGATGTCTTAGAATTGTTGAAAGAAGACTAGGGTAAAACCATCTATTTTGGTGTTTTTTCTCCCTCAATGGTGAGTTCTGTAAAACTCACTTTTTTAGGTTAATGTTGTCTAACAAAATAAACATTTTATTTTTTACTAATGACATTGGAGAACAAACCAAAGAGGGTGTTTTCCTTTACCAAGTTAGAATTGGTCCTTTAAGATAGAAAATTCTAAAATAATTTATTTCCTTATCTTTCACATCATATTTTTCCTTGCACATAGTACCATCATCTTTTACCAAATATTTTATTTTGATGTCATTTCTATTTATGATAGCTAAAAGATGAAAAAACTTGGAGTTCATATCCCTTTCTTTCAGCCCATTGTATCTAGATTTATGCCTATATAAAATTTCCTATTTGCCTTCCAAGTTGTGAAAGTTACTAAGGAGATACTTCTCTTTCAAAATATTTTATTGATTCAAACATGAAATATTCACTTCCTCATAATTTTTTTTAAATACTCCTCAATTTTTATCTTATGTGTAAATGTGTTATGAAACACTTCTTCTAGATTTTGAGTTTGTGTTTGGCATGTTTGACCTTATGAGATAATCTAAAAATATAAGTCCCTTAGAATTATTCTTTCCACCATTCCTTAATGGAATCTAATAGGCTTTGGGGTTGAATAGACATATTCTCAAACATTAAAAGGTGATGCCTTTATCTAGAAACTCTCATCTTCATAAATACTAATGGGTTATGATTAGACCAATCTTGGGGAGAGTACTAAGGTTGTTGCTAATGTTCAAGTCCCAGTCTAGAGAAATAAAAAACCTATCCAATCTAACCTAAATTTACTTCTCCCCAAATATTTTGTTTGATTAGGTGAAGTTACATCCACATATTTATATGTCAACCAAGCCTACCTCAGAGGTGAAATCATTAGAATATGCCATGTTGTCTATGTAATCTGTAGATCCACTTTTTTACCAAATGTGAAAAATGGGAATTAAATTCCCCCATAACCATCAATTTATAAGCCTCACAAGTCTTTCAAAAGTCATCAATTTCCTTCCAAAGGTTCTTCCTACCCATCTTGAAATTAGGGGCATAGATATTGAAAAAGATCTAGTAATTATTATTAACTTTGTCACTAAACAAAATAATAAGGTGATTATTTTTATTAATAAAAATATCCCCCTCTAAGTCTTAGGGATTCCAAAAAATAGAAAGCCTACTTGAATTTCCTTTAACACTAACACCAACATAGTTAGATTTTTTTTCGATCCTCTCTCCAGCCCTATTGAGGTTGTTATTAGATAATTTTAATTCATGAAAAATCATGATATTAGAAGCATGGTTTTTTTCTCAAATTTATAAATAACATCTATTAATTGGGTTTTTTAAGCCTTGTGACATTACATGAACTAATATTTAATTTTTATACTAGTAAAGTGCTTACCTAACTATAGATTTATGTGTTCCTTTGGCAAGCTCCTTCGTTGTTTCCTCATTTTTTGTCTTCTATACCATAAATCTTCTTATAGATCTAACCTCCTCTCTTACATCCAAATTTTTCTTCCCACTACTTAGATTTATCACTTGGACCTAGTAGTCATCTTTAGGAGATTTGATAGTCATCTTTATGAGATTTGATCTCTAAATCACTTTGCTTAACTAATGAGTATTGACCTTTTCTATCTCATTAATTATTTACTCTTGTCTTTCTCTTTTGGGAGTGAAACCCCCATTTTTTCGATTTGGGGTGAAATATCCCTTTTTATCTATGGCATGTAATTCATGTTGCTTAGGATCCAAATCAAAGACATCTCCTATTTTTTTTTTAAACTTAGGATTCTGTATTAGCTCTCTTGCTTTATTCACTCAAGTCACTAAAGAAATTTTCAAACTCAAAGACTTTCTCTCCTTTTGGCTAATTTGGCCTTTCATATTTAGGGTGATATTCCTTCTTATGATTATATTTTTGAAATATAACCTTCTCTTTGGTTCCCTTCATGGGATATAGAAAGGTTCTCTCTAAATTTTCTATTAGTTACACTAGTAGTGTTTTCACACTTAGATTGGACTTTTAGGACAACCCCTTCCTTCTCTACATTTATTTTTAGTAAATATTTTTTCCTCCACTCTTATTTCTCAACTTTTTTCTATAATTATTTTACTAGGATACTATTTTTAATCATGTCCTAAAATATTACATTTATTTCTAATTTTTGATTCTCTTGCATTCTCAATCTCGTCTCCATGACCCATATTTTTATTTCAATAGGATCATACTTAGGAGAGATTTATCTATTTCAAAATAGACACTAAATTTTGTTGCTATTAGCCTCATTTTTATTTTGTAATTAGATCTAGGGCTATTTCATACCCAATGGATTTAGTTATTCCCATGATTATTTCCTCTTCCCAAATCTCTAGTGGGAGTATTTGGAGATTGATCCACATCAAAATTTCTTCAATTGAGTTTCTATTAAAAATCAAACCTATTTTCTAATTTATAAGAAATATATATGACCTCACCATTAACCATAGACCTTTAATCAAAGTTTTGATGTATTATTCCAAGTTTGAAAAATTAATAAGGAATAAACTCTTTGCCATGGCCACCACTTAGGAGATCCTTTGGTTTTCATTTATGATTTACCCATTCTATTAAAGAATATATGTTGGGTCTCAATATATTTAACCTATTATTCAATGAGTTATCCAAGTTTGAATTGGATATTTCCATGTATAGATCTAGCACATTCATGGAAACCTCATTATCTTCCATCATGGGGTCTAAAAAAAACATATCATTTCTTGATGCATGTGTCTTTTACCAAATAGTCTATCTACCCATGTGTGTGATTCTTTGGGTGTGATATTTTTTATATCCTAAATAGCCACACATGGTTCCCTATTATAAAATTCTTATATAAGGGTATTTTTGATGTACTGACCTAGGGGTTCATCTATATCAACTACAAAAACATCCTCCTCTTCTTCCTATCAATTAGTAGTTTAAAATTTCAAAATTTCAAAAAATACTTCACCTTTATTTTTCCATTAATTCATCTTTGTTCTTATATCACTATTACTTTCAATAAATAATTTTTTTCACTTGAAAATTATTATATTTATGATTATTTATTCCATAATACTAGATATATCATTATTAAGCATTTATTTAACTATGCATATGTTTAAATGATTATGTATTAGTTTATCACCATTGATATGTGATGCCTTGGATACATCATGCTATTTTATATTGAGATCACTTTTATTTCTTGTATTCTAAAACTTAACTTCTAGGGTAATGCATGTTATGTGTTAAATATTGTGCAAGTGACAAAGGATGACAAATGGGGAATTAGGACTATGCAAAGCATAAGCACATTATGGGTAGAGTGGTAAAACTTCTAATTGACCCTATTATGAACCAAACTACTTGTAAATTTTTATTTACATAGTCCAAATTTTAGATGTCCTTAACCTATTTATCACTATTCCCCCTTGGACACTATTCACACCTTTCATTATTAACTTTAATATTTCTCTTAAATTTTTTATTTCATTCATAGAGTATCTTGTAAGCCACTTAAGTGGCTCTGTTTGACTCAAATCTTGAATGGATTGAGATATCCAATTGATTCATAGAGTAGTTTTTAGATATTTTGGGTCGATATGTTTTTCCTTGGACTAATATGAAAGTAAGAGAGCCTTTCTAGGAGACTTAGATAAATTTTGAGGCAGCCCTTGTGTCAATTATTTCATGGGATAGTGATCTCATTTATTGAGGTATGGACTTTATTTCTTTCCCAAATGGGCTCATAAGTGGATGTATGGAAGGATAATATTTTTTTATCATGACCCAATGGATAGGAAAGGACACATGTCACCTTATCATTGATTTTTACATAATGGATTTGGTCTTGAATGAGGAATGAAATCCTTCCTTGATATAACTTTTTCTCATTTTAAATTTATAAAATGGTAATTGGAGAAGAAAAGGAGAAGAAGAGCTTAGATAAGGAGGAATTTATAAATTGGGTATCTTGTTAGATGTTTTCTTGAGTGGATACAAGTATGAAGTAAGATAAGATTCCATATACAAAGGGAAATGTGATTAATCTATTGATAAATCCTAGCTCAGAGAAGATAAATCCTACTTACACTTCTAATTGTTCATACATTAGAAGTTTGGTGTCATGACCAAAATGGATCCACTAGACCTAACCAATGGATGTCTTACCATAATAACATCACTAGAGAGGCTTCCAAATACTCTAGTCAAGAAACACTATGTAATAACCCTAGCTATGTCATATGTTTTCATATTCACTATGTAAATGATAAGTAAATCAAAATTTAATCTAGTTCTCACTAGACTTGTGGCATGATATGGGGGTAATAAATATAAAAACTAAACATGCATAGAATATTTATACTCACATAAATATATAGTAAGTCATTATACATGTGAGATAAGTACAAATGTAAATATATCTACTCTTATAATGGAGGACAAAAATTATGAATACTTACCTTTGAAGATAAATCCATTGAGCCTCAATCTCTCTCTTGGCCAAGGTGATTTGTAATAGATTTTTGTGGTATGTAAGGACAAAAAGGATAAGCTAGATCTAGGATACATAATTTATCTATGAATATAAAATATTTCTTCACGAGATAAGATTCATATCTCTAAAGAAAATATTGAAATCCTAATATGCATTCCTAAATTATAATGGTGTATAAGTAGATGTGCAATATATTCTTATTACTCTTATCTTCTGTAATGAATAGTGAAATAAATGTGTATATATAGCAAATCTAACCCTAAACCTTTTCAAAATTTTATCCAACAGGGTCAACCCAATCAAATCTATATCATTAATGATAAAAACAAATTATTTCTTATTCTAGGTCATCTAAGGGCCAACCTAGACCCTTAACATGTTTTATTATTTTAATTATAGGGTTTATGGGGTCGATAGTGTAGCATAAATCATCAACAAGGGTTTTAGGCTTAGGAATGGGATAATGAAGGTGGTAAAATATTGTAAGAGTGTTTAAGAGAGGAGACAAGGCTTAGGGAAGTGTCTAGGAGAAGTTTGTGTAGATATCAAATGGTGGTATAAAGAAAAAAAATCCTAAAAATCACCAATGGTCTACCACCCCTTTCTTAGTGTACCCTTTAAGGCATGCACTTAGAGATATTAAGACTTGATGGGATTATACAAGAGAGAAAGCATCAATAATTAATAAATTTTGAAAATATTATGTGTATACATGTGCCCCACTAGAATCACATCACGTGTCATTGATGTGAAATAGGAGATGGTGATTCAAGAAAAGAACAAAGTAACACACAATGATAAATCTAAATAAATTATAGTATTTTAAAGCATAAAATAATTGAAAGTAAATGATAGGAAGGGAAATAACTAAAATAAAAATAATGTATGCATACCTCATCTTACCTTTATCATTATATGGTTGTCAATTGAGTTTATAGTTTTGATTGTGGAGGGCATAAATATTATTTTGAAAAAACCCAAGGATACAAAACTAAAGAGCAAAAACAACCAAATGTAGGAAATCCAGGATAACTAATGCAATGTAGATGAAATGTACTTAAAATTTTGGTAAGTTAGGGTGATAAATGCTAAGTTAGGAGAAAATGACCAAGTCAATTTTTTTTAGTAAATCAAACAACCAAAAAGATAAGGCTACTAAATGACCTAAAAACTTAAACAAGTCAACTTTAATTAAGAAAGGAAAACTCACCACCTCAAACTAAGGATACATGTCAAAAATGGTAATCAAACATCAATGTGAAATCAATAACAATCCTTAATTAAACAAATATGGTCAAGAAAATGTTAAAACAACATTTATGAGTGAGAATTCACAAGCCAACCTCACTCAACAATGGAAAAAGTACATGAAAGTAGAAATAGATGCAGTTGTCTAAAATAAAATGGTAAAGAAACCAAATTATTTCTATAAATGTAAATACATTTGGTAAAGAAAGTAATCCATAATCACTCAAGAAAGTAGCTTTGTTCTAAAGATAGATAAAACTGAAATAAAGCAGTTCTAACAAGTTTTTAATATGTGAAGAAGAAAAAATATAGAAGTGGTAAAATAGATTTATAATAACAATTACCTTTAATTGGGGAAATGAAATGGGCGGAGGGTAAAATTAAGGAAAAATTAAGGTAGATAAACTCTTTATCAAATTCAAGACACTTAAATTAGGTTTGTCAAAACAAGAGGACATTAAACATTAAGGACTCTTAAGGACTTCTCTTAGCCACACAAATCTTAGGTTATCAAATGATGTATGAATGTCATTACATGAAGGATATATGACTGGAAATTAAAATGGGCCTACCTTCCCATGAAACGTTCCCTATTACTTAAGAGCCCTTATATATTCATTGTTCTACTATGAAGATTGGGTAGTTTTAGAGAAAGTAGCAACATAGATTATTTTAAATTTTCATATCCCAATCTACTAGCCTATTGTACCCCAATAGACCTAGACTCTATAATGGGCCAAATTTGGAGTTTTATATTCTATCAGAAGTAGGATATGTGTTATTAATCACATATTTTGGTGTGATTTTGAATTTTAACTTTAAATGTTTCCTTTAGATCATTTTCTTTTGTTTTAAATGATTTGGCTTTTAACTTTTTTATGGATTTTTCTATTCCTCCTCCATATGGATGTAGAGAACCAAACATGAGTATTGAATATGACAATCATTTGAAGACTTTGGACTTAGTTTATAATAAAGAGAACTTAGAGATCATGGTGTCTAAGAGTCTTGTTAATTCATGTGAAATAAAAGTGTTATCTTGACTTTAAACTTGGTTTAATCAAAGTGGAATGAAAGGAAAGGAAATCAAGAGGAATGATACATGAAATAATTTGAATTACTTAAAATCATAAAAAGTGTGACAAAGGTGAAAGAGGGATACAATGATAGGTATGTGTGATTCCTTATCATAATAATGTGTGAAGGTATATGGAAACATGATAACATAGTTTGTTGTGAAAGTTTTATCTATAAAATAAGCAAAAGATAAAGCTGAGAAAAAAAGGATCATAAATGTGTAACCATTGATTATCATTATAGAGAAGGAATACCAAATTAAATATGGTGATTTTATGAGGATGGCTTGGTATTATCCATGGTATTACACTAAAAATCATAAAAGAGAAACCCAAGAGGGTGAAAAAATCATGGAAAAAATAAAAATGAGAAAGATGGTATTTGTGAGGAAGGCCTAGTTCTATCCATTGTCTTACACTACAAATCATAAAATAAAAACCTAAGGCCTATAAAATGTAGTGGAAAGTAACCAAAAAATAATATAAAATAAATTCATAATGAATACCAAGTCTTATCCATGATTTCACAATGAAACTCATTAAAAATAGAAATTAAAGGACCAAGAGAAGGAACTAAGGTTAGTGCAAAGAGAAACTACTATAGAAGGTGAGACCTGTGTAGATATCCTTATAAAAAATTTAGTATGATAACATATAGAAAGCATGATAAGAAGGGAAAATATCTAATAAAATTAATTATTTAAAACTTATGCATTGGCGGGATATTTGAAAACATGGCCTTCATTAATTTGATGGTGATAAGTGCTAGGACCAAGTATGTCTTTTACTAAATAATGGCCCCATAATTTTTGGGTGTATTTAAATTATTTATCATGAGTGTAATATATTTTAAGGATAAGATTACCAACATTTAAATTTTATAATTTAACCCTTTTATTATGTTTTTTTGTAATGCAAGCCTTGTATTGGTGATTATGTTATAGAGTAGAGAGACTATGTTTATCCAAAATATCAAGAGCATGAATGCAAGATTCATGTAATTATTCATTTATTATGTTACTATTAAGAGATATATGAAGAGAGGGAAACTAAAATTTTAATGAGAAGATATATTCATAACCATAAACATGAAAAAAATGGTGTTACCCTAGTGGTAGTGTGTATGCTAGTGCAATAGGACCAAAGAGTGGGATATAAATGAAGATGTCAATCCTTAAGAGTTTCAAAGATTGTATTTTGGATAATTTTATTGAGAAATTTTTTAGTGGCCTTAGCTTTTCCATTTTATTGTGGATGTTAGAGTGTGGAAATTTTTTGATATATTTTGAATTTAGCATAGATCTATTTCACATCTTTCTTTTTGAGATTACTACCATCATCATAAATTATAGTATAGGGAACTCCTAAATGACAAATTATTTTATTGAGGATGAATTTATAAATAGTATTTGTGATGATATTGATGAGAGGCATGGATTCTACCCATTTGTTAAAATACTTAGTAGTTGTGATGATAAATACATGCTCATTCTATGATCTAGGTAGTTTGACTATGAGATATAATCCCCACATTGAGAATGGATAATGAGATTCCATTATTTGGATTTTGGCTTGTGGTAAATGGATGATATCATCAGGAAGTTGGTAGGGTTTACACATTTTATCAAATCAAATGTCTTCCTTTTTAAGAGTAGGAAAAAACTATCCCATACATAAGCATTTGTGTGTTGTATCATGTTCATTATAGTGACCACCATAAATGTCCCCTTATGCTTATTCAAGGAGAGGAGGAACCTCTTATTTCATGACACAATGGAGTAAGGTACCTTCAGTATTGAGATAATAAAATATGTTATATTGAAATACATATTTTAAATCTTATTTGTGAATTTAAGACTTTTTATAGGAATCTATGTTGAGAGGATAGGTTTGATGCTCAAGGAATTGAATAATGCCTTTGTACCACATGCTCTTTCAGATGGTGATAGACTCAATATGATAGATAAGTGAATCTTTTGGTTTAATTGAATATGAATACTTTATTATTTTAATAATAAAGGTAGAATTAGTAACAACTAGTTGTGAATGAAATAAAGGTGATAAATAAATAACTAAATCAATGATAGACTTTTAATTTCTAGGGATGGGATCAATGGTAAAATAAGAAAATTATTTGGTAAGGGTAGTCATGATTTCATGATAAACAATAAAAAAGATTATTTTACATTGGTAATCACCATCAACATGTCAGTAGATGAGTTGGGAGTTACCTAGAGCATGTAGATATGCAATTTCTAAGTCAAGTGTCACTCTCGTGCCTAAGACTAATGCTTTATATTATGGCATGTTATTAGTAAAAACAAATGTAAGTAAAATTTATAAAATAATATTTTTACCAGGAGGACTAGTTATTATATAATCTACCCTAACTTCTTAAATGAATTTGGTGCCATCAAAATAAAGGGTCCAAGTATTTTCATGTAAATCAACATTGATTTTAGGAAGTTCTTTGATGAATACTTTAGATTTAGTAGTATTAGTAATGATAGAAGAATCTTATTGATTACTAGCTTCTAGATCAGTAGTAAAATTATGAAAGTAATATTTAAGAGATATGTCTTGATTAAGACCTTCAATATAGAGGATATTATCATTAGGGAGACTATCTTGAAGGTGATCAATAGTAGGTATGGGAGTTGTTTTGAGTTGGTCAGTAATGATTTGTACTTTGATAGATTTTTTCATGATAATGTGGATATCAAATTCCATTAAAAGAGTAATCCACTTGCCAATTTTGTCTCTAGGGAGAAAATATTTATATAAAAAGTGATGAAGTGGATTAGAATGAACTATAACATAAGTTATTTGATACAACATATAATGATAGAGCTTTTCAACTATAAAATAGATAGTTGATCAATCACATTCTAATTCATTATCAATGATACACTAACTAATATAATAGATGGCATACTCTCTTTCGGTATCATCTTGTTGGGTAAGCATTTCCCCAACTAATACAAGTGTGGATGAAGTGTATAGGATTAAAGAATGGTCATTGGAGGGTGGACAAAGTGTGTGTGGATGGAGCAATGATTATTTCATATTGTAAAATGATTTTTTATTAAGATTATTCCATTTGATAATATTACCTTTCTTAAAAATGGAGTTAGTAGAATAGATGCAATAAGCCTTTTCAGGGATAAATTATCATGTTCCCCCAAGATTGCCAAGGTAAATACAAATGTCTAGAATGGAAAGAAGAATAGGCATATTGAAATTAGCAATGGTCTTAGAGATATTGACATCAATAACATGAAGAGATTATAATAAACCTATCAATTTACCATATGTAACACCAAAGACACATTTTTAGGGGTTTAGTCTAACTTTATATTTGATAAGTTGATCAAAAATGATAACAAGGTCAAAAAGATGAGTTTTTAAACTTTTATATTTAGTGATGATATCATCCACAAATGTTTACATAATCTTATGGATAATGTCATGATAAATATGAGTCATATCATGTTGATAGCTAGCTCTAGTGTTTTTAAGGTTGAAAGGAATTTGAACATTATAATAGGTGCCCCATTCCATGGTGTAAGTTATCTTATGTTGATATTCAAGGGTGAAATGAATTTGATTATAACATGAAAAACCATCCATGAGGGAAAACATTTCATAGATAGTAGTGGAGTAAATAATGGAATATATGGAAGGTAATAGGAAGTTATCCTTGGGATAATTAAGATTGAGGTTATGGAAATTGATGAAAATGCAAATGACCATGGTACTTTTTTCTGAATAAGGGCAATGTTTGAGACCCATTTGAAATAGTTCATAGGTTTGATAAATTTGGAATCTAAAATTTTAATGATTTCTATATGGAATAAATTGGAAAGTTTAAGAGGAAATTTCCACTATTTTTACTTCACAGGTTTGGTATCAAGATAGGTGATGATGTTGTGTATTATGATACTAGGATAAATTCTAGGCATGTCCTCATATGACCAAGAAAAATTCTTAATGATATTTATCAAAAATAAACTAAAGTTATTTTTCTCAAATTCTGTAAGATATCTAGAGATTCTTATAGGTTGGGGGCATTATGGGGTGCCATATTCGATTCTTATAATTTCCTCAATAAACATAGCATTTCCATCTTGGAAATGATATGGCTCATTATGAAGAGAGGAATGGGATATGTTTTATGATTAATGATAGTGATGAAGTTATTAAAAAAGGGGATTTTTGCTTATAATTCCAAAGTTTGTGATGTTGTCAAGGAATTTGAGGTTCTCTGGCATGGAGAAATTCAAGGATGGCTTCAATTCTAGGCAACATAGGAAGAGGACCATAATATTACATATCTACTATAAGATTAATAATTTTATTATTATGGAGTTCATATTAAGAATGTATTTGATGTGCATCTATCGACTTGACATCGATGGTGATCTTAGGAGAATGTGTAACTGTAGAGGAAGGTTAATTAAATTCAATTGGTTTATCATTGAGATAAGTGATGATAAAAATATCAGATATACTCACTAGTTCAGTAATAGCTATAAAAGATGTTAGAAGTTTCAGAATGGTGAGAGGTAATATTTATTACACCACCCAAGGGGTATTGAGAAGTGGATAATTAGTAGGAGGTACATGAACTTTAGGTGCTAACTCAAAATCTATAGAAATGGTATGAGCATCATGGTTGAAATCAAGTATTTGAGATAAAGTTTTATAATAATGTTGAACATCTAATCTCATGATTAATCTTGGGCCATGATGTATTTATCATAATAGGTGGGAGGAATTGTACATTCTTATCACTTAGGAGGAATTTCAGAAGATGAGATGCCTAAATCATTTAATTTACATGGAGACATGATTAAAGGATCTTGAAATAATTTATCCACTCCATAATCATTACATGTGAAGTCGTATTCTATGTATGATTTTTTATGAGCATTGAATCGAGGAAGAAATCAATGATGTCATCAATGAGAGGGATGGTACAATCATAAGATAATAAGGAAGGATGTAGACACTCTGAGATGTAAGCAATTTAGTAGTATTTAATGTATTTTTCAAGTAATTAGACTCATCATTGTTAGAATCAATAAGAGTGACATGTAAATATATATTAATATTGATGAATTTAGGTAAAGGGGAATTATTAACATTTGGAATAGTGAGAATACAATATTGAGATTTAGGATGAGGGAGTTGAATAATCCATTGTTTAGGATTAGCCACATGTTTATACCTTTTTCCATTATAAAGGAATTTGATACATTGGATTTCAAAATAGGTGATAACCCTCATTTAATGAATCCATGGGCATCCTAGGATTAAATTATAAGATAAAGGTAAATTAAATACCATTATATTAGTTCATATAGTCTTAGGTGCAATAGTAAGAGGGATCCAAATACAACCAAGTGGATTTTGATTAATTTTGTCAAATCCATGACATCTTAGACAAGTTTGTTTGAGATGGTATTTATTATATCCAGGATATCTAATGATCCAAAGAGATGTCAAATTAATAATGGACCCTTCATCTACTAATAATTTATGAATGAGGGTGGTATTAATGGCTATTTTAATGAATAAGGGTGGATCATTGGCTCAAAAGAGGATTTCATCATTGATTATGTCTTCTTTAAGGAAATCAATGGAGGGTTTAGAAGGATAAAAGGATTCAATGGTATGCACATCATTTGTTAAATATTATGAGAAGATGGTTCCTCTCCTGAAGGATATGGCTCTTCAATTTATTGAATTTGTTGCATGAAGAAATTACTATGATAAGGAGAGGTACGAACTAACTCCATGGGAGGAATTTCTTAAGGTAACGATTTGAGTTCTTCTGGGAATTTTCAATGGGTTTTGGAAGAAGAACCAACTTGAGGATTAGAAGATAAAATAGGTTTAGGATGAAGAGAAATGGTTGGAGGTTTGGAGGCAAGAGGTGGTTCCTCATTAGTTTATGAAGTTAAGTGAGTAGTAGTAGTAACTTTGAGAATTTGTTCTTCTAAAGATGGTTTTTTTAGGTTTGGTGACAAGATCTTTAAAGGTTAGTTTACATTAATAATTAACCTTAGACACATTTACGTATTGAGAATTAGTGTAATATTGATCATAATCAATGTCAATCACATAAATATCATTGTTGGCTTGTTGAGCATTATATGTATACAAATATTTTTGGTTTTTATAATAATAAAATTTGGAAGCTTATTTTTGTTGATAAGGCATGAGTTTTTTCAAAAGATTTTATAGGAAAGATCAATCTAGAGCATGTAGGTGCAAAATTGGCATTTTGACTTGAAATGAATTGATCAAAGTTAGTTGGCCCATAAATTGCATTACCCCATTTAGGGATACCTTGGCCAAAATTGACACTTAAATATGTCATTTTCACATCATTTAGCATGTTTTAGTGTTTTTAGGCCAAATTGTGCATTTTAGATGGAAATTGGCCAAAATCCTAATTAGAGGTTATCAGTGGCAAGTTTTAGGTGTCTATAGATTTGAATCATAGCTTTTTGATTGAATGAATCACCAAGCATAAAGGAAATAACAATTTTTAAAATACCTCTACATGTTTCATGGGAATGCCCTATATCTGAGTAGAACTGACAAAATTTATTAGGATCATACCATTTAGGGGGATTATTGGGGTAAGTGAATGGTTTAGAGGGAATTAATTTTTTTTTCATTTGTTGTATAGTTAATGGTGTATGAGAAGGCTAGGGATTGTTGGATTTGGATACTATTTGTTTAGGTTAAGGAGAATTTCCTATTACTACATTGGTGAAATGTTGAAAATATCTTTTAATGATTTTTGTATTAGGTTCAAACGAATTCATTAAGAAGTCTTGGTGCTTAACTTGGTCAAGAGTTTCATTTAATATTTGGGGAGAAAAAGTGTGAACCTTGTATTAGAGTGAAGGTGTTAATTTTACTACAAATATTTTAAATAATTTGTCATCAGTCATGTTATGTTTGGTCTTTTGATCCAAATATTTCCATCATTTGATAAAATCATGAGATGATTTGGTGGGATATTGCTTTGCATTGATGAAATAACTAAGGTAATTTTTTAAAATATCATTGTGTTGAAAATTTTTAACTAGAAGATAGACTAAATATTCTAGTCACCATATATAATGTTGGGTAAGTTGGTTGTACCATTCTAATACATCACCAATGAAAGTTTTAAATAAAATTTTGGTTGTGGTGAAAGTATTAGTTTGAATTTAATCCTGATAAAGATTTTTGAATTCCTTAAGAAAATAAGCAGGGTCTTTAGTCTGATCATATTTAATAGTTTGAGATATATTACCAATATCAATAAAAATAATGAACTGGGCTAAAGGCTCATTTTGGATGTGTTGAATAATCTTAGTATACATGATATGTTGGGGAATGACATCCCTGTGGCATCTCTAAGAGGTGGATGAATAAAGTTAGGATTATTTTGAGGGAGAATAACATGAGGTTGATTAGCCATGTTGTTGAAATTATGTTGTAGTTGCATCATTTGAGAGGTTTTAGATGTTTTAATTATATTCATTTGTTGCACTATCTATTCAAGAATTTGAGTGGTATCGATTGGTGGGTTATTATTTTTAGGAGGGTTCCCCTAATTGGTATTATGGGGAGGGTTTCTAAGTGGTATATTACTTTTGGGGTTATTATATAGACTTGTGTCAATTTCCCATACATTATGGTGAGGTTTTTGAATATGGTTATTGTCTTGATAGATATGAAAATGATCTGTTCCACCAATCTCATCTATTAGATTTATTCTAACCATGTTATAATATAAAGATGAGGGAGATAAAGAGGTACTCAAAGAATGAGGATCCTCCTAGGAATTAAATAGGAATAAAATATCGCCCCATATAGTGCCTAAATGGATTCAAGTTGTTAAAAAATATTATAATAAGGGATTTCATGATATTTGAAGAATTAATCTAAGATTAGGAAATAATAATGAGAAATATGGATAGATTTATCCATATATAGAACAATGTTAGCTAATAGGTATAGATTTGACTAAGCTGACAGAGTATGTGAATAAAATTTCATAGAATAGGAAAACAAGATGACATAATTGAGTGGGTCAACTACATGTTGTAAGGGATGAAATTAAAATAGGATAAAGAGGTACTTAATTGTATTGGTTGATAATGCACTATTGAATAGGTAAAAGGCCAAGAAATAATAATACATAGCTAGACAAGGTGACTGTGTACTGCTTAGACAAGAGTTGAATAGGAAGACAAGGAGATAGATGGATAAGTCAATTATATAATATAGGTAGAAAGTTTGAACATCTTGTAAGAGACCGTGTCAAAAAAAATGATAATGTTTTAAAATAGAGAAAGGTTTTTCAAGATATAATCTAATAAAATTAAATTAAGCACACAAGAAATTAGATCAATGTGACTTGATCTAATTAGAACACACAACACAAACCTTAGACCAACATTGGATAATTCAAGTTTTTTAGTAAAAATAAAATCATCAAAGAGCAAGTAAAAACTTGAAAATAAATTCTAACTAATTGGTCATCCTATGTGTTATTAAGTTATAATGAAGTTGAATTTTAATGTGATTGGGAAGTTAGTTGTAAGAAGGAACTAGAAATCAATATAAGGCTAGTTTTAGGATGCTTAGGCTAAAAGGGATATGTATTAATGATGTAAATATTTTGGAATTAGAAACTAAGGGTGTAAGCAATCCAAAAATAATAAGGGTTTTGGGTGCTCTTCCAATAAATATCATCAACCTTGTATTTATACTTGGCTAGAAAACCAAGTTAGCTTCCCCCTTGGTGATAAAATCCAAGTAGGTAAACCTTTGAAAGACACATGTTTAATTATTTTTATATGTAAATTAATTTGGAAGTGTGTGTAAAAGAGAAAAATAGTGTGACTAAAATGGTAATTTTAAAAACCACCTAATTAATTTATGTTTGTTACTTTAAGCATGGAAGCAACTGAAAGGAAAGGTGAATTAATTACTATAAAATAGAGGTTAATTCCTTGATTGTGAAGAGTGCATTGTCAATTTAGGTGACATTGTATACAAATAGTTCATAAAAGATTCATCTAGGTAACTACTATTATACATAAGTATGATCTAAAAGAATGTAGTTGAACAGGCCAACTATGTCTTCAAGATAGAATATAGACTACAAAATTATGTCGAGCAAGTTGACCTAGTAGGTTATAGGGATACAATTTTATAGACTAAAAACTTGTGAAAAACAATATTGAATGGGAATAAATGAAATGATGGAGAGAATAAGAGTTAACCTTGGTGGGTTAGAAGATGTTTAGATTGAAAAAATTTATGCTATGATGTTCAAGTGTTGATTCAAAATTTTTCTAACATAGTTGATTGGTTTATTAGAGTTTACAAAACATGTGTGCTGAAAAAGAGAAGTTCCAAATAGAGTTGACTAGCTTCACTATGTTTGGAGACTTATATTCTAAAAGAATAAACTTGAAAATAGAGTCAACTAGTTTGACTATGTATGCAAATATGGAACTGAAAGAGATGACTATGCCAAACTAATTGATATAGTCACATGTATTTAGAGAAAACCTACATAGATAGAATAGAGTCATTTTGGAGTGAATATGTGTTAAACCTATGCAAAATATATTAGAACTATATTGACTAGTTCAATTCAATATTGTAAAACTAAAAAATATATAATATGATGACAAAATGAAAATGTGAAAGAAAATCTACAAGGATTTGATTCACGTCGGGTTCACTAGAATGTATGTAAAGGGAAATGTAACTAATCTATTAATCAATCCTAGATTGAAGAAGATAAATCCTAATTACACTTCTGATTATTGATCCATTAGATATCTAGGGTCATGACCAATATGGATCTACTAGACCCAACCAATGGATAACTTACCAAAATAACAACACTAGAGAGGATTCCAAGGCCTATAGTTAAGAAATGCTATGTAATAACCCTAACTATGTCCTATGTTTTCATATTCACTACATAAATGATAAGTAAAGAAAAATATAATCTAGTTCTCACCAAAACTTGTGTGATAAATTGGGGGCAATAAATATAAATACTAAGCATGCATAGAATATCAATAGTCACACCAATGTATAGGAAATCCTAAAGCATTGGAGATAAGTACAAATGCAAATGCATCTAGTCTTACAAAGGAGGAATAAACATAGGAATAATCACCTTTGAAGATGAACCCACTGAGCCTCAATCTCTCCCTTGTCCAAGGGCTTCACATGAGGTTATTGTGGTATGTAAGCATAACAAGGAAAAGTTAGCTCTAAGATACACAACTTTTCTATGTATCCAAAAAACTTCTCCATAAGATAATACTCATATATCCAAATAAAGTATTAAAACCCTAATATATGATCCTCAATAATAATGGTGGATAAGTATATGTTTAATATATTCTTCTTCTTCTCTTTTCTTATCTTATAAATAGTGAAATGAATGTGTATATATAGCTAAATTTAAACCTAAACCTTTATGAAAATTTACCCAACATGGTTAGCCCAAACAACTCTATATCATTATTGATAAAAATAGGTCTTGGTATAGGTCAACCAAGGGCTAACCTAGACTCTTAACATGTTTTATCAATTTGAATACATGGTTGATGGGGCTGCCAGTGTAACATAAACTGTCAAAAAGGGTTTTAAGCTTAGGAAGGGGCTAATGAAGGTGGTAAAATCTTAGATGAGTGTGTAAGAGAGGATACAAAGATTAGGGAAGTGTCTAAGAGAAGGTTATGTATATATAAATTGGTGGTATAAGGGAAAATAACCTTGTTAACCACCAATGGTCCACCCACCCCTTTTCTAGTGCACCCTTTAAGGCATGCACTCATAAATATTTAGACTCAATGGGTTCATGTACAAGAGAAAGTGTCAGTAAATGATCAAGTCTTAAAATATTGTGTCTATATAGATTCATGTACATTTTCATTAATTTTTTAAAGTTATATTCCTTCTTTCCTTTGATTTTCATCATTTTCAATAGGTGTAGGGCCATATGGCCTACATTCTTTTTCCCATTTCTTGTCATAGGCGTGATTATGGCCACTATATTGGTTTTATTTCCAATTTTTGCCTTAGATATGTATAATACCACCTAATATTATTGGATATTTTTAATAAATCCATTTATAGTTTAAATTTGACATCATTAGGTTATATAAATGTGTGTGAAATTTCATTTTCTTGTGTGTGTATTTTCATGTGTGTTGTTTGGCTAGTGGAACCATAGTTTTCGAGGGCCTTATACATATTGGTAATGGAAATTGGACAAAATTATTGTTTCCAAATGTTATTTTATTCATTTTAAGGGTTTTTGGACCTCCCAATTCCCTCTTGATTGTTATTTTTCATGGTTTGAGATGTCTCTTCCCTCCCATGACCAAGACATGGTAGGACAAGGGTGAGTTATCCCAATGTTCTTCTTCTCATTCGGTAGGCCTAATTATGTTAGAAAATTTTATGGATACCTTGTGGTATGTTAATATTTTAAATAGTGTTTTCATTTCCTTGTATGTTTGTTTTGGGAATGTAATCTTCCATTGTATAGTTTATCCTACAACCTCCTATATACATATTTCCTAGATAATGTTTTTTGACTAGTCTTGTTACCATATAAACCTCCCTTTTTCCAAATTTTATACTTTAATCATGATGTGATTATGATCATATTTTGGAATATTAGGCTTAGGGATGCCTAGGGTATCCACATGATTATGGAAAATTTATGGGAGGAAAGACATCTTTTAGTTGGCCTTGTGCTTATTTGTGAAGTCCGTGTGAAGATAACTTGATCAATGCTTTTTGTATATGCTTGTAAAATAATTTATTGACCACTTTAGAGCCATTATAATTTTATTTATTTCATCTAAAAATATATATCTAATGGAAGAAATAAATTTGGTATAAGTGTTTAGAATTAGCATGTTGTTCAGTTATTACTTGAAAACCCTTTTTAGAGAGTGTAATAGGTTATACAAGTAATGAAAATAATTATTTTGTGTTAAAATTCTAATATTTGGTATTTTAAATGTATACCTCTATATTTTTATAGTAGACTAAAAATAATTGTTTTCCTTTTTATGAAATTTAAAAATGCATTGGTTAGCATGATGTCATTGAAGTCTAGTTGCATTCAATTAATTTTTAATTTCTTAGAACATTTAAATTTCTCCAAATTGATATTGTATTGTAAAGTGGGATTATTCATGAATTTAATATAACTAACAAATTATTTTTCAAGTTACTAGTTATTTTTTATTGATTTTTAAAGTTTTTAGTTTAAAAACCCTTATATCTCCTTATAAATTACCTTTAATTCATATAGTTATTTAGAGTTCAAAATGGTGCATTATGAAGTTAAAAAATATTTTTATCATAAAATTATGGAAGTTTTGAACTTTTCCCCTTTTGTTTCATAATTTTTAATATATTGCAAGGTATGAATTTTTGAAATTAATCACTATATAGGGAAAGGTATGTATCAATGATGAATATACAATTTCCATGAAAAAATTAATTAAAAAAATAGAATTCATTAAAATAGAACCTTCCACATATCATGAAATAACATTGAAAATAACTATTTTATATAATAAACTAAGTATTATAATACAAATTTTACTTGATAAGAATTTTATCATTCTACTTCCCATTCAATACAAATCTATGACTTGTTTATCACATAAAAATTGAATTCATATTTTTTTATCATATAATAATTGGAAATGAAATTTAAAAAATTAATGCATTATAACATATTATTCTTAGTTGCCAATGAGATGTAGAAGGATTGATGAAGTTGTTTGGTTGTGCCCAACCCCACCCAAGTTCTAATCTCATAAGGCATTTTTAGGCTAGATGTGGCTATTTACTTAGTGTTTTCAAATGTGATCAAGTGTTATCCATTTATAACGGTTTTATAGTTCTCTTGGGGGCTAGGCCCCTGGTTTGTGCCCTAGAACCAATTTTAGCTCTAGTAAAAAAATCTAGCACCGAGGAAAAAACATATTATTCTTAATTTTAAATATCAATGTATTATCATAGTAATTCAATTAAAAATTAGTCCTATTATGAATAATTCTAAAAGAGTTTCACAATATAATAATATGCATGTTCTTTATTCCCATTAACATAGGCAATTTACATGGTTATCAAAATATCCTCAAAATAAATTACAAAATATACACAAGGTAAACCTCATATCTCTCCCTACATATTGGATATTGATATGAAAAAGGCACAACCTAATGGGTCTATATCAATGCATATTATGATTGGCATAGTCACACATGACATTCTACTAATAGATGTTATGGTTTGAGATATAAGATAAAATATTTAATTGAGAACAACACTATTAAAATCAATAATGTTATCAAAACTTTCAATGATCCATTTATAATGCCTAAAGTATAGGAAAATATGAATAATATTGACTATTATGATGATGTTGGATATTTAACAGTGCATGATCATTTCTATGCTTTGAACATTGATACATATGTTACACCTCACCCATGGCATGCGACATTCAAACTAATATCTAATACCTACATGTGAAAATCTCATTTATGGGATAGTAGGGTATTAGTAACATGTTTTAAAATTCAAAATAATAATAGTAATAATAATATTAATTAAAAATTTAAAAAATTCAAAAATTTTAAAAATAAAATATCCAAAAAATAGAAAAATCATGACTTATGAGTGAAATTTATTTATATTATACATTATTCATTAACTTTATTTATCATATACATGGTTAATTGCATATCATTTTTATATGCACATGAATTTCATTATACACATGATTGGTATGTAGGACATACATGTTACATATGATACATGGACATATAGATGTATGGCATTATTTACACCTAAGGGAAACCCTTATACATTAGGGGCATGGATACATTTGGGGAATATTAATACATTTATTAGGGTATATATTTTTATACCAATTAATTGATTATAATATACTATTAAGCATGCATTTCTATTGCTTATTATTTCTAGAGTGTTATTTCCTACGAGTATTTTACTTTGTTATATTGGATGATGGCATTGATTATTTATAAGTAATAACATTTTTTCCCATGCATTATTGATGGTGATGATAATTATATTATGTGATAAAATATGTGTGTTATATTTCATGTTTTATGAGTTCACAAAATATTTTTTCAAGACATGTGATGGTTGTATGATTGGATCCCATAGTCTATGTCATGGCCACGTTGTGTTCATGTTGGGTCAGAGTCAAGTTATCTCTTGAGTGTATGAATGATTCATGGTCATGATAATGTGTCTATGTTCATACTTTCATATATGACTAATGTTGATCTTAGTTCCAATATGTCTATCAAATATATTTGTATTGTATGCAATGCCATGGTTTTTATCATGAAGCTATTGCAATGATTATTAATTGTGTTCTTAATTGATATATCTTGTATAAAGGACACATGTATTCCCATTTCATTAAATTTTATGTTTCATACATAATTTAATTATTAAATATTTATATGATGGAATATATTATCATTTTTTTATATGTACTATACACTATTACATTTTTATATACAATAGGTATGTATAACTTTTTCTTTTGGGATGAGTGATTCACAAGATTCATCCTTCACATCAAAATAGGGAGATATAGTGAAATTGTCTTATAGATTAATACCATGATAGATAGATAGTACATACTTTGGGTCTAATAATGTGATTTAGATGGGATAGGTTGGACAAATTGAGGCATATGTGAGGCATTCTACATGAATGTGAAGAATAGTTGGAATAATATATGTCATTTTGAGACAAATTCTATGGTTTAGATTGAGTATATTTATCATATTTATTAGAATGAACATATTAGTAGACATTATATGGTACTATGACAAATATATGATGGAATTCTATATTAAATTGAGGTATATATGGATCAAATTTGGGGAATGAATGTTATTCATTCAACCACTTTTCTATTTAAATGATATGTGTCGATGGGGGATGATATTACTTCATAATAACATTGGATATTACACACACACACACACACACACACACACACACACACACACACACACACACACACACACACACACACACACACACACACACACACACACACACACACACACACAGGTTTATTAGGAGTTTAAATTTACATACTAACCTATTTTTGGGTTCCATCTTTGTATACAAACCTAGTTAAGGGTTTTGATAAAGAATTTTGGTCATATTTAGTGTAGTGTAGTTGATGTTTTTATGGTCCTCAGATTAAAAATTTATCATAGACACATGGTTTTATAACTTTAATATCCTTGGGGTATAATCATGCCATGGATTTCTCCAAATAATTTCAACAAATGATAGCTTGGCTCATGTACCCTTAAGAGTATTTATTCTTTGAATTTTCAATTTTAAATAATTTAATGATCTAGATTATTTCATATTTTCCATCATGAGTGTACATTGATCTATAAATGTTTATTTTTAAGTTTTCCATGGATAAAATGGGATATTTAGGGAATAATTATCAACATAAATTATGGTTAAATATAGGTACACATTTTTCTTATTTTATCCTTTTAATCTATTATTTTAAATACTATAATAAAAGGGGGACATTGTATACATATAAATTTTGTATTGGACACTTTGGAAATAAAAAATATATAACACTTTTACATAATTTTAATTTTAGTACATATTTTACTCTTGAACACACATTACCTTATCCATATATCCACCTTTGGCTTGGATAACCAAATTTATGATGTAGGAGCATCAAAGGGTTCTTAAAAACTTGAATCAACCAAAAATAGGTGGTGTGTGTTAACTTAGGTTTTTTTATGTTGTTTCTATGGCCTTGTTAGATTAATTTTATAAATATCTCATAATGATTTTATAAAAGTATTGCATTACTAGATGGTAGAGTGGATATCTTTTATCTACTTTTATTAGTTTGCATGGATTGTAAAGTCACATAAATTTGAAAAGATAGTTATTAAATGTAGTATAAAATTACAATGTAACATTTTGGTAAGATCATATTTTAAGAGTATTACAAAATTTTAATCAAATTTTAGATCTATTTGACTTATAGAGGTAAATTTATGATAGTTTTGACAACTGTCATCAGGCCTGAAATGTCACTTGAGCACTTGGGAGTATTTAGAGTGGATATTCAACATAGTATCACATGGGTAAATAATATTTTTTGTTGTGTTTTTTGTTTTATTATTCATTATCTAAAATCCAAGTTTCATATTTGGTATAGTGTTAAATTTTGATATTTATGTGGGATAATCTTTACTTTGTGACATGTGGAAGGCACTATTACAAATAGTTTGGTGTTTAATCCTAGAAAATGAAATATACCAAAATCTTGTAAATTATTTTCAGGTTAGGTAAGTTAAACTGACACTCCAAGAATATAGGTATATTAAGGGGGATATTATATTTAGATATATAAAGTTAGTTTTTTATATAAATGAGTTGTGAAGGAGTAGAACTCTCCAAGAACAAAATAGAGAGTTGTATCATTCCAAGAGAGATTGTAAGAGAGTATAAAACTATATTGATGTAATGTAATAAAACATTTAAATTAAACTATGTGTATGATAATGTGAATTTTTGTGTGTTTTTAATTTTTTTAATTTTTTGAATATTAATTCAATAAAGATGATGTGTTAAGTAAGTCAAGTCTAAGTAATGTGAAAATGTATGTCCATGAGTGATTGTCTAACCCAAGAAATATATAGGTAAAGTTAGTCATTAACTGGACCTATTTATTTTGATTTCAAAATTTTGTATCAAAGTTAGGTGTTCTTCATTTTTAGGTTGAGTTTTTGAGACTCTTGTGTGAGTCATTTATAGGCTTTGAAAAAGAAGTATGTTGAGTGAGCTATAAGTTTTGAAAAATAAGATTGCATAGTATTGAAGGATGTATTTTTTATAGGTGTGAGAGAAGTCATGAAAGTGTTCATAAAGTATGAGGATATTTATTATTATTATATTTTAGATCATGAAAGATAATCCTTTTTGTTGAGTAAATATGGCACATATATGAGGAAGATCATGAGGAGTAGAAGACTTGACAGAGATGGTGAAATAATTCAAAGCAATATTAGAAATTATGGATACTAAAAAAAGTGGATATGTTATAACTTTGAGTGAATATGATGAAGAATATATGATTATGGGGTTGTTGTCCCTAAAATATAGGTTATATTCCTTAGAGAAAGGACTAGGTGAAAAAGAAAAGAGACTAGCAGAGGTCATGGTGAATGAAAGAGGTAAGTATACTTGTGATATTGAATTTTTATGTGGTAAAGAGCCATGATAAAATATTTAAATAGATAGTGGAGTAATAAATGTCTTTTGATGATGATAATATTTACAATCCCATGAGGGTAAATATTGAATTCAAGAATTTTTATGGACATGTTATTGCATGTTGGAAAGATATCCAAGAGAGGGGATAAAGTAAAGAAAAGAAGAAGGTAAGGAGTTGGGAACATATGGTTTCCAAATTTATGGGTCATTTTTTGCATTGAATTTTTTTTTAAAAGGTGGTTGAAGAATATTAATGTGTTGAGGATTGAAAGAGAAGAAAATATAAATAATAATGTGGAGAGGACAAGTATATAGGTTGTTGAAAATGAGCCTATGGGAGTCCATTATGAGAATGAAAGATTTGATAAGAATGTGATAAATAGAGAATATTTTTATGGAATGTCCTTGAGGCATAATTAAGAAGTTAAATAAGCTATTGTGGGAAATATTTAATCCATTAATATGTTTTTTCAATGTGCAATTCTAACAAAGGAGATGGAGATGGAGATGGTGGGCATAGTTCTACCAGTAATATTAAAGGATTCTAATGGTGGGTCACATGTGGAATAAAAATAGATATGTGTTGGAAGAGAGACTCTTATGATTCAATATATGTATTTTCCTCATATGGAAAAGGAGATTATAAGGTTATTTGCACATGACATGGATGAGATGAAATAAGGAGATATCAATCGTCCTAGAGTTGATAATAAGAGACTAATAATTGAAGAGTAGTTTTCAAAATGGAAATTGATCACTTTATGATCAGATAAAATGAAATAATATTTGAAAAACCCAAGCTTCTTATAAATCAAGCCAATAGTGTGAATATGGAGGAATCACCTATGGGAACTATAAATTCTCATGATTTTAAATTAATCTATGGTTGTATCCAATATCTAGGTATAAATATGGATAAATGGGTATTAAAATAGGCCTTTCAATGTGAATAATTGAAGGTATATGTGAAAATTTATGCATTCAAGAAATAAAGTGAGGAGGATTTATTGATTTCCATATTCGCTATAACATGTGAAGAAGTGAAGGAATAAGAAGATTATTTCAATACTCTTATTAATAAAGAAGCCATAACTAAGGTGTTAGTGTCAAGGAGAGAATATGAAAAGGAGATGACACACATGAGATAATATGATATTAAAATAGTGAAGGGTGATATAAGGAAGAATCCAATAGTAGGATGGATGATGAATAAACAAAGCAAAGAAGGATTTATGATGAGTTTGTTAGTCAACGATGGGTTTAATCACAAAATGTATATTAATATGCAAGAATAAGAATATTTATGGAGGTATTATGATTAATGTGTGTTTTATCTCATAATATGATGTAGAGAAGAGGATAAGCCTTTGGTGGAGGAAGACAAATTATGGTGGGTTTAATCACAAAATTAGGATACTATGGTGTATATAGTCCCATAAAGGAATGAAACTATGGTGCGTCAAATCAAACAATGGAAGGAATTTTTGGTGGGTCTAATCCCATTAATATGGAAATAAATATTGTATAAGAGAATAAGATGATATAATTAAAACCAGTAAGAGAGAGCTAGAAAGGGAAGAGATAAAGTGAAAACTAGTTGAAGTAATTGGTGTGTTGGAAGGGAACACCATGACCATTATACTTCATGGTTAAAATATTGGTTCTAACATGTATTCCATCCCTATAATAATGATCTCACATTTTAAAAACCTTTGGTGTCTAATGCAGGATCATCTGAGGGTCCGTACAATCTTTCATCAACCAATAAAAGAGTGATGTGTGTTAGCTTTTTTTTTATATGATTTTGTTGGAGTAATATTGTGAATATATAATAACTATTTTGTAAAATTATTCCATTACCAAATGGTAGGGTGAATATATCTTGTCTAATTTTATCAATCGATGTAGATTATTAATTCATAAACATTTATTAAGATGATTCATTAACACATCATAAATTTATAATGCAAAATTTTGTGAGGTTATTTAATATAAATATTATAAGATTTAAGTCAAATTTTAGATCAATTAGAGTTACAATATTAAAGTTGTTATAGTTTTGATAAATTTTGTTCAACCTAAAATGTCATCTGACCACCCCAAGAATATACAATTTATTTATTCAACATGGTAGAAAATGGATAGATAAGATTTTGAGAGGTGATTTTTGTTGTATTATTCATTCTACATTCCAAATTTCACATTTTGAAAAGGTAAAACATTAAAAATTTCAATTTTGTGTGACTATATTTGATTTGTAACATGTCAAAGGAGCCATTACAGACATTTTAAAATTCAATCCCAAAAACTAAAATCTACCAAACTATTATACATTAAGTTGAGATTATGGAATTTGAAGAAGCCCAATTAAGATAAGGACATCAAGGGTATACTATATTTAGATAAAGTAATTTATTTTATGAGAGAAAGAGTTGAGTTGTGAAGGATAATAACTCTCCAAGAATATGATAGAGAGTTGTATCAATCTAGGAGGGATAACAAGGGAGTTTGAAACTCTATTCATATAATGTAATAATCCTTTCAAGGAAAGTGTGTGTGTGTGTGTGTGTGTGTGTGTGTGTGTGTGTGTGTGTGTGTGTGTGTGTGTGTGTGAAATTTTTAATGTGTGTGTCTGTATTACAATATAATATTTTAAATATGAATTTAATAAATAGGATGTGTTAAGTAAGTCAATTCAAAGTAATGTGTTAATTTGTGTCCATGAGTGAGTGTATATCCCAAGAAACATAGAGATAAACGTAATATTTAAGTGGGTACCCTCTCTTGTGCTTGCATAAAACTCCTAGATACACATATTTATGATCACCTTAGTCTTTTCAAAAAATTCCTAAATCCTAAATAAGTTATCCCCATATCTCAAATTATTATTTTTCACTCCTATTACATAATCAAATAGTTAAATTTTTTCCATAAGTGTCTTCATCTTCTGATACCATCAATGAATAATCAATTGATACTTTTAAAATTAAGATGTCTCCATGAAGTAGTCCTAGAAAATTTTCATAAATTAGTCATTGAAATACATATCAAAGACTTATTTATAAATACAAATAAACTATAAGGTCATACTCACCTAGAAACTAGATCAATACTTAGCAATCACATTAAGAAATCAGTTATCACGTTCTTGAGACATTATCACAAAGTCATACACATATAAAAAAACATTCAAAAGATAACTATGAGATCCAAGTTTTAATACAAATGTTGGTCAAAGTTGTATGGTGTGAAGTTTCAAATATAAATTAATTTCATTTCATTCTATCAATGTGAGAGAACTACATGATGTTTGAGACATGGTTGGAATATTTTAAAGTAAGTAATGTTTGGTCACTTAGAAAGGAGTGGTTTGTTTTTCCATCCCAACTTACTAGCCCATTTTTAAAAATTCATATTGTTTCAAAAGGGAAATTATGGTATCAAAGGAAGGAGAATAAAAATAGGGATCATCACATAATACTAAAGGTGAGTTCACAAACAAGAGATATCTACATGTGTGAGCATAATGATTTGAGGAGACACACAACTACATGGTCAATTGAGATGGTACTGATAGAGCCTAGATAGTAATTATTACTATAGGGGTATAATAGTTACTAGTATTATCCATATAATTTTGAGCTCTTATTTCCTAATTTTAATGCTTACAAAGTTGATTAGAGTCATTTAAGGGATAGTGATAAATAAAATGAGTTACAAAAATTATAATTAAGACAAGTAGATCTATTTTCCATTATTTTATCCATTCCAAATATAGTAAGTGAAATATATATCTACCTTTTTATATTCAAATTTATATGATTATTTATGTATTTTACATAATATGAATATTATTAGTTTTACCTTTTTATATTGCATTAAATATAAAGTAAGTAAAATAAATTAAAATTTGCACATTAACACCAACTTGACATTGGTTCCAAATCTAATGTGAATTTTCATGCACTCTTAATAATTTGTACTAATTTTGAAAGTGTTTTACCTTATTTTTTATTAGTTAACCCTAACAAGAAAAAAAACATAAAAACTAATTTAGATTATATAATGTGATACAATTAATCACAAATCTAAATTTCAAATATATAAAATGATTTAATAATTATACTTGTTATTTATGGAAAATACTAAGAGGATTAAAGTATTTAGCATTTTATAATTTTTTTTAGGTTTGAGACTAAATGTAGAAGTCAAAAAAATTAATAAACTAAACTATGAATCACTGAGATCAAGAACTAAGTTTATGTGCATGCTTAGACAAGATTTTTAGCCTCTTAATTATACAAACTAACTTTATGTTCTAAATCTAATGGGTCTATTTGAGTGATTTTTTATTTTATGTTGTGTATAAGTCACTTTTCCTATTATAGACTATATTTGTGTGCAATCTTAAAAAGTTGACTCTCTGCACTATCCCTTAAATTTATCTCCTTCTATTTGAAACCCTAATTCCACTTTGACACTAGTATTTTGTCTACAAATGATAAATAAAGTGAGTTAAGTTGACCCTAGTAAATTGTGGAGCACTACCTACATATCCAACACTCCTAAAAGGAATTTTTAATCACATGTAGTTTTCCTCATTATGTGTATGTGTGTAGCAGTCCTTTAATGATTGTAACATATGATATAACTTTTTACACTTTTAAAATGACCACTTTGGATTGCAATTCAAGTGATTTATACTTTTCTAAGACTTGTTCCTTATCACTAATGGTTCAATTACAAATAATTGGGTAGTCCACTTGAATCTTTAAGTATTTGACTATTCCTTATAAGCTATTATTAGATAAGGAATAAGATAATACACATTTTTATTAATATGGGAATATTTAGGTACTATATCATACCATCACTGACATGTAGAATTTATTAGTTGACGCATAAGAAATATTTGAATTTGAAAAGATCCAATTGTTTTGTGTAAGATAAGTCCATCAAGTTTGCAGAAGTCTAAAATTTTAAAACTTTCCAAGTTTGAAATTTTTAATAAAAATTAAATAAAATGTATATGATGATCTAGAGATCATCTTAATATGATTTTTAGTAGGCTAGACACATACTAGGTAATTATTTTCATATGTTAATGAAAATCAAGAAGGTTGGACCCATGAAAAATTGTGGATGTGAGAGAAGGGTGAATAATATACATATGTGTATGCATGAGTCATGTAAGGTTAAGGTAGGTCAAACATTAAATTTAAAATTATCTACTACCATATTTTGGTGTCTAAAGTAAGACTGTATAGAGTGTTATTATTAGTTAAATTCCTTATATTTTAATTAATAGAATTTAATTTCTTAAATCAAGTGTTCCTACTAAATATTAATATTTTTACTATTAGTTTCAAGTAAATTTTACAAATGTGGAGTGATATTATTTATTTGAAAATACTTTATGACTATTTTTTCAAGAGTTTTAAAAGTTCAAAGTATGAAAAAAAGGATTGTTTCTCAACAACCTACTTGACAAGCATAAAAGGGGGATAACCAAATTGAGAAGTGAAAAGGTTCAACATATGTTTGATGGTTGGAATTATCTAACGTAAGTGCATAAATAAAATAATTAAATAAAAATGTATAGCCAAAATATTTACCCATACCTTTGGCTAATAAAGTGTTCTTAAATCGAGGTTCACTATCAAATGATAGTTATCAAACTTATATAGGAATCATTCTCTATCTTTTCTTTAGTAAATGTATATATTAATCTCTCCTTAAAGATGCCCTACATCTATTTAGGTTAATAACCTCTATAAAATCACACACTCACAAAATCTTATTAAGTGGTTAAACTAAATTAAAAATATAAAAATAATCATTTCTAATATAAATGTAAAATTAATTTTTAACCATGTGTAGTAAAAACACATCAAACTTATATGATGTGAAATAGAATAAGCATGTAAAATAAATATAATAAATTACAATATATTTTATTTTATTAAATATAAAAAATTCAAATAAATTTGATATTAACTAATATAATTAACTAAATTATATTTAACATTCAATCAAAATAATCATGTTAATTACTTTTGATGCCTAATCAAAATAAGCAATCTAATCAATCCAATGTAAATCCAAATAATCAAAATTGTATAATAGAATATGTAATAAATTTCATCCAAATATTCATCTATTAATCTCAAAATTATTCTAATAATTTTAAAACTAACTACCTAGGAAAATATAGAGTATCAATTCTAATCCCAAATCAATCCATGTGGCAAACAATGCCACTTATTATAATATAAATTAATAAATATTTTGATAGTAAAAATGGTGTGTGACAACCTACACCACTAGGAAAATACATCATCTCAATGGTTGTATAAAATTAAAAAATTGAGAAAATAAATGATAAAAATACTTAAATATTTATTAAATATTCTCCCTATAGAATTTTCTCATAGAATTTATCCCACTTAACATTACATTGGGTGACTTCTCTATTTTTAAAACTAAGTTTGTGATTACTAATGATTCATAATGGTTCTAGTAGTATCACTCATAGATCTTAAACCTATAAATATTTATAATCAATTACATGTAACATATCTGCATAGTAACATTTAAGCAAAGAATTCTAAAAAATATTATGCAATCATGACATAACTGGATGAAATGCAAACTTTTAAGCAACTAGAATGACTACTTAAAAGGACATCAAATGGTCCTTTATATCTCAAAGAATATTTGGATGACTTTCCAAAATTAATAGATATCTTATTTTTATTTATTCTAAAAAAAATTATGTCCAATTGAAAAACTATATGAGATCTTCATATCTACATAACTCTTATATCAAACGATAGCTTGTGCTAGTTTTTTCTAATTTACTTAAATTTTTTTTCCATATCCTAAAATAATTTGGGTCTAGTTATAACTCTATTACCTATATTACCACAACTAGAAGGAATGTGAAACATTATCCATTATAATTATCCACAAGGATCCATGTAAAGAGTAGAATTGAATGATTTCTTATAGTCAATCTATACTAGAGGTAAGTAATATTTTCACTTGTGTTATTTATAAATGTAGTACATATGAATTAAATATTAAAAAAAATTGTTTAACCTTTAAATTTCACATCTATATCTAAGTGAATGGCTTTACTAAAGTTTAAAGTAATTTAAAGTTGAATAAAAAGTATTCGAAGACATTTGTGTCATATGATTATATAGATATAAAATGATCTTCTTGGGTATTCCATATAATCTGGACACCTCTTAAACATATATTTTTTTTATAAAATCTATAAATCATTTGTCAAATTTGTATGTATAAATTGAGCAACCATGGTGATTTTTTTATATGACAACCAATATCACATCATGCATGTTATTAGACATAGGAAGTCCCTAAAACAATCCATGTTAATAACTTCCCATTTCTAATTCAAAGCTTCATGATGATCCAAAGATCCTATTGGTTGTACATGTTTATCTTTGACATGATTTCACAAAATGATTACCATCTATTTTGAGTCCTAGCCAAAAATAAAGTTGTTTGAGGTTAGATATCATCTTAGTCACACTTGAGTTACCTGATTAAGGAGTGACATATGCTCTTACAATACTATTATATGTAAATCATTATGGTAAAGTAAATTAATAATTTTTTGTTAAAATAGATAAAACCACATAATTTATATAATAGCCTTCATATATATGATCCTTACAATCAAATTCAAGAAAATTCTTAAGGTAAAACTCCTTAGATGGTAACTAACTCAAAATTTGTTACAAAGTGGTGCTCATAGTTTCCATAGTATTTATATACCTTATTTGACTAAGGGAAGCAACCAGCCTATTTTACTTGACCTTAAGTGTTCAAATTCAAATTCATAATCACTTGTAAAGTAAAACCAATGCCTTCACCATGTGTTAAGGTTGGGTAGAGTGAAGGTAAACTTGAGTCCCAAATTATCTATCCTAAGCTGAAAAGGATTTCATATGAGGAAATATCTATACATTTGGAGTGTATAAATAATTGTTTCAAGTTAAAAATCATGTGGAGAGAAATTTATATTAAATTTAATGAATTTACATGACTCATAGGCTACCACTTGACTATCTTCCATCAAAACACCACCAAATATTTCACTATATGCATATGTGAGATGAAAAGTTGTCATTTAGATTTGAGACTCAGAATTGGTGTGGTGGTTAAATTTTTCTTAAGATATGAAAATATTATTCATACTTATATATTTAAATGAAATCATTATTATTATTTTTACAAGACAGGATTGGATTTCCTATCTTGGAAAATCTCTCCACAAAATTTTGGTAGTATTTTTTTGAACTCATGAAACTATGAAATTCAAGTGCATTTTGTGTAGAGGGCCAATAAATAATTGTTTTTTCTTGGTTGGATCCATTACAATACCTTCTAATAAAATCATGTAACCAAAATAGTTTACTTTCTCTTTAAAAATGGAACATTTTAATAATTTTTCAAAAATATTGTGTTGAATTAAACATTGTAAAATAAGATTCAAATGGCGTATGTGTTATTATTTTAATTTGGAGTAAATCATAGTGTTATTTTGGCCATGCAACAAAAGTTTCAAAGAAATGATATATTTGATATACAATATAAATGGTTGAGTTTGAAATATTAAAATAACCCACCTTAGATTATTACACATACACCAAATATGATATTTTATTTTTCTTTTAATTTGGAGTTAAATAAGATAGTCACATGTCTCAATAATAATGGTCACTAAATAATATCATATTTAACTCCCTCAAATTTTATGGAGTGACCAATATTATTGAGTCATGTGACTATCATGAAAAAAGAATGGACTTGACCTCAATTTTCTATAATCAATTAACTTCACATCAAAATAACTAGATGATGTTAAATATAAATTCACTACTATTGCTAATTGAGGAACTCTAATTCAACCTCAGATAAACATTTATCTAACTTTAATTTTACTTGGTTTTGATACTAAATTATCTTTAAAAAAATCCATATAACTAAATTTTATATATATTTTGTTTAAAATTTTAGGAGCTATAAAACAACCAATTTTTCCAATATCAATAAGCTTAATAACATGAAAACTAAAAAAATTACCTAAACCTTATACTAGTGTTACTTGAACTTTATATTCATGGTTATCACTTTGTACATGAATCCTATATTGAATTTCTTGTTGATGACTCATAAATAAATTTTCTTTAAAATTAGCTCCACATGTTATATTAGGTCATTGATTAGTATAATGATTTCCACCATAATTTAAATATCCACCCATAGGACCTATTTTATCTAAAGTCCTTCATCCATTAGAGTGTTTATAATTTTTTCTTTGTTATTGGTTTTATTCCACCCTTTGTTCCTATTATTTTTCTTAAAGGAATTCCTATTTTGTAATTTCTTATGAGGCCATGTGTTTTTATTCCCTAAATTAATGTTATGTCTCCATATTTTATTATTATAAATATTTAGATTACATTGTTATAAATATTTCCATTTCTCTTTGGATTTCCTTATTAATTTTACAATGATTTTAAACTATTATTCCTATTTCATGGCCTTCTCAAAAATTTATTCCATGGTTTAAGATCCTTGAATATCAAATTTTACACTAATCTAAAGATTGAGTCTA
This sequence comes from Torreya grandis, assembly GCA_037957365.1. Lineage (NCBI taxonomy): Eukaryota > Viridiplantae > Streptophyta > Pinopsida > Cupressales > Taxaceae > Torreya > Torreya grandis. Next base: position 869,467 of record JARHVA010005319.1, read on the forward strand.
ATATTAACTTTGACATCATTAATCTCTCATATTTTTGGTACTAAATATATTATCTTATGAGATATGTGAATTTATACCAATGCATTTTAATAAACATATCATTCTAACTCTATCATCTTTCCATAAAAATATGTTTTTAAAACCCATATTTTCTAAACATATATCATATGATGTATGTAGGACCAATTTTAAGTTCAAAATTTAAATTTATCAACCAAGATGAAGCCTCTATAGAGATCTATTAATCTTCCCAAACCACCTTGGTTTCTTTATAAAAATTGATGATTTAAAATTATTTATCCATTTTAATCAGCCAATATTTCACACTACTACCGAGTACTATGTCATTATACTTTGATGAAATTTTCCTTTTGAAATCACTTTCCAATTCTATTTTTAAATAGATTCTTTTCTGGGGACCTTGTTGATCATATTCATATTAATGATCTTGGTGATTGTTTTCTTCATTATCATCCTAGTTTTGGTTGTTATCTTGGTTTTATTGACATTTTGATCATTTCCCCCTAGTTATTCCCCATTCCATTTTCAATGGTTAGTATTTGTATCCATTATTAAAGGGAACCAACCCCATTTTAGGTATTAATTACCATAGCTAATATCTTGTCAATACTTTTCATAGGTTTTTCTCCCTATTGGTCTCCATCTTCATTAGCTCTTGTAAAAAAACCATGGTTCTTTTCTATAGGAACCAAAAACCCATACTTCATAAATGTGAATGTGTGCATTAGGCCCATGTGTTGAAGCTAGGATCTGGCACCACAAAGCAAAATCCAATTCTATCAAACACCCCCAAAAATCCATAAAATTTATTTTTATGTGTGATTCTAATTTATCCTTTTAAATGTTGCTTAACTAATCCTATCAACCCATAATCAAAATTAAACTACTACAATTAATAAATAAATATACATAAATTTAAAATTAGATTATCATTTTTGATACAATGATAATAACTAATTAAAATAAAAAATATTTATTAATTTATTTACAATTAAATAACTTTTTAAAAAAACATTAATTAATTTCATGAATTATAATATACATCCATATACAATAAAGATATTAAGTTTCCATTAAATAAATATTCTTATTCATCCATTCAAAAGTATAATTATCAAATCAATGCTTAAATATATACAAATATCATAGTTACATCAATTTTCATAATTTACATGATTATATTTTGTTCAATGTAATACAAAATAAAATACAAACATATGTCTAGGTTAAGCTTGTTAAATAATAAGTCTTCTTAATGTGAACACAAAAAATGTAGGAGATCATCATTGAATCCAAAAGTTGCATAAGTAAATGGAGAGCATCATCATAGGATTTAACTTAACAATAGACCATTTTAGATCACTTAAATAAGCCACATCTACTAAGAGTGGCCCTACCCTTCCCAACAAATGTAAATACAAAACTGAAAAAAATAAAGAGGATGGTTTTTGTACAAGTTAATACATAATAATTAAAGATCAATAATTAAGGTGATTATGAAATAATATAATCCTAATGCATAAACACTTAAGGACTAATACATTACTAGTAGATATAATAGGTATACATGCTTATAATCATAATACTTAAGAATTAATGCATCCATTGTATTGGATCTATACTTAATAATCCACTATAATTCACTTTTAAACTAAATATTTCCATAATCACTTATTAATCATGTTACTAAGACCATAACTCAATCCCTAATATTTACCTGGCATACCCTTCCAAATAATATTTTATCATCACAATTATCTAAAAAAACATTCATATAAATTATCTATAAAAAAGTATATGATGGATAATGTATTACACAAGTGATTCATACCACCCATATAATGTGGTATACCCCTCACACGTAATTTAATATTTTATATAAATACATACAATAATTCTAAAAATTTTTAGGAAATCACTTTAGAACATGAAAAATTATAATAATTTTCCTAATATAAAATGTGGCCCAATAGATATTACTCAAAAATTCTTAAATAGTAAACTAAAAAATAAATAAAACTCAACACATGCCTTGACATGGCCAAAACCTTTTATAAAAAATTGCATTTCAATCATTTATAAAAAAAAATTAAATATAAGGTTCCTAAGTTAACATTTTCAAGGTTTCAAAAGGAAAGGTATAGCAACATTTTAATGTCAACTTCTTCAATAATAGTGTTATAATTTCCTAGGGAAAAATTAAGGTGAGCCTGAGTCCCATATATCCCCTTGATTTAAATTTTTATTCTTGTTATCATATTATATTCATGTGGCAATTAGGGTCTCAATTTCATAAATATTTCATAATTCTCCTATAGTCTTAACATTCAATCCTTCATACTTCCCTTTGAAACTAAATCACGTATTAGTATAATTCACTATTATTTTAATTATTATTTAAAGATATATTTCATAATTTCATTACATTTATATTAAAAAATATATTATGTTATTCCATTCACACCTCAATTTATATATTAAATTTATCCATAATTCAATTCCATAAATCTTAATATTTTAAATGTTTTTGTCATTATTAACCAGGATTTACAAATTATAAATTATCTTACATCATGAAATTATTAATTATAAATTGTCATTAACAAGCTATATGTAAACACTAAAATATAGTATTAGATACTTGTAAATTTAAATCTTGACCTAATTTCACCTTACATAAATTTTTCAAACACATGTTACTCATGCACACCCTTCTCTCATTTCTGATTTCAATCTATGAGCATGATATTCTCAATTTTCTATCAGTCACCTATATAAATTCCATATTTTATGCCTAATATACTTAAATTTTTAATCAAATTATCTCCTAATCATTAAATCACAATTATTTATTTCTAAAATGAGTTTTTCAGAACTTAGGTGATTTAAAATTTTTGAAGGTGTTAAACTCTTATAATTATGTCCTAGTTCCAAGCAATAATCACTTTTCAAATTCAATTTATATCTATTGTCAATTTGTACATTTTGAATATTGATGGAATGATATGTTACCCAAAAGGTCATATAGTGGTACATAATAAGTGTAATTATAATCCTTATCTATAACCATCTAGCATTCATCATATAAAAATCTATACACATTTTCTTGATGAGAGGGACTTCCCTAAACTTCTATAATAATACATTATTCATCAAGAGTAGGCCCTAGCCAAGTTTGAATACCTTAACCAAGTCAAATTTATTATTCATCAAGAGTAGGCCCTAGCCAAGTTTGAATACCTTAACCAAGTCAAATTTCTATTGTCAAGTGTTTAAAGCTACATCATATGATGTGTTCATACTATTGGATTATGATTTCACACATTCACCTAAATGGAGTAACTATATGAGCTTTAATTTCCCTCCTTAGAAAATTATATACATAAGAAACAATGAAATATTCATTAGGGAATGGTTGAGGTCAACTCAACCCATTCCTTTTATCTATTTTTACAAGTTAACCTTAGGTATAAAGTGTAACTGAGGTTTCAAATTGAAGGATACATGTTTTATACTTTTTCACACATATTAAGCTATCAATATCCCAAGGAAATATGGTTTACAATTGGACATATTAATTTATCTCAAAATAGTAAGGTATAGATCACAAGGAAAAATATAGTAGAAGATATACAACTACATTTGATGTAAGTGTCCATAGGATGAAAAAATGTGCAAAAAAATTTAGTCAACCAATATTTGGTGTTGAGTGACTACAAGTCCACTTTTTAGTCATTTTAATTACTTGCATTGTATCTCAAACCTGCACAAACCTAAAAAAATGTTAACTATTATAACCTTTAGTATTTTCTATAATTATAAAATTGTAATTCTTTAATCATGTTATATTTTATCATTCATGTGTGTGTTATTCTCATATAATATAATCTAAATAATTCTAAACTTATATCTTATTTGATCACATTAATAAAAATAAGTTAAAACATATTAGTGAACCTAATCCTATACTGAGTACATAAAACTTTAGGTTTTATTAAAGTTTCATTCCACTTACTTAGGGTTTCATAATTTTACATTAAGGTTTCATAGTTATTTTTTAATCTCCCCTCATCATACATGCATAATTTATTTTTTTATTCTTTTCTAGGGTTTCATGCTTATTTTTCTATTAGGGCTTCTTCTCCTAGGCTTATGGCTTATCCTCCTAATTTTTTGGCACATATATGATTCAAAATGACTATTATTTAAAGTATCAGATATTTTTATTATACATATTGGTTGGATAAAAAGGTTATTTTTTCACCATAATTTTATATGGATTTTCCATAATTAGGGTGCTATTTTTATTAATTTTTTCCTAAAAGGTGAATGGTACATATATTTTCCAAAAAAAATATGGGTTTTATTTATCCACTTAGTTTAATTAAAACCCCATTTTTTCTATAGAAAAAATATCATGATTATAGTTGGGTGGCTAGTTATTTATTCTAGACATTACATGATGGCTATAATAGCTATCCTATGTATATTATCTTCCTCAAGAAATGATTTTTATATTTACATGGTGTTAGCTAAAAATATGAAATATGTTTCATATCCATGTAATGAAGTGGATAAAATATATGTATAATAAAACTATGGCTAAAGTTAATAATGAAGAATTCTTAAATCTTCTTAATAATACATATTACATAAATGTTGAATCTTAAGTACCTCCATATGTGACTTATAATAACCCTTTTCAAGGTCATAATAACTATTGTCCTTCACAAGAGGTTTATGATATCACTATCCTAAAAGATAAGATGCATCCACTTGACACACTATGTATGCATATCATATATGAGAAGACTACGATTTATACTTATAAAGTTACATATTCCAAACCTCTAATTAGTTTTTGGCTCTTATATATTATATGGTTTCTATGAGGTAGTCCATAAAGGCATTCCAAAATCAAATATGTTTAAAGGTTACATAATTTTAGGATAAGATTTTATATGTAAACAATCTTGAGTATGATAATGTCAATTATATTTATGCCTCTCCATTCAATAATTTATGCCTTAATATATTTCATCTTTGGTAGAGATTCAAAAATAGATTACATATACAACTAATGGTTCAATAATTTTTCATAAACTTAATAAGACTCTAAGTGAAAACTTAAGGGATGTGCTTCAAAAAATATTGATCAAACTGCCTCTTATGCATCCTTTAAATAAATCAAAACATTGTTTTGTCTATCATAGAATGCATGGATATCATATTGATAAGTGTTTGAATTTGAAGATAAAAATATAACATATTAATTATAATGGTAATCTTACATTAGATACATCCATAATATTACCATCAGAATCAATCCCATCTTTTATAATTGAGAAAATATGTAGGATATTAATATTTATTTAAGTTAATTTATTAATCCTAATTAAATTTAGGTGTGTATAGGATATGTTATTATGTGAATTCTTAATTCACATAAATCCATATTTTATGAGGTATCACACCTCTTTTATCTATTTTGAAGGAGATCTTGGAGTTACATGTCATATTTAACTCCTCACACACTTTTCATACTTTTCCCCCTCAATTCATTTGGATTAATGACACTAGGACCACACTAAAAAGGTTGTTTAAGTATCTCCTCTTTATTACCAACTTCATTTAATGATTTCTCTCTTCTCTCATTATACACAAGTACATCTTAAGACACTTGTTTATGGCTTAAGACAAATTCTTATTTCTTATTATCTTTTATTTTACAATGAATTGAATAATATTATTTTTCGATATTCTTAATACATGTGGAGTTTTCTTCCATTGATTCAGTTTCCTAATTTAATAATTTGTGTGTCACATTCTCTTGGTGGATTATTTTATAAATGACATATTTATTGTATGCATTATTTGATTTATTTAAATGTTATTATTTTATGATCTTGTCAATTATTATAATATGATATTAGAGCAGTTTTTTATTAATATTTGAATATTTAAGAGTTTTTTAGTTTTGAAGGTGGAAAAGAAGCAATTTTTTAAATATGGTGTAAAACTTATATTAAATCTTATTTTTTTAAACCAAACTAACAAATAAGGTTATATCTATCAATTTATAATCTAGGATTTTTATATTTTTAAATTGTATTGGTTTCTAAGCTATGAATAACCTATTAAAATATTAAACATACCCAAATTTATATTTGGGAGAAAACATAAAAAATGTAATTGTTGCATTTTAAAAAATGTTTTTTTGGTGTGGAAAATCAAAAATACTATTTTTTTTTGTTTTTTAATTTAACATTTTTATCTTGGAATCTAAATAAAAGTGGAATCTAATTTTATATATATGCATTTTTCATATGCAAGAAGATTTTATTTAAAGGTGTTTCACCTCAAAATTCATGTTTTTAGACTGGTGCTTTCTATTTACCACTAAAGTGTTGATTTTATGATTTTTATTTATAATAATATGTTATCTTAATATTATTATGTCTTGGCATCCATGTTCCAATTTTGGCATTTTATAGTTGACAAGTGTTATTTTTTCTAATTTACTATTGTTTCTTAACATATTTTTTCCTGCTCTTCTTTCAATTTGGCATCTCCATTTCAATAATAATGTCTCAATATTGATGAACTTTGAAATTTTATTTTTGTAATGAATTTGTTTCCTATTTATTTAATTAAACTACAATTTCATATTTATCATGCCTTATTTCTCTTTAATTCCTTTTAATTATAATATTAAAAAATGGCACTATGATATCCAAGATAAAATTTTGTTTGTAAACTTAAAATATATCCATAATTCCACCTTTGACAAGTACCATTCTAATTTTTTTTTTAAATGGTATATTTATTTTTAATTAATGAAAGTGGGGAATCAAACTCTTGTGACACATTTTTATGCTTTTTATAACATTTTTAAAAAATATTCTCTTATCAATTTTTGTTAAGTTATTTTTTCTTGTCATGTTTTATTGGATGGATTGCTTATCTATTATACCAATAGGTGTTCTTACAATAGCATTTAGAGGAGGTGGCTAGGAGCTGTAATGGCATAAAAATGTTAACATTTAATTATTTAAAAGCTGAAATTATAAAATAAAAAAAAAATAATTAAATAATATCAAAGCCAACATTATTAAATTAAAAAATAAAGCAATAATTTAAAAATATAAAAAACATATAAATACAAATAAATTCAAACCAAAAAAATAAAAAGTAAAGTGAGAGAAATAAAAATTAAAGAAGAGTAAAAAAAATAATTAATTGAACTATGCAGATAAAATACAAACTTTTTACATTTGATATTTCAAAGATTACTTTTTCTCATTATTATTTTTTTACAACTTACCTTATTACTTTTAATTTGAAATTGATTAGATAATATATACATAATCATAATTAATTTATATTTAATATATAAAATTTACCACAATCATATTTATAAATAATCATAATAATGAAATTGTAAAAATAATTAATTTATAGATAATATATATGAATTTTACCACATTATATTTATAAATAATCATTACAATAAAATTATAAAAATTATTTTTTATAGGTAATATAAATGGAGTTCACCACATCATATTTATAAATAATCAATCATAATGATGAATTATAAGAACAACTTATAATAAAAAAATTACTACATCATAATAAATAAATAGATAATATGCAAATAATCATAATTAGTTTCTTTATCATACAAAATATCAACACATGATAATAAATAAATAATCAAAATTTATATATATATATATATATATATATATATATATATATATATATATATATATATATATATATATATATATATAATATAATCATTAAAATGCACTAATAGATATCATTCTCAAAGTACCTACAATTCAATATGATATAAGTGTCTTGAGAATGATATCTATCGGTATATTTTACATAGATTTATTTAAGATATGCATGTTAGTATATTAAAAGTTTCAAATAAAGGAAAGAAGTAACAAGGAAAAGGTCGTAGCCATCATCTTTGATAATATTTTTTAATTCTTTTTTTGTTTATACTTTTTTTAAACTAAAACAAAGTTTGTTTTTCATACATGTGGCAATTTGTTTTAGTTTTGGATTTTTCTTTGCCTTGGAATTTTACGCTATGTTTGATATTGGAAGATAAAATTGGATTTTAATGATTTTATAACTTGATTTATGCATTAAATTTCTCCAAATCCACATCAAAACAAGACTTACCTAAACTTTTTATAATGAACTACAGTTTATAACATTTTAATACGTTTATTTTTGGAAGAAGTTTGGCTTTTAATACTTTGTTGGTTATAAATATAACACATTTCTATCAATGGGGTCCCTAGAGGTTTCTTCTCTTCTTGGAGAGGAATCCGCCAGGGGGATCCTCTTTCCCCTTGTTCATCATAATGGCAAAGGCCCTTACGAGATACATTCAAGATAATATAGACTCTAAACATATAGTGGGTATCAAACCTGCTTCCTCCCTTCCCCCCGTGGTTGTGCAGTAGTTTGTTGATGATACCATTCTTTTTGGCATCTCTTCGATGATTAAAGCTCAGAGATGGAAGAATATTTTAAATAAATATGCCATAGATTCTAGGCAAATCATAAATCTTTGAAAGAGCAATGTGTACTTCTTTAATACTTCTAATGACCTCTGACAAAAAATCATTGACATCTTAGACTGTGTTGAAGCTAATCTTCCTGCTACCTATTTGGGCCTCCCCCTTATAGTCAAAGAGGTGTCTCCAAGTTTTTGGAATGGAATATTGGAAAGAACTCAAAGGAAATTGATTGGCTAGAAAGGGAAACTACTCAAAAGTGCAAGCAAGTTGTAGCTTCTTTGGGCCTCCCTACAAGGGATACCTACTTATTTCCTATCTCTCTTTAAAATACCTACATATTTTGCTAACAAATTGGAATAGATTCAAAGAAAAAATTTATGGATGGGACTGGAAGATAAATATTGAATGTCATTAGTCAGTTGGGGAAAAGTGTGTCTTCCTAAATCACATGGTGGCCTCAATATTAGATCCATCTGAAGCATGAACAAAGCCCTTCTCTCTAAAATCAACTAGAATATAATTCATAAACATAATGATTAGGGGAAATTAGGCATGCCAAATATCTACATACGACTGATGGTTCCAACCTTTTCCAACAGGTAGGGTTACCCTAGGGATCTGTGATGTGGAATAAAATGTTGAAATCTAGAAGTCCTCTTAAGCAAGGGATTAGATGGAAATTGGAAAATGGCATGTCTATTAAATTTTATAATGACATTTGGATAAAGGATAAGGCTCTTATTACATAGGGGGATTATAGAGAAATTGCTGAAATTTCTACTCAATTTTTTAGAGATAAAGTTTGTGATTACATGGTTAATAATAATGGCAATAGGAGCTGGAAAAAATTATTAAATTGTTGTGCTCATTGGCCTAATCTCCCTCCTAGAGTTTGGGATGTTCAAAAATTGATTTAGGGGATCAGAATCCCTCTCTTCCCATGAGAGGATGAATAGTATTGGTGGCTAGATAAGAATGGTTGGTTCTTTGTCAAGTCTGCTTATCATTTGATGGTCCCTGAGGTTCATAGAAAGGAGATATGGAAAAAAAAATTGAACCATAAACTTTTACCAAAAATCAACATGTTTTGGTGCGCTGTTGCTCATAACAAAATTTTAACCCAAGAAAAATTATAGAAGAGAGGGCTTACCTTGGTCAATAGATATTATTTGTGCTGCTTAAAGGAGGAAACTATTTCTCATCTTTTCATACACTATGATTTTGCTTGGAAACTTTGGGACATAATCCTGAATAATTTTGGCATTTAGTGGGTCTGTAATTCTGAACTTAAGGAAGTCATTAATAGTTGGTATCCTACCTTTTCTCATCCTTGGCTCCTAGAGTTATGGAAATAAACTCTACCCTATTTTAGTTGGACTTTATGGAAAGAGTGCAACCATAGAATATTAGGGATACTATTAGAGATGCCTCTCAGGTTTTTCATAGTTTTGTTAAGACTCTATTGGAAAGTGTCACTAATGCCCATATTCGCACTATAGAGAAACCTCTAACTCATGAATAAGAATATATTGTAGCTAATTGGAAGATCCTAAATCATATTCCTACTCATAATAATTCCAAAATATTATAGAGACTTAATACTAGATGGAATCCCTTGAAGCCTAACTGGTTGAAACTTAACTTTGATGGGGCCTTTACGGCTGATGGTAAAGCTAGTGGGGGAGGGATTATAAGAGATGACAAAGGGTGGATGATTACTTGTATGTTGGTGGAATGGGATGTCAGAGCAATAATTATGTTGAAGCAACTACTCTTCTATGGGGAGTTAAATTAGCTATACCCCTTGGTATTAGGAACTTGAGTATCTAGGGGGACTTTAAAATGGTTATTAATGTGGTTAACAATATATCGATTACTAGTATTAAGCTGAAAGATATTATTATGGATATACAAATTCTCTTACAAAAGTTTACTAGGGTAGACATCTCACATATTTATCATGAGGGAAATGGTGTTGCTGATGTCTGTGCCGATCTTGCCCAACAATATTCAAATTGGTGATGCTGACACCAAATTGATCACATCCCTTAAAATATTAGGGATCTCATTCAAAATGAAGTGACATGTTAAGGATGAGTCAGATATATTGAAAAGATAGCTCACTTTGTCAATCCTTTTGGAGGGTGCCAACGTGTATCTTGGAGTATGGGTCCTTTTATACTTTTTTGATCATCATTTCTGATTTATTATGCCTCTTTGATAAGGCAAGTAGACTACTTCATCATTATGGAGGTTGCCATGAAATTATGTTTAAGCATGGGATGAGTAAGTGTCATCTATGCATGATGTTTCTAATTATGTGTTGTTTCATCACCATTATCAATATCCATGAACAAGGGATTGAAGTTACTGCAAATATGATGATGAAAATTTGGGGTTTTCTAGTCTATTTTGTAAGTCTAACATGGGTGGCAATAAAATATGAATGGAACCTATTTCTTATTGTGAGTTCAAAGACAACCTGATGGTCTAGCACTATTGCAAAGAGGGAGGGATTAGCCCCTATTTGGAAAGGCTCAATGGGTTTGATGAAAACCTTTCTAAATAATTCACTAGGTCATGGCTAAATTGGTCCGTCTCTATGGGGGGAATTAGATTTGAGATTTTAGAGAATGTGATTGATATGGCTACTGGCATGTCTACTCAGGGGATTAAACTATAATGGAAAACTAAAATTACAAACCTTTCTAGTCAAAAGTTCTTTCTTAGAGAAGGTGAAGAACTAGTACCCTACCAAGAGGGATTTGATTGAGCCAAGTTACCCGATCCTTGGGACAGTGTGTGTTTTATCCTCATGAAGTATTTCACTTTGGAGGGGAAATTCACTAGGTTTTAGAACTATCATCTTCCCCTTCTGAACCATTTTAGGTGAAATTCTCACATTAGCTTTCCTTTTTATCTGATTTCTTCCCTTGAGCATTTTGTCCTTAGGGTTAGAGCTAAATTGGCTAAGAAACCTAATAAGAATCCTATCCCCCTTCAACAGGGCCTTATTTTCTATCTTTACAATTTCCATCATGCCCTCAAGCCTTCCAAGGCCATTCAAATTGATAGTGGAGAAATTTATTCTAACCCTAATGCTATCGATGTTATCAAAGAGCCTTTCCCTTCCCCTATCTCTACTAAGACTAAAGAAGTTTATTTTTCTACTCTTGAGGAGATTCCCATAGACACTCCAAGCTCTATTATGAGTACAAAGTGCAAGAAGAGGGAGACATATGTTGGTGAAGTAGGCACTATGGGGACTACTGTGGGGACCCCAAAAAATCCCTATAGGACCCCTGAGGGTCAAGGTAGTAAGTCTCATTCATCTACTAAGGCTATTAAAGAGGGTTTGTCCTCAAGAGTTAGGCAGTCAGGGCAAATTGTTATCGACTACTCTAAGAGCACCTCAGATGAATCCACTTAGGATGATGAGGCTAAAGACATGGATGTTCAAGAAATCTTTATGTATATTGATGGTAAGTAGGAGACTAAAGAATTAGAGGCTATTGTTGAGGATGCTACTAACTTTGCAAAAAAGGCTATCAAAGTGGGAGAGATGTTTGTGGAAGAAGTTGATGATGAAACTGAAATTAAGGTTGGGTTGGGATCTAAAATTGTAGTCTTGAGGGGTCGAATTCAAAAATTGGAATAAAACTTTTCTACTGTGCTCTGGAATTTTTTTTTCCTTAACATGTCTGTGATGTAGGACTTGGGTATTGATGTTACTGCTAACAATGAGGAGAACTTTGTGAACTTGGATGACCTTATTAAATTAATGTTTAAGCAAGGAGAGAACTTGCCTCCTTAGTTTTTGCTTTTATTTTGATACTCTACTTCTCTGTTCTAACTATCTTAGTTTATAGTTGTGGTTTTCACTGTGTCTACTGGGTCACAGACTGTGATGTTTCTATTTTGAGGCACCTTTTGTGTTGGTTGCCTCTATGGATTTTTTTCTACTTTTAAGGGTTTGGCCCCTTGTTTAGCTACCTTATATTATCAAAAACACATTTCAATCAATGGCTTTTAAACTATAATTATTTTTAGATTTAAAAAATATTATGCAAAAAACTTATTGTAAATTTAATGACATTTATACTTTTAAGTGTCAAATAAAATGTCAAAAAATGCCTCTTAATGTTTTGTGAACCTTTTTTAATGAGAAATTCAAGAATATGCATAATTTAATTGACACTTTGAATGCTAAAATTATTTATTTTGAACACATTCAAAAATATAATGATTAAAAACTATTTATTCTAAAAACTATATTCCATTTAACACTCATTCTTATAATCTATGTTTAAAAATTATGCAATTGATCGGTTATAATGGAGGCAGTCTTGGAAAATATGAAAATGATATTATTGAGCTAATTTTGTTAAAAATAACACAAAATTTTCAAGGATTAGTTTTAATGCTTATAATGATAAATTTAATAAGTATTGTCACCCACACCAAAAGACATTGTACCATAATAATACTTATTTTGGTTATAAATGTTTTTGTGCTCATCATTTGGTTAAAATTTGTAAAATTTGTGATCATTATGGTAAACAAAGAGGTGGTATTTATAAATATTAGAAATGGTATTCTTGTCAACCTAGTGATAAAATAAATTATAACATTTTTAATCATTTGAAAACCACTAAAACAACTCATTCAAAATTTTAATCAATTTGGATCCCTAAATTTATGGTATCTTCTCGAGACTTTGATATGCCTTATTTTGATAATTATTCAAATTCTTTAAGTAGGTTATCTTTTTATAAAATTGAAATATATTATTTGTCTCCCTTTTTATAATTTTAAATCTCAAAAAAATTATTCATTCCTTGATTTTGTACTTACTTCTTCTTGTAACATGTCAAAGAAATATGCTTTGTTTGGAGCTAATTTTTTAACTAACTTTTTTTTTAATAATTTAAAACTTTGTTATGGAAGTTATATTTTTATCATTTTTCCTTATATTCAGATATAATTTTATTAAATTCATTGTATTTAGATCATATTTTATGGCATATTTTTTACTTAGCATGAATACTGGTGTAATATTATGTGTTTTTCAGGTATAGTAAATCATTTCCTATCATCTCCTTTCTTATTGGTCCTTGTTCTAATAATATTGACCTTCTTGTATAAATATTTTTATTGGTGATTGTCGATGATCACACCTTTCATCTTTTTAAGACTTTTCATGGCACATATTATGTCATTATCTCTTTTCTCAAACTATTGTGATTCTTCTTGAAGGAAGTTTTCATTAAGGGGGAGTGTTATGTAACGTCAACTCCATTCTTTGTCTAAAATTTTATCCTCCTTTTTAACTCTAAAATAAATATTTGAGAGTGTTATATATTAATATTTATTTAGTTTAATTTATTAATCTTAATTCAATTTAGGTGTCTGTAGGATTTTTTGATAGATACTAGTTTGGTGGGATCCTTACCTTATTTACTTTTGACCTGAGCTCTAACCAATTTGGAACACAATCGGGGGACTAGATACATGAGTGATCATCTATCACAAGTACCAAAATTATGAACAATAGCCACAACTACCTAGATAATTCCAACAAATAGCCATAATCATCTTGAGAATATCATCAACAACCACAACTATTCTAAGAATACCAATAATCAGCCACAAACAACTTTTGATACTAAACTAAGATTTGAACTTGGGTGGTGTTTGAAGAAAACAAGTCACTTTACCAACTCACCACATCTCATTAGTGTGTAGGATTTTTTATTAAGTGAATTATTAATTCACAGTAATCTAAATTATATGATATTTTGCATATATATTTTCCCTTTTCAAGTGAATATTTGAGTTGCATGTCACATGTAACTTCTCCCACACTTGTAACACACTTTCCCCTCACTTAATAGGGATTAGTGTCACTAGGAAGACACTAATAATTTTGTACAAGTAAATTTTCTTTGCTTTTATATCTATTTAATGAACTCTCTCATCTCTATTTCTATACAAGTACACATTTAGACATTTTATTATGGATTAAGGCCCATTCATATTTCTCATTCTATTTTTTATTCTAATATTTTAATTAGACAATATTGTTTTACAATCCTTCTAATTGTACATGGGGTTTTATTTTATTGATTTAGTTTCCCAACTTAAAATCTTGTGTCTCTCATTTTCTTCGTGGCTTTTTTTTAAAGTAACATCTTTCTTATATCCACTTATTTGCTTACTTTCAATGTTATTACTTTATGATCCTCTCAATTATTCTAACAAAATTACTTAAACTATGATTACATATTCTAAGAAACAATTGGAAAAGGAAAAGTTATATAAGGAATATTTTTAAAAGGAAATGTTAAATTAATAATGATTTCAAAAAGATAATTATTAAAAGAAATGTTACATAAAGAAAAGTTGCAACAAGTAAAGTTAAAAAAAGATAAATTGAAAAAATAAGTTCAAGACAAACCAACAAATGTAATAATCAAATAAGAAATTAACAAATCAAATTTGATCATGAATTAAAATAAAGATGTATCTAATAAAACCGATAGCACAAACATGATTTTAACGAGAGTAATTAAAAATCATTCCTTATATCTAGAGTCCTTTATTCATATCCCTCACATATATGACATTGCATGCACCAATGTTGATATCTGTAATGCTTATGAAATTAATATACATAGTATGATGATTCTAATATATTTGGGATATGATATATAATATTTAAATAATGATATTTTAGCTTAATTTTACATAAGATCCATTAAATGGTATTTAACTCTTCATCCAAATCATGTCTTGTTCCATTCCATATTAACCCCTTTGGATAAATAAAATTTTATACTAGTAAAGTCATTTCTAAGAGAAATGGGTGCAACACTTGGTAAGAATCATGACTATGTTACATTTGACTTGAATGGTGACAATATTTCCATTTCAATAAATGTAACAACTTTGGAACATGAAAATAAAGTATAAAATAAAATTCAATTAGTATTAATGAAATGACATCTACTTAATCTATATAAGAAACTAGCATACATGATATAAAATAGATATATTATTTAAACAAATTTTAATACATGGTTCAGTTAGTTATACATATTTTGTGGTAGATAATGAATGCAATGTATATGCTATACGTGAAAGTGTCCCTAAGAGTGAATCACCATAATTAACGCATTATAATCTAGTCACCTAAGAGGATTGATATAGTGCATAATTCATATTTATAAGTGGTTGGTTAGAAAATATGCTTTGCGTGTTATCTTGATGATGTTTGATTGATTTTTCATTATATTATTCTATCTTGACATTCATGTGTATATGTACGCTTGTATTGATGATTCCTCTAGCCATTGGATTTGTTTTAACTTGTAATTTATTATTTATTTTTTACTATAATCTATACATCCATGAAATATATCCTATGATGGTACATCCTTTCAAAACACTCTCATTCTAATACATAATTCTTTATGGCATACTATTTACTCATAATTATATATTCATTATCAATACATGTTATGGATTACATTAAGCTTACATGATCACATATATTTAATTATTATATGATTTTATAAACTAATTCTTATTCAACCCCCTTCACCTCCCACATACTCTCCTAATCTATGATGTTGTGATTCACATTTATAGGGGGCATGTTGATTTATTTCACTTCCTTCACATTGCCATGCTATTACACTTAATACACACTATGATTTGACATATTATAGGTATTTTTAAAATCCAATCCATTCTTATATTTCATAGTTACCTCTTGGCCTTCTATGTTATACATCTCTTCTAAAAAATACAAATTTAGGACTCAAGAATAACATGTTTTTTCTAGATATTACATTGATATATATCACATGTTTAGCAAATCATAGATCCTTTTTCATAAACAAATGTATTTAATAGTATATAAGAGTGGGATGCATGACATACAGGTTATACATAATATATGGATGCATAGATGTAGGGAATTTTTATACCTAAGGGTCAAGTGAATGTTAGGAACATCACATTCCATATGTCAAATTATTATAGGTTTTATCTTTATATGAATTTTATTTTTTTCATGTTGATATAGATTGATTGCTTACATGTGTATTTCTCTTTCATATATTCTATATAATGTTGTATTATATGGACACTTTATTTTTATATGTTGTGATATTGACATGGATTAATGGTGTATATTATTTATACTTTTTTATTCTTAATTATTGTTATTTAATTTCATATAGGATAATATTTGATTATTCTTGGTTGGATATTTCCTTAGTATATAACATTTATTTGATTGAGTTTATTATTACATGTCTTTTTCTTTGGGCCCTTTCCTTATTTTATTTTTATTGATTGATTTTCCATTATATGACTCTTTATTTGGGCCATTTACTTGTTTTTTTATTAGATAGGGTAAACACTTTTAAAACTAGAGCTATGAACAAGACAAGTGAGGGTTTTGATATCTGGACCCACAACTAAGAGGGTTTAAGGATCCCAAAAAATTTACAAGTCAAAATTGAGTCAATTTAAAATAAGAGGGTTTTAATGGTCCCTAAACCATTCTAAGCACAACAAGAGGGTTTGAAGGATTCCGCAACTATAGTAATACAAATAGAAATAGGTTTTAATGGATCCCACAACCATAGTAATACAAATAGAAAAAGGGTTTGACAAATCCCACAACCATGACAAAAGGGTTTTAAGGATCCAAAAACATTATCATGAAAAGGTAACTCCTCAATAATAAAAAATACAATGAATAACTATCCCCTTTGATGGAGTTTCATAGAAACTTCTACAACTAAAGAAAAAATATTCAAAAATAGTTTGTCTTCCACTAATATTCTATCCTCTCATGAAATAAACACAACCGTCATGAAAATGAGGCATAATGAGTGAGACTAAATTCCCACTTAGCATCAAAATAGGTACCTAATCAACACATATATATTAAAAACTATATATGTCACACTTTGGCTTGGTTTCTTATAACCTTCCATTATTGAATGCTATCCTACCTAGAGTATACATTCTTATAATACTCTTCTACCACCTTGAAGCATATTCATAACCTTCACTTATCTAAAATTCAACCATATTACCTACACACCCACATACCCAAATAATAATTAAATCACCACTAGGATATAACCACCTTGTCTATTTCAATCTAGCATCATCTTGAAATAGAAAAAGGATCTTTAGCCCATAATTAATCACCTTTCTATCCACCTTAGCTAAGAAAACTTTAGAAAAATATCTAGCACATTCCCTCTTCCTATTATTGGGATGACCATTTCATGATAGGTCCATTAAAAGAAAAACAATACCCATGGGTTTTAAGATAGACCCTAGGAACTGGAAGAGTCAAGGGCAAAATCCTTTAACATCCACCCATTCTAGAAAGGCAATATTGTGGAATACTTTAACATCCACCAAATTTAGGAAGGGGTATAATACTCTATCATCCACCCTAATCCAAAATTATTTAATGGGGAATCCTATAAATTCCTCTATCAAAACCCATAATGATTCATACTACACTTATATCCCCCATAGCCTTTTCAGATTCCTTCAGTAGCCTTCTGATGAATCAAAACACTACTTTTCCTTATAGAGGTAAGGATGAGGTATGTTTATAATATGATTTTCCTTAGATAAGAAAACATAGTACCAACCATATTATTCTTAAGGATCTAAATTACCTCCATGTAAACCATTTTAAAACAAAGCTAAAACAAGGTCATACCATGGGTCAAGCTTGTGGTTATTCCCAGATTCCCAAAAACCCTCCATAAGCTAATACATTCCTCAAAGGATAAAAAATTGCATGTATTTGTAAAAAATCCACCCATCTATGGGACAATAAGATAAACATTAGTTAGGTTCATAATACTACTCCCAATATTACTAGGCTTGTGTCAGGTATCCCTAAATAAAGGTCAGTCTTGCTTCATGAAATTAATAACATGGTATAGTATGGATATGGGGTATATAATTCCCTCCATATGCCTTATAAACATCCAAATTAGGACATAATCAAATAATAACAATAAAAACTTTATATTAGGATAGACCTCTATAATGGCATTATTTGAATCTAAGTAGAGATCAATTTTGGGCCAATACTAGCTTCCTTTAGATTTACCATCATATGAAAGAGGGGATTTGGTGGTGTTGTGATTTTCTCTTGAAACCTAATTCCTGGCCTAGAAAAACCAAGTAAAATTCAAGGAATCCAATACTTTCATCAAACATGTATAGTTTTCTAGGTCTTTCATCATTAAGAGATAGTGCCAGTCTTTGTTAGATGTCAAGCTAGATAGAGCATAAGCCTTTTTGTTAGGATATCCTCTCATTATATGCCTTATTAAGGTATAAATTAGATAAAACAAAAATAAATAGGCTATATTGTTTAGATATTCCCAAGTGAAACACATGTTATGTAATGCCAAGGATGCACCAAATGGCTACCATTGAATCAAGGATAAATTCTCAAAACACCCCACAATACATCCTTTGGATCTACTTTAGGATCATCCTATTCATTCTCCCCCTAGTTATATTAAGAGGAATCCAACCCATGAGCCAAATTCAAAATCATTCCATCACTCCACTCAATTCCTCTTCTTCATCCCTTAGGCCCTTTCCTTCTTATATGAACTTTATTTCATTAATTATCTCGATTCATGAATTTTATTTATATGGTTCTTGCTTTGTGTGATATTTTATTATCCATTATGTATGGCTCTTTCCTTGTGAGACATACATCATAACCATTGCTTGTTATTTTATGGTGTGCATCATAACCATGAAATTTTATTCTTATGAGTGGAAATATTAGAATTTCCTATTGAGTTTTTGGTTTCATGATCCGTGTTATGCACCTTTTTATTTGTGTGTAATATCACCTTCCATATCATGTAAATTTTTGCATAGTTTATAATTTAGTACTTATATCAATCATGGTTATTAAAATATGCCTAATTACTATATTTATCTTAACATGACATTTATATGCCTACACTACATGTATCATATATGTTTTAAAGATCTAATCATACTTTTATGTCATATTTTCCACATGTTAGCACATGAATTAAAAAATTTAAATATTTTTACATAGTATGACATGATTAACTCTTTTATTTTGAGATGACTAATTTTAAATCTAAATTAAACACCTCAAAATATAACATATTAGTGATATTTTCATAGAGATTGAAATGTTTTATTTACATATATCTCAAATTTTAGGATAGATTATATAATTTAGAGAGTTCATATTCATTTAGATTATCAATTTTGTTCAAATTATGTGATGGATAATTGTAAATTGAGATAAATTTGGTTGCATATGTAAATAAACACATAATTAAAAAATTTATAAGTTACGTGTTTTATTATTTTACAAGTTTTTAAATTTATTAGATGGAATGATATATTATATCATTATATCATATGTTGGCACTGATTGGATCAAATTAAGGGGAATGGAAAAAATTTATGCATACACTATTTTAGTTTTTATATTTTAAAATTGGGCATAAATTTGATATTGATTGTGTAAATGTTACACTATTTATTTATAAGTCTATTTGCATTAGCTGAACCACATTACATGAGCATAATATAAGATCCCCCTTCCATCTTGGGGTTCAATATAAATTAAATGAGTAGTGTGGTTAAGGTTTTTTTCGCTTAATGACCTATAATTACTCATATTAAGCATAATATATGATCCACCCTCCAATATTTGGGTTCAATAATTAGTTAAATAATTATTAAAATTAAAATACTATGTCAATCAATGGCTTAGCACAAATCCCTCTTGATGAGTGTTTAGGAATTTTATTTTCCAAACCCATGGTATGAACAATGGAACTTTCCTTAGGAAATTATCATCTCATGTAATTATCCACTAGAGGAATTATCACCACAAAAAAATTTAATGATATAAATGATTCATGACATCTAAAAATTTATAGTGTAATATGGTTCACCCACTTACATTTTATTCCTACATCACTCTTCAAATTTCAAAAGTTTTTTTATATAATTCATTTTGTATTTCCTTTCAAATGTGGGAATTTATTATTTCATGTATCATTTCAATTTTGTGTGGATCAATCTACACACTTGGATCCTTATCCTAAAGACAAAGTGTGCTTACAAACTAAGTGACATATTGTTATCCTATTACTCTAGTATTGCTACTTTCAATACTGTAATAAAGTTAAGGCATTTGTATATATTAAAATATAGTATTATACTCTTGGAAATATCATTATTAAGATACCTTAACCTCATATGAATTTTGCATACACATATGACTCTTATACACCCCTATCTCTTATCTAATTTCCTTTTATGTGCCTAACCTTCCTAATTTTATATTAATAACCTATGAGAACTCCATAGTCTCCCTATAGCATGATTAAGATCATAATGATATAATCTCTTTATCATTATATCATATTTTATACCTTCAAGATGATTCCAAAACTTAAACACCTTAATAAATTCATGGGACTAAAACTCTGATAGACCTAACCCCACACCAAGCAATGGTGATTTTTAAAATTTAAAATATCTTTATGGATTTGAGTATATGTTTCACAAGTTGGTGGGGTGAAAAGTTACCTAAATATCCATACATTTATACATAATATATATAATAATATTCCTTATCTAGAAACATCTAGAATTCATCAGAGAAACATTTATACACATCTACACATTGACAGGGATTTCCATAAACTTCCCAAGTCATAAATCTTTCACATGGAACATGTCCTATCTAATTATAAAACACCTAAGCAATGTCAAATTTCCATTTTCAAATGTCAAAATCTAAATCAAAGGATGCATTCATATTAGTGGATCATAACTTAATAAATTCACCAAAAGGTAAGAACTCTGTGTGGTTTGATTTTCCTCCTTAGATTAATGGATATGTAGGAAATGCTCAACCATTCATTGGGAGTTATTGATACTATATCAACCCATCATTTTTCCCCATTTTTTAATATAATCTATAAGTTCAAAATTATATTTAGGGTTTCTAAGTGAATGAGATATTTTTTATATTTTTTCATACAATAAGTTCTTGATATCACACATGAATATGGATTACAATTGAACACAATGATCTATGCCAAAAATAGTAGGGTAGATATCACAAGGAAAAATCTAGTAGAAGATAGACATTTACATTTGTTTCAAACATCCATAGGCTAATGGACTTATCTAAGAAAATTCAGACACCCATTTTTTGAAATTATGTGACTATAGGTCCACTTTTATTCTATTTAGTTACGTGGATGCTATCTCAACCCTATAAAGACCTAAAATAAGCTAATTATTAAAACCCTTTTATTAATATCCATGATTATTAAAGTTTAATTATTTAAACATTATCTATTATAGCATTCATATTTATGTTTTATTGTGATATAGTGTACACTCTAAATATTTCTAAAGTTATATATTATTATATCACATTTATCAAACTAAGTTAAAACACTGAAAACTATTTATAATAACTATGATTTTTAAATGTGGCATTTTTTACTTCCAATGGATTATCAATACCATGGTAGGATTGTATCTAATCTAATTCTTGAGGTTTGGATACTATGTAATAAAGTCTAGAGTTAAAAAAATATAAATCTTGGGAGTCTAAATTTGTGTATGGGATTATATACAAAAATTCAAAAGAAAATAAAATGTCTTCCTATGTAAATTCAACTTTAATTTTAGACCTTAATATGGATATGATATTCATTTATCTTATATTCATAGTATTGTATTCAACACACCCACCTTGTATTTTTCTCTAAAAAGTGGGAACCCCCTTTGTTTCTGAGAAATATGAATATTGTATCTATGTATCTAGGTGTTTTTTTGGGTTATGATGGTTATTATTATCTTAAACATTTAGTGCTTTGAAAATTGAATCACATTTGGGTATACTTATTTCCATTTGGAAGGACTTGGTAAAACTAACCTATTAATGAAAAAATTAGGAATAATGGCTTTGCATGATAGGAATTTAGATTTACTTTAATTTGGAAACTTTCTCTTCAGAAACTTTGTTTTAAAGAATTTTCATCGCAAGCTTTTTTTTAGGAAAGATTCTTTTCAAAAACTTTATCTTCAAAAAATTTGTTTTGGAGACTTTTCATCAAAAGGTTTTCTTCAAAAACTTTTTTCAAAGACTTTTTCATTGATAACTTCATTATAAAAGTTTTACATGATCAACTTTGTTTCATAAAGTTTTTGATTGACAACTTTTCTTTGTGATGTTTTTCTTTTCTGAGACTTTTCATTGGGAATTTTTTCATCAAAATTTTTATTTCAGAGCCTTTATTTTGATGACTTTATTTCAAAATATTTCCCTTTTGAAACTTTTCTTTGATGATATTTTCTTTAGAGGCTTCACTTTAGAAACATTTTTGCGAAGACTTTTCATCGAAATCTTTATTTTGGGAAATTTCATTTGAAATATTTCTCTTCAGTAACTTTGTATGTGACTAATTTTGACCAAATTACAATCTTCCCAAACATTACTTAGTCTTTGATAGCTATTGTTTTAAAAACTTTTGGATAGAATCTTTCATAACCAATTTATCTGAAGAACATTCTACTTTTTGAGTCTTTTGGCCTCAAGGTAAAGTTTGACTTCCCTTGATCAGAACACATAATAAAAAATGGAAAAATATGAAAGGTAAAATCATGGAACCTTGAATTACAATCCATCCTATGTGGCATGGACACTAGGATAGGGTGGTTGAATTTGAATTGAATGAAGGTGATAAGCTTGTATACATTGGTTATTAATGGTCTACGAATTACAAATCATTTTAGAAAGCTATTAACATCAACCCCCAACCAAGTTCACATTATTTAATTTTCAAGAGATTGAGTAAACTTCAGCCTTCAACAATATAAAAATCCCTAATTGTGACTTGAGTGATTTGAAATCTAGATAATTTAGTTCAATACATGCCATTTTCAAAATATTAAAGTGTACCAGTGTATACCAAACCACCATGGAATCATCATCTAGGCCATACAAATGAGCCTTGGCACCCTCCAGTTTCTCCATCAAGTATTCCATAGAGTATTTAGACATAATGTTTGATGCCACTATATTTGATGGTCATTATCCCAATTACTCAACATTATGGGAAGTTATGGATAATGTGGACTCATTTACATTGGAAGAAGATATTTCAAATTAGGTTAAGTAGTTAGTAAAGGACCAACTTCAATTTAAATAACAATACCTACATTATGTAGTTTCTAAGCTAAAATTTATGCCATGCATAGACTTAATGTGAGGCCTCTTTGAGGTAAGAATAATAGACAATAGTTACCTTCACTATGTTGACAATAAAATAGTTATCACGTACATCTCAAGGGATGTATTTAATAGGTATTTGAGTCTACCCATCTCAAATTTCAAGTTTGATTTACATACTATCATTACTTGAAAGAAGGCTAATAATGTGTAGTGAGCACTAGCAAGGCAGCTTCTCCTTAGAGAAACATTTAGCCTATAAGAACATGTCAAAAATCCTATTCTCATCACCTGATTTAAAATGGGGATCCATGTGGGAATGGCACTATTAAATTGAATTTTTTCCCATGTAAGCATATAATTCATACATTTAGAATGGGTTCCCTTGCTCTACTTGTTAAGTACCTCAGAGTGTACCTACACATTAAGAAAAATTATTAGCACTCATCTCTAGGATAAAATTTTACACAAGTATAGGAGGCCACATGGGGGTAAATTTTTTATGATTTCATGTCCATTTTATGTATTTATGGTGATACTATATAGGCATAATGGAGTCCTATGATATCTCAACATAGAAGTTATCAAGAACCAAATATTTGATTATTACTCTTTTTTGCATATATACTCATATGTTAGGAACATAGCTAAGGTTTTTGAAGATCTCTACCCTCATGTCTGAATGGCCTTTCACAATTAACCTTTGGATATAATTTCACCTAACATTGCTAGAACACTTACCAATAATGTGGGAGAGTACTAGCTCTATCTTGACTACACTATCATCATGGTTACTAGCCACATGGTGGATCCTCTTCAGCTTCCTAAGTTTTTTAGAAAAGGTAGATGAATAGGAGATTACATACCAGATATGGAATGACATTGATAAGGAAATGACAAAAATTAAGAAGGATACCTTCCAAGGATCTTAAATTACTATTAAGAGAATGTATTACTTTATATGGAGGAAATTAAGGAAGATATAAATTCCAAGAGAGCATATGCATTTCCCACTCTCCCCCATATAGATTGGGATCCCCATGGGAAAGTCCATAAAATATTCACACCCTTATCCTTGATTACAAACATGAACTAGTTGATCATGATTTTTTGTTTCTAAATGTTGAGGATGATGAAGAGGTGAAAGAAAGAGTAATTATTATAATCTTGAGTGAGGATCTATTGAGGGTGATACAAGATGAACCCTCTATCACATTTTATAAGGTAAAATTTAATATCCCACCTCTAAGAGGATGGATATATTCTAACTTTTAGAGTAGTAAGACATGTTAGCAACTAGAAGGAGAGGGATAATATCCCCAAGGTCCATTCATATCTCAAGACCAACTTTAGGAATAAAGTAGTTGGTAGGTGAGTCACCACTTACTATAGGATAGGATGAATTAAAAAAAAAGAGTCTTTCTCTACACAAGTGGAAAAGGAATAAATTATTCTAGTTCAAACATAAATTATTAAACTGAGAAAGGTTAAGTAAGAGTTATAAAAGGAAGAGATGGTGTACAAAGGGAAGAAATCAAGATTAGTTTCTTAGATTCCTCTAATGAAGAGGAAATAATAGCTTCAACATTCCTAATACCCAACATCATTCCCCCTCCTCTTCCCTAATAGATGATTGTTCCACAAGTCGGTAGAGTAACATAGTGCTATTAGTAAAATAAAAAAGGGGATAAACCATAGACCCTAACCACACAAACACTCAAAGAGTTACAAACTTCACTATAAGGCAAACCAACACAAGAGGTGGACAAGGAGGAGTTATACCAATTTAAGTTATTAAGATTATAAGTATTAAAATCTAAGGCACCTCTCATTGGTAAGGGTTCTCTTCTTACATCCCCCTTAGGACTTATTCCTTTGTTGTCATTACCCACAATTTCTACCATACTTGCACTAATTATTTCCACATTCATTTCTTTTCAATAAATTTGTGTGGGTCTCCTTTTTATGAAACCATCTACTAATCTTTCTAATGTCACTTCACAAAATTCACCCTCCACTAATGTAGTTTCAATTCCTTCATGTTCCATCCCCTCAACCATAGATCTATCCATCATCCTTTAGTCAATCCATCACTCCAATTATTGATTCTTCTACATGATTAGATTCACCTTTGATTTATTCAACACCAACATCCATAACCATAATAATGATAGCTAAAAGGACTCCAAAGAAGTAACCAATATTTATTGTGAATCTAATACCATAATTTAAAAACATAGACTAGTCTAAAATAATTTGGGCATCAATGACCAAACCTTCCTCTAAGCCTAATCCTGAAGAGCATGTGCAAGTGGAAAATTAGAAATTAGATCCTTTGAATCTCAATCTTCTAGATCAATCTAAAGATCACTAAACTTCCAACAGTGAGTTCACTATTTGATAAGGATACAACATCAGTCCAATGGGTTAGGAAGAGGAAGATAGAGGATAACTCTAGGAGAATTTTGATCATGGAGGAAAGGGAAGAGTTTTATTCCCTTTTAAAAATATAGAATAGGATAAAGTTTCAATCCCTATATATTGAGGATCTCAACTCTTACATGGATGTGCATACTGAGGCAATCCTAGCCATACATGAGGGAATTAAAATGGCTAGACAAGATCTTGAAGAGGAGTTAAAAAATCTAAAAGAGTAATAACTAGTAATTCAAGTCCCACAAGTTATTGAATAAGATGAGTAGAATACAACACTTAGGCTATCTAAACTTCTATATTCAATTCATTATTTGAGATTCCCTTTGACTCCCCATGTAAATTTCATAATCAAATTTTCAACCTTCTTAGAGAGGATGAGAATAAGCTAATTTGTCTGGGATTATACACCCCTAATAATAAATTTAGCCACTTAGACCTGATGACCCCTTTAGAGAAATTAAATGCATTTAATATATCTTTAATAAGAACATAATAGGCTTATGATTGGGTATCATCCTTTGAATCTCTAGTAAAAAAACTAGTAAAACAAGAGAAATAGGCCAAACAAATTTTGAATGAGCTTGAATTGATAATAATTTGGGATAAAAAATAAAAGCTGGTAACTTAAGCTATATTTGATGAGATTATTAAGTAATCCCCTAATGCCTTCAAAAAAATTCTACAAGGTCTAATCTTGGAGAACATCACAACCAAATTAATCACAACCAATAAAAAGGCAACAAAGGTATAAATCTTTTGGGTGGGATTTAGAGCCACCAAAACATAACACACTAGATTGATGAGATAGATATGCATGGTGACTAGGCCACATCTTCTGAACATGAACCTAATTTATGCACGTGTTAAGGCATATATGCATTACCAAGAGTTGGATGCTAAGAACAAAGTAGCGTAATCACCACCTACCATTTCTAATCCATAGAATCCACCTAGAGTGCCATTAACAATAAACACATCAATGCCACCTTATAGTTTGGCTCTGATGGTAAATTTAGCTCAATCAATGAGTGCATCATTGAGTACAACCCCAATTACCATGTCATCAAGTACAAACAAAACTATAATTCCATTGATAATTTTTAAAAACATTAGGCAAGAGCCAATTTAGGTCAAACCCTATTTTTGTACAATATTACATATGGTGGTTATAAATCAATAGTTATGTCCTAGTTGTGTCTATATTGTAATTAACTAAATCATTTAAATCAACATGCACATGTTTCATGAATAAATTATATATAAGTTATACGGAACTAACAAAGATTTATTAGATAATCTTTTAAGATTAATTAAAGTGTTCTAAACTTGGAGGATGAGGTGACCCATTCCCCAAGTTCTTTATAAACATGTAGAACCCTAGTTCAAATTTTTGGATGAATATATAGGAAGAAATTAATAAGTTAATTTTCACACAAATATGATTGTTCTTTCTTCTTCGTTCTTTGTGTTAATGAGTTTGAATTTTTTTTGTCTTTATTGATTTGATAATTCTAATGTGTGCCAATGCTACAAATGAATATGATTATTTTATTAATGAGTATTAGTCGTAGATGTGAAATAACTATTGAGGATTGATATATTTCATTGATTTATATAGTTAGTAAAAGTTTAATTGATAATCCAAGGTGTGTAGAGGTATCTTGATTTGATATAGTCTTTTGGGTATAATCCATAGATACCCTAGATAAATTCTTGGTCTAAACTATAACTCTTTGTAAAGGTGTGCAATAATAGCCTTAACAAGAGTAACCTTTAGTTTAGACCATTAAACATCATGTATTTTTTATCCCAAACTAGTAACTATGTTTGTTCATGAGTATGGAAAAGGTACAAATAGTAAACATTGGTTCTGAAGATACTTGTTCACAAAATAAATAGCCTTAGAAATTCCTTTTAAAAAACATAGAAACTTATTTTTTTCCTTACGCTTCCTTTCTTTTTTGATATTATTTTAGATCTACCCACCATAGAATACTTCTCCACCCATCCAACTCGCCTAGTGATTTACCCTTTTTTATTAGAATCCATGCATATGTTCACAAAACCTTATTTAATAAACCATAAGCTTAACCTACTATTCCACCACCTTTTTTTTTAACCACATACCTACAACTCATTGCTAGAGTGGAACCCAATTCTACAAAGATCCCAAAATGTTAGAGGATACCTCATTTAAAAATATATGGGGTGTGCATAAAACCTATATCAATAGAAACAAAAATCTAATGCTAGAAAGAGGGCACACTTGTGTGATTTTCCAATAAATAGGGGCCAATCATTATAGAAAAACATGGGAGATCAAAAAGGTATAGGGCCTAAGCTATCCTTTTGGTTTCAAAATTTTCAAATTATAAGAGGCCTAGACACATACATATCATCCCTTAGATTTGCCAAGACTAAACACCTTCCCCTATAAGAAACATCCCACCTATCAATCTTAATATGGCTCAACCCTAGTTAATTGGATCCACCATTACCATACCTAGGTACCAACATGTTCTACCAGGGAATACATAAAATAATTTACCTACCTTCTCCCCTTAAAATGGGAAGATGGCTGAAAAACATATAAAATCTTCCAAGGTTGCCTTGAGATTTATGAATGTTATCAATGAGAATGTTGCATGTAGGCTTTTTTCATTTACTCTACAAGGTTGTTATTATGATTGGTATCTCAATTTTTACAAAAATTACATCACCTCATGGAATGAGTGTCAAAATACATTCCTTACACAATTTGGACAAGTAATTAATCCAAGTATGGTATATTAACTCTTTACCAACATGAAAAGGAAACCTAACGAGTCAATTTGAGCCTTCAATGTAATATTATAGAAGATTCACACTCTATTAAATTCCACATATAATCTAGGCAAGATTTTAATCCTTGATATATAGAAGAATGCCCTAGATCCCATTAATGTAGTATTATTGCAAAGATCTACCACACAGAATACTCTAGCTTTGGCATTCTAGGAAGATATTAACATCGACAAGTAACTCAATCCACAACTTAGCCTTCATATTCTAGGAAGTCAAGTATTCAATAATAGAATTCCATTCTTTAATACAATTTCACACATGAATTATAATTCCCTTACATTTAATTAGAATTAGTTATACAGTCTACCTCCCATGACACAACAAACAATGAATCATAATTATGATTTCTTGAACAATCAGACATAAAGGAATAATCACCAGTAGAATCAACATCAAGATCACACCAACACAATAATCACTCAAGGTTCTAACTCCAATAAAGATGAATTGGATTATATAAAAAGAATGGTTTGGAATATGAGAAATGATTTTTTAAATATGTAGAAGAGGATGTGTAATAACAATAATCATAATTACAATCGTAATTTTACCTTTCTAAGATATAACATGCATTTCAATAGGCCCACTAATAATGAAAAACAATAATGGCATAGAGAATTAGACTATATATATTTATGTGCAACCTTTTAAATCTTATAGAGAGATATGATTAGATAAGATCAAATGATGAATCCTCTAGATCTCTCTCATGAATCTATCCCTTCAAGTTTAGCTATGGTCTTTGAGACCTATGAGTCCTCTTTCCCTAATTGAGATGACAATAACTTGGATTATAATTCTAATGAAGTTGAAGTTTTCTATTATTTCAATAGGAACAATTATAATCTAAGGAGCTCATATATGTTTACTACTTCTACTCCTACCAATAATATGGTTATCCCTCTAAATCCTAAAGTTGACAATAATCCTCATCTCCCTAAAGGGAATTATCAACATTATCATAGAGAGGAATATAATAAATGAGGATATAATATTATTTAGGATATGAAGAAAATTAAGTCCAACATCACTCTTAATGAACTAGCACAAATCTTAGATAAAAAAGAGCTCTTATAGAATTCCATCATAGGTATGTATGTTGTATAAAAGTCCAAGACAACCAACATGAATGTTATATACAAAAGTAATCCTAAAGTTCCCCCTTTCTTGTTGACCATTTAGGCATTTGGAAAGAATATACATAATTTATTGGTAGATTCTAGAGCTTCAACAATGGTAATTCCAAAGTTCATTTGTTATAAGCTTGGTTTAACACCAAATCCATCCAAAGGTAATATACCATAGCTATATAAAATAATAGTGCCTTTATTGGAATAACTTAATGATGTGATAATTCAAGTTGTCTCAGAACCTAGAGTATAGAGAACTATCGACATCTTGGTAGTGGATATTCCTGAAGGGTATGAGATGTTATTGAGTAGAGATTGGTCAAAAAAATTAAATGGATATCTTTCCATAGACTTTTTGCATATATGGATACCTTGTAGAGGCATAAAAAACTAGATTAAGATAGATCAAGAGACAAGGATGAATCATCCTATTACAGAGTAAAATACTACCAATGAATAGGTAAGTTATAAAAATTTTAGTTTTGGAATTTATTGGTAGATTCTAGAGCTTCAATAATGGTAATGCCAAATTTCATTTGTCATAAGCTTGGTTTAACACCAAATCCATCCAAAAGGACTATACCATAGCCATATAAAATAATAGTGCATTTATTGGAACAACTTAATGATGTGATAATTCAAGCTGCCTCAGAACCTAGAGTACAAAGGACTATTGACATCTTGGTAGTGGATATTCCTGAAGGGTATGAGATGTTATTGAGTAGAGATTTGTCAAAAACATTAAATGGATATCATTCCATAGACTTTTCACATATATGGCTTCCTTGTAGAGGCATAACAAACTAGATTAGGAGAGATCAAGAGACAAGGATGAATCATCCTATTATAGAGTAAAATACTACCAATGAATAAGTAAGTTATAAATTTTTTAGTCTTGGAATTTATACATTTACCACAAAAAATGAGGTGAAAAAATAAAATTAGGCCTTCCTCAATTATGGATCCTCCATTTCAATAGAGCAAGATCCAACCAAGGATTAGGTGTCAGTATCGATTTGACCAATACATAAAGAGATAAACTATTAAAAGCATACATGATCTTATTCCCATGTACCAACAATAAAACATAATATGAATCCCTAATTTTGGGATTTAATTTTTCCCTCAAGAATAATGTCAAGGAATTTATAGTGTACAGAGATTTTGAACTCATTATTAACTAGGTTAGAAATAAATATCAAAACAAATTATCATATTTTGAGAAATATAAGAATGGAGCTTGGGATCTAATTAAATCATTTCAATATTTTAACATAGTATCTATGTTGAGAGAATAAAATGGATCCATTACTTCAGTATCTACTAAAGTAATGAATTTTCCACCCTTACAAGAGTAAAAAATCTAGAAGATCTCCATTGAATTGGTACATTGTCCTTCAGTACCAAACAATGTTGAAAATTTTCAAGTATTTGATGATGACCAATAAATTATCCAATTTTTGAAAAATTTAGGATAATTTAAATCTCAAATAATTGATGATGAAGAAATGAACCATATGTGCCATGAATAATTAGATGATAAGGTGTTATCCAATTAAAGGAGAATCATCTCCCATTGGGGATGGTCACCCTGGAAAGGACCTTCAGTATAGATCCTCAAGCCTAATCACAAAGAAATTTCAAGGTTCATGAATCCAAATTTAGATCATAAAATGTTGGTGATGAAAGGGATGAATACTTTATCAATATTGGCTTAAGTTTCACACTAGAAGAAAGGCAAAATCTCAAGGAACTAATTATCAGATATAAATATGTAATTGCATAAACCTATGATACCTAAGCATATTCAATCTTAGAGTCATCACTTATATGATTCCATTCAATCATGATCATAAACCATTTAGGTAAAGGTAGAGGCTAGTTAATCCTATCTTGGAACCAATAATTTAGAAGAAAGTGGAAAATCTATTTATGACTTGGATATTTTTTCCTATTAGACATTCCACTTGGGTGGCCAATCTAGTTTTGGTTAGGAAAAAGAGTGGTGAAATCAGACTTTGCATCGACTTCAATAATTTGAATAAGGAAAATTATTATTTTCCCTCCTTAGATAAGGTAATAATAACTATGAGTGGGTCTAAAATGATGTCTTTTTTTAATGGATTTTTAGGTTATAATCAAGTATTAGTCAAATCAGAGGATAAGATGAAAATAACATTTACTATGAAATGGTTAACATATGCATATAAGTGAATTCCATTTGGGATGATCAATATTGAAGATACATTTTAGAGAGATATAGATCATGCATTTTATGGATTGATAGGGAAGTGCATAATTATATACATGGATGATCTCACTAATTTCTCTAAACATAGAGGTGATCATATCAATCATCTTTAGTCCATTTTTGAAAGATGAAAGAATTTTTGGGTATCACTTAACCCTAAGAAGAGTATATTTGTCATTATCGAATGCAATCGTATAGGCCACATTATTAATAAAGATTGGATCAGTATTGACTCAGATAGGATCAAGGGGATTTTAAAAATAATGTTTCTAAACAAAAAAAAGGATCGCCAATCCTTCTTTAGAAAGATAAATTTTTTAAGGAAATTTATATCAAGATTTGTATAA
This sequence comes from Torreya grandis, assembly GCA_037957365.1. Classification (NCBI taxonomy): domain Eukaryota; kingdom Viridiplantae; phylum Streptophyta; class Pinopsida; order Cupressales; family Taxaceae; genus Torreya; species Torreya grandis. The sequence goes on from JARHVA010005319.1 coordinate 902,358, forward strand.
ATTTTTAGACCCCTTAACACAATGCTCAAATAGAATTCTAAAGTGGAGTGGACACCTGAAGCCAAGAATTCCTTGTAAGACATAAAGAAGGTTATTTCATAAGCCTCAATGATGGAAATCCCAAATCTCACTAAAGATTTTTTCTTATATTCATTCACCTCAGAACATACTATTGTTGTCATACTTATGTAGAAAAGGGAATAAAGTGAACATACTATTGTATTTATGATTACTAACTTGAAATATGTAGAGCTCAAATATTCCCTAATTGATAAGCAAATCTTTTCTCTCATCAAAATAGTTAAAAAGTTTAGACACTACATTCTCAAGAATCAAACCATTGTCATAGTTCTAGATCTTATTGTTAAGATCATGCTTGGATAGAATGAATTGGGGGATCATAGAATTAAATGGATTGTGAAATTATAGGAGTTTGATATTAAAATCAAACATACCAAGATTGTTAGAGGAAAAGCCATTGTTTAATTGATGACTAAACTAGACCCGTAGATCACCATTGGAGAGGTTTTGTAGACATAGGTCTCTTAAGAAGATTGGTATTTAGGAATTATTTAGTTCCTACTCACTAGAACATACCCCCAAGAACTAAAGAGAGAGAAAAGGAGAGTTTTAAGTCTTAATGTTTCTCATTATATGATTAAGAAATGAGTATTGTATAAGAAGAATTATGAAGGCATTTATTTAAGATGTATGTCATGTGGAGAATATTGAGAAATCTTAGAAATTTTGCATCAAAAGATAGGTAGTGACCATCCATCTAGAGATACTACATCTCATAAAATACTCATAATTGGTTATTACTAGCCAAAGGTCTGTAAGGATGCTCAATTCCATGTGAGGATGTGCCATGAATGCCAAGTTTTGACAAAAAGAGAGGTACATGCAACGATGTATCTATATCCTATGGTTAAAGTTAGGCCATTCACCTAATGGGTTTTATACTTAATCAATGTTATAAACCCAAATTCTTCAATTGGACATATGTTTATCCTCACTACTACATATTATTTCATCAGATGAGTTGAGGTAGCAACCACCAAGAACTCTAGAGCCCAAGACATGATAAGTTTTCTTAAATAACATATTACAACTAGGTTTGACACCTTTATCAATTTGGTTTATGATAATGAGCTAACATTTCATTTAGTTGTGTTCACTGAATGGGCTCATAATAGTCAAATTATAATTATATCATCCTTAAATCATTATTTTCAAGGGAATGTATTAGTTGTCAAACAACAAGAACCTCATAGGCATTATCAAGAAGTCAATTGTAGATAAACCTAAGGAATGACATCTCTTACTAAAATATGCACTCTAGGTAGACTGGACTAGCTACAAATAGATCCTTAAAGATTCACCATATCTATTGGTTTATGGGAAATATCTAGTGTTACCAATCATGCTAAAATTATATATGTATCAGTTTATACAAGAATACATGGATCCCAATGAAAAAATAGAGTTTATATTGTAGGATATTATTAAAATAGAAGACTCTAAGGATAAAACATTTCAAAAATTTATAAAACATTAGGATGTGGTTAAGAGATGGTTTCATAAGAGAGTGACATTCAGAGAATTTAGGATCTCTGATTTGGTGCTACTATGGGACAAATCCCATGAGGAAAAAGGAATGCATGACAAATTTACCCCATTGTGGATAGGATTGTATTATATTTTAGAGATCCTCACTAATAATGGATTCTATTTAAAATATATTCAAGGTAATGATTTGACATATCTAGTTAATAGATAGTTTTTGAAGCATTACTTCATGGCCTCCCCATATAGAGAGGTCTCTCACTAATGATATATGTCCCAGTAGAATTATGAGTAGGTTAGTTTTTCTTTATTAGTTTTCTTAGTTTTAGTCATTTACTTTTATTAAATTAGTTTTTTTTTCTAGATTAGCATTTTTGTTTGTAGTAGTTTTTCTAATTTTTATAATTGTTTTCTTTTGATTTTATGGTAGTCTAAGTTTGGTCAATCATAGTATAATCAAAATAAAATTTGAAGTATATTGAATCCAACCTGAATCAATGGGTATTACATACTATAGTTCACAATTATTAATTTAGGTAAGCAATGAGAGAGTTATCCATGAACATGTCCTAAATATAATGATTTCATCAGGTATATGAAAGTTGATCCCAAAGATCTATGAAAATTTAGAAAATTTTCCTTATCCCCTTGGATAAAATGCACATAAAATGTTAATACCTATTTAAGTTAATAATCATATACATGGGAAAGAGTTGATAGGGACATATTTATTAAACTAAAACTTTAAAAAGACTAGCTCATTATGGTCACCTTATTTCCTCTTTCAGAAACCAAAACAAAGAAAAGATTAAAAACAAAAGGATAATCCAAAACTCCAAAATAAAATAAACTAAAGATTCAAATCTTATCTGATGAAATAAGATCAATGTATCATGCATCATGAAAATTTTGAATAAATAAGGAATAGGTGATCAAAGGTATCTCTATCGGGGCTATGGCCACATGATTGGTAGTAGAACAATACCTAATATTCCTGATGTCTATTCACCTAATTCCCAATCAAAGTGAAATCCACAGCTCATCCCCATGTCTTTGATTAAAACCCTCAGACAAGAGATAAATAGTATCACTTTTCACACATATATCCAAGGTGTAAATCAAGTTAGTATGTTGCATAAGATTATTAAGCATATTTTTTCATTTTTGATTTAATCATTTATTTTGTTATGCATTTGTGGTTGATATTGGGATTGTAAAACCATGGATTATGGGTTCTTGAAAACTCTGGAGTATTCACCCCTATGAGTCATCATTTGTTTTATTCAACACACCCCACCCTATATTTTTCCTTGAAAAGTGGGAACACCCTTTGTTTTTGATAAATACAAATATTTTATCTATGTATCAAGGTTTTTTTAGGTTTATGATGGTTTTTGTTATCATATAAACAGTGTTTTGAACATTGAATTACATTGGGGTATACTTATTTCAATTTAGAAGTACTTGGTCAAACTAACCTATTAATGAAAAAATGGTAAGAATGGATTTGCATGATAGGAATTCAGATTTAGTTTATTTTAAAAATATTCTCTTAAAAAAATTTCTCTTCACAAACATTGTTTCAGATACTTTTCATTGAAAAGTTTTCTTCATAAATTTTTTCTTTAGAAACTTTATTTTGAAGAATTTTCATTGGAAGGTTTTCTTCAAAAACTTTGTTTCAGAGAATTTTTCTTTAACAAATTTATTTTGAAAGCTTTACTTTGGAATACTTTATTTCAAAAAATTTATAGTTAAAAACTTTTATTTACAAAGTTTTTCTTTTCAAAGACTTTTCATTGGGAACTTTTTCATCAAAAGATTTATTTTTGAGGCTTTATTTTAAAAGCTTTCCATTTGGAAAATTTTATTTGACAAATTTCACTTTGGATACTTTACTTCAAAAACACTATTTTGGGGACTTTTTAATTGAATTATTGTTTCAAAAACTTTAATTTGGAAGTTTTCTCTTTGGGAACTTTCTATGCAACTAATTCTACATGAATTAAAATATTCTCAAAGAGTACTCAGTTTTTGAAAATTATTGTCCCAAAATCTTTGGGATAAAATCCTTCAAAACCAATCTCTATAAAGAAAATTTTAATTTTTTGGTCTTTTGGCCCATAGGTAAAGTTTGACTTCCCTTAACTAGACCACATAATAACAAATGGTAAAAGATAAAAGGTAATATTGTGTCACCTTGGATGATAAGACATCCTATGTGGCATGTACACTAAGATAGGGTGGTTGAATTCTAATTGAATGAAGGTGATGAGCTTGTAGACATTAGTGACTAATGACACACAAACTATAAATTAGTGCATAAATATATTAACATAAAACCCCCAACCAAGTTCACATCATTCAATTTTCAAGAGCTCAAGTAAATTTCAATGTTCAAAAATCTCAAAATCCCTAATTGTGACTAGATTGATTTACAATCCACGTAATTTGATTCATTACACACCATTTTTAAAATCTTGAAGCATACTAGTGTCCAAAAAACTACCATGAAATCATCATTTAGGTTATATAAAGGAGCCTCAACACCCTTTAGGTTCTCCATCAAGGATTCCATAGAGTATGTAGACATAGTGTTTGATACCACTATATTTAATGGTCACTATCCCAATTACTCAGCCTTATAGGAAGCTTTGGAGAATGTGGACTCATTTTCACTAGAAGAAGACATTTTAGATGAGGATAAGTAGTTATTAAAGCACCTAATTCCATTTAAATGATAATACCTATATTACACAACTACTAATCCAAATTTTATGCCATGCATAGACTTACTATGAGGCATCTTATTTGAGGGAAGAAGAACAAATGGTAGTTACCCTCATTATGTAGATAATAACATAATTATCGCATACATAATAGGGGATGCATTTAATAGGTATTTGAGTTTGCCCATCTTATATGCCACATTTTATTTGCATACTATAATTACCTATAAGAAGGCTAATAATGTGGAGCAAGCACTAGCAAGTTATATTCTCCCTAGAGAAATATATTATCTAAAAGAATATGTCAAAAATCCTATTCCCATCACCCAATTTAGAATGGGGATCCATATGGGAATGACACTATTAAATCAAATTTTTGGCCATACAATAATCTACTTCTTGATTCATAATAGGTTCCCTTGATAGACCTTATAAGTACCTCATAGCATACGTATACATTTGGGGAATTTATTAGTGTTCATCTCTAAGAAAAAAATTTACACAAAGATAGGAGGACACATGGGAGTAACTTTTACATGATATCCTACCTATTAGATATAATCATGGGGATATTATACAAGCATAATGGAGTCCTATATGATCCCAACACATAAGCTATCAAGAACTAGATTTATGATTATTAATCTTTTGTTCATATATACTCATATGTCAAGAACATAGCTAATATTGTTGAATATATTTACCCTCAGGTCTAGATGGCCATTCACAGTCAGCCTTTAGCTATAATTTAACTAAACATTACTAGAACACTTGCCAAAAATGTGGGAGACTATTGGATCTATCCTTACTGAATTATCATCATGGTTATTGGCCATAGGGTGGATCCTATTTAGGTTCCTAAGTTTATTATGGATAAGGTATCTAAATAGGAAAGTGCATACTAAATATGGAATGCCATTGATGAGGAATTGACAAAGAATAACAAGGTTACCTTCCATGGCTCCCACATCACTATTGGGAGAATGTAATACATTATATGCAGGCAATTAACAGAAGTTGGAAATTATAGATCATATGAATTACTCACTCTCCCCCATACATATTGGCATCCCCATGGGAAAGTCCCAAATAAGATTCACACCCTTAGCCTCACTTATAAATACGAGCCAACTGAGCATGATTTTTTGTTTCTAAATGCCAAGGATGATGAAAAGGTGAAATAAATAGCAATGAATGCATACCTGAGTGAGTATATATTAAGTTTATACAAGTTAAACCCTATCTCACACTCATAAAGTTAGTGTTCAAGATTACACCTCTAGGAGGATGGAAATATTTTGACTTTTGGAGTGGTAGGCCATCTCAGTAACCAAAAGGAGAAGGATAAGATATCCAAGGTTCATTCATATCTCAAATACAAACCATAGGACCAAGATCACTAGGTAGGTGAGGTACCACTTAGTGGAGGATATGATGAATAACAATAAGAAAAATAATGACATGTCTCTTCACAAGTGGAAGAGGAACACATTATTCTAATTCAAACATCAACTTTTAAATTGAGAAAGATTAATCAAGAGTTAAAAAAGGAGATGACTCAAGGAAGAGATAATTCACAAAGGTAAAAATTTGATATCATTTTGTTGGATTCCTTTGATCAAGAGGAAATAATAGATTCAATAATCTTAACACCTATCATCATTCCCCCTCCTCTTCCCTAATAGATGACTATTCCATAAGTTGATAGAGAAACATGATGTTATCAAAGGAAGCTAAAAGGGGATAAACCATAGACCCCATCCACACAAACCAAGGAGAATCAAACTTCACTAGAATGTGATCTACCATAAGAGGTGGATGAGGAAGAGTTATAGTAGGATAAGGTATTAAGCCTACAAGTAATGAAATATAAGTTAACTCTCACTAGTGAATCATCTAGTAAGCTTCCTCTTATTACAACCCCCTTAGGAATTTTTTACTTTGATGTCATTACCTACATTTTTTACCATCCCTAAACCAATTTTTTACACATTTATTCCTATTCAATCACTTTTTTTAGGTCTCCTTTTTATGCACCCATATCTAATCTACCTAGTGTCACTTCAACCTCCACTACTTTAGTTTATATTCCTTCAAAAATAGATATATCCATTCTATCCATTATCCAATCCATAACTCCAATAGTTTTCTTCTTCTACCTAATTAGGTTCACCTTTGCCTTCTTCAACACTAACTTCCACAACCAAAGTAGTAAAAACCAAGAGTGATCCAAGGAAGTAACTAGTCTTTGTTGTGCATCCAATACCATAATTGAAAAACATATACTAGTCTAAAATAATTTGGCCATCAATTCCTAAGCCTTCCTCTAAGCCTAATCCTAAAAAACATGTGTAAGTGGAAGCTCATCCATTAGATCCTTTGAAGCTTACTCTTACAAATTTTCCCAAAGAGTTAAGAGCTTTGGCCTCTAAGATGCCCAATTTAAAGATCATAGAACTTCTAATAGTGAACTCATTATTTGATAGGGCTACGACATTAGTCTAATAGGTTAAGAAAAGGAAGATAAAGTATATCTCTATTATAATTTTGATCATGAAGGAAAGGGAAGAGTTTTATTTGCTTTCGAAGAGATAGATTAGGAAAAAGGGTTAGTCATCATACATTGATCACCCCAAGTCCTATACGGATACCCATACTAAGCCAATCATAGCCATACATGAGGGAACATAAATAGTTAGACAAGAGCTTAATGGGGAGTTATAAAATCTTAGAGAGTAATAATAGGTAATTCAAGTCCCCCAAGGTATTGAATAGGAATAATATAGCACTCAGGCTATATGAAATTCTAGATTCAATTCATTAGTTGAGAGTCAATTTGACTCCCCATGTAAATTCCATAACCATATTGTTTAATATTCTCAAAGAGGATGAGAATAAGATGAATTTATTAGTATTATGTACCCCTAATGAGTAATTTAGCAACTTAGACCTGATGACCCCTCTAAAAACATCAAATGCATTAAGTCTAGCTTTAATGAGAATAATTGAGGCTTGAGATTAGGTATCATCCTCTGAATCTATAGTAAATAAACTAAAATAACAAGAAAAATAGACCAAGAAAATTTTGACGAGCTTGAATTGATGGTAATTCAAGACAACATAAGGAAGCTAGTAACTTGAGCTATATTTAATTAGATGATTTAGCAAGCCTCTGATGAATTCAAATAGAGTCTAAAAGGTCTAATCTTGGAGGATATAAAAGATAAATTAAGCATATCTAGGAAAAATTTAATAGAGGTAAAATTATTTGGGGTTGGCTTTAGAGCCACGAAGATAAAACACACTAGATTTATGGAATAAACAGGTAGGGAAACTAGGCCTCATCTTCTAGATATGCACCTAATTCATGCACAACATGCTAAGGTATATAAGCATTACCAAGAGTTAGTTGTTAAGAATAAAGCACTGTAAATTCCACCTTCTAGAACTGATCCATAGAATCCATCTACAGTGTCAGTAATAATAGCCATATCAATGTTACATCATACTTTAGCTCTAATGACAACTTCGACTCAATAAATAAGTGCATCACGAAGTACAAATCCAATTTCCATGTCATCAAGGACATACATAACTATAATTTTAATGACAATTTTGAGAAACATTAATAAAGAGATAATTTATGTCGTATGTTATTTTTTTACAATTTTGCATGTGGGAGCTATAAATGAATAGTTAAGTCCTAGTTGCATCTATATTTTAATTAAATGAGTCATTTTTATCAGCATACACATGTTGCATGACTAAAGTATCTATAAGTTATAAGGATATAACTAATACTTATCAGATAGTCTTTTAATATGTAATCAAAGTGTTCTAAACTTAGAAGATGAGGTGACCCCTTCCCCATTTTATTTAATTACATGTAGAACCCTCTTTTCAAAGGATTGAAATTTTGGATGAATATACAAGAAGAAATCAAGAAATTATTGTCATGTAATTATGTTTGTTCTTTCTTCTTCCCTCTCTATGTTAATAAATTTAAAGTTCTTTATTTATATTGATTCAATAATTATGATTTGTGCCAATGCTACATATTAATATGATTATTTTATTAACAATTATTAGTCTTAGATGTGCAATAGATATTGAGGATTTATAGATTTCATTGATTTAAATAGTTAGTATAAGTTGAATTGATAATTCAAGGTGTGTAGAGGTAATTTACTTTGATATAGTCTTTTAGGTGTGAGCCATAGCTACCCTAGATAACTTCTTTGTCTAAACTATAACCTCTCATTTATTGGTGTGAAATAACAACCTCAAGAAGAGAAACCTTTGACTAAGACCATTAATTATCCTATATTTTTTATCCTGGACTACTAACTATGTTTGTTAGTGAGTGTGCAAAAGCTACAAATATCAAACACTAGTTCTAAATATACTTGTCGACCAAATAAATAACCTTATAAATTCATTTTCAAAGACACAAAACGTTATTTTATGTTACCCTTCCTTTTTTGAACTTCTTTCAGATATACCAACCATAGAATAGTTCTCTACCCATCCAAATCATCTAGTTACTTGTCCTTTTTATTAGAATCCATGTATTCATCCACAAAACCTAGGTTAACAACCCACAAGCTCAACCTACTACTCCACCACCTAATTTTTTTAACTCATGCCTTGTAGTGGAACCTAGTTCTATAGATATCCCAAAATGTTAGAGGATACATCTTTTAATTCTCTTTGAGGTGTGCAAAAAACCCACATGAACACATAGTTTATAGTGTATGCCATATAAATATTTACTATGCATAACGAGGAATTTATATTAGTTAATTTCAATATTCACAACAAAAATTAAACCAAGTAAATCAAAGGTTTTCAAGCTTGAATGTAAAATAAACATGGTCTAGTTTTTTTAAAACACAAAATCAGCTAACAATCAAATCATGCATGAATAATAATTAACCACCAAATGTTTTTAATATAATTAAAATAATCAATAATTATATATTAGGTGATAATCAAGAAAAATATGTTGACCATATATAGGTAAAATACTTTTCAAGTGGATAATTTAACCCATACTAAAACATAGTGAACCAAAATGAAATAATAGAGAGACATAGTCCACTTGAAGACAATTTTGATGCCTAAAAGATGTAAAAATAAAACTAACATTAGTATATAGAGAAAAATGTTGTTTTTTATATAATTTAGTACATAACATTTTATTGAAACTTTATAAATTTATCTAGTCACACACATGAGTTACAGATTAATCTTACATCTCCCTGATGTGTTATCCTTGTCTTGTTATTTAATTTTATAATTCCATCTTAATATCCTTCCTTTTTCCACAATATTGTATATCTTTCTTATCATATAATAGTGATAAATTATTTTTAGTTTCATTTTGTCATTGTCAAAGGTGGCATATAACTATTCAATTTGTTTATGACTAATTGAAGTGTTATGAAAAGCCTTCACATGTAGTACTAGCTATGTTATTTTCTTCTAGATGAATTTATAATCTCTCTAAGTCGGTTAGTGAACTTTATATTTTTTTAATTTTATATTATTATTAGTATATCTATAGTTTTTTATATTTTCATAGTGAATTATCACTTTTAAAATTTATTAACGTTTATCCTATACAACTCAAATTAGTTAATCCTTTCTAATAAGAAACTCGCATTTGAATAATATTCATTCTCAATTGTATTAATTATACACAATAATATTTTTACATTGAGCTAAAAAAACCATTAGTTCTATAATTAAATTTATATTGTCCTATCCTTAACTATTAGTCAACATCATAATATTAGGTCATTAAAGGATTATACTAGGATCACCAATATGTATTCATAATTTCACACATAATTAGCATATAATAATAGATTATATGTATAATAAGTGAAGTGAATTTTGAATTTCAACATCATGTTGACATTTTTTCCAAATATAATTTTCATTTTCATGCACACTTAATAATTCAAGGTAATTTTATTTATAATTTATAATTTTTTTTATTTAGGTTAAAGAGGGGGGTTTTTGAACTAGGGTCCCAAAACCCTAGGAGAAGAATAAAATAATCAAGATCTAGGGTCTACCAAAGACCCAAGAGAGATACAAAGACAAAATAGGGCTAGATACAACTAGATGGCAGCCCAAATATAAACAAAAATATAATACTAAAAATACTAAATAGACTATTCCATGTCCAAATTTCCTAGACATCCTCCCAACATTTTTTCTTCCTTTTGAGTTTTGAATCAATTTACAGATGCAATTTATCTTTCTCTAGATCCTTGTGATAGTTGCTACACTATATTTGTTTGTCTTTCCCTTTACCAAGTGAGGCTTCAAATTTTCTACATTATGAATCCCCTCATTCATGGTAGCCTTATTGCAATATACCAAGAAACTAACATTGTTTTTTAGATTCTCATTCTCAAGCATTTCAACCTTGAACTAAAGACTCTACAATTGTTAATTTTCATCATTGTCCACCTTATCTTCATACAGCCTATCATTTTTTATTTAAGGACATTGACCTTACATTTGAGGTCTGTTAACTCCCTCTTAAACCATCACAAGATTTATTTTTGAAGATCTAACTCTTTAAAAAATTTATCATCATTTTCTTTTCCTTTCAAATATCTGACAAGGGAGTTGAAATTCTCATTTAAATCATTATGTTGATTTTTAATAGAGAGATTATCTTTATCCTTCACATCATCTATAACATTCCTCTTACCAACTTTTCGAATGTTAGGTTAAGGGGTATTGCCAATATCTCTCAATCCTTTTATTGAATGAAAGCTTCATTTCTCATCCTTTCTTCTTTTACTAAGATGGAGTCCTCAATAGACTACCATGAATTCCCCTTATTCTCTATAATAATATCTATCTTGTTGGGAGACCTTACTATACTCCTTATATGTTTATTTATTCTATCTTGATTATGCAATGGTTTCACCTTTGGACTTTCAGGACCTTTAGCATCTGTACTCTTAGAAGTTTGATCTTTTATATTCTTACTAAATTTGATTGGATACTTTATCCACACCTTCTTTTATTTTCCTAATGTCCATAGGTTTGTCTAACCCAATTTATTATAGGGTTATAATATGTGATGTCTTATCTAGTTCATTCCCTTTAAATATCTATGAATTAAAAATATAACCCCTTCATGCCTAGGGGCAGGGTACTTTCCATATCTAAATTTCAAATTAGATGTTTCAATGGAAAGAAAAATATATAAAAGAGTATCAAAGACACATGTCTAGATTAATTTATGAAAATGAATAAATACCATCTAACTACATTATACCTACCTTCAATCATTATATATTGTATCAAATAGAAGGCTGCTTCCCCAAAAGATCATGGGAGGGATTCATAGTCAAAGCCATTATGAAGAGTATCATGAATTTATCCTTATTGTATAAATACCTCCTTATCTCTTTTGAAATCTTTGTATTTTTAAATCTTTGTTTCTTCTATGGTCAAGTGATGCATTGGGTAATCAAGTTTCTCTCACTTTGCCTTTGTTCAAATATGCACTTCTTTATCAATGCTTATTAATTCAAAAATAATTTAATGCTTTGATGGATCATTGATGGTTTGTAAGATGTTTTAATCTTAATCAAGCTCAAACTAGTCAAATTAATTTCCTTTTCCAACTCACAACTTGACTTGAAGCAACTATTTAACTCATACACAATTTTATCTACTTGTGACACAGTCTAGTAACCTTTTTTGTACAGTCTCTTCCTAAAAAACTACACCCTCTCTATATACATGTTATCCCTTCTTATCTACAAAGTTTCACCCTCTAACTCTTTTCCTAAACCACTTTTCTAGTCATCTTTTGGCCTCAGATTAGGCCTATCTTACACAAATCTACACATAATCACATATACACATATGAACACATACTAAATCGAGATATAAACCTCAAAATACATTAATATAATGTACACTCTAATTTATGACCAAATTTTAAGACATTTGGTTTGTTAAATCATTCAAAATGTTAATTTAGTTTTAAAAACCCTAGAATAGGGTTATATGCAGACTATTAAGCCTAAGATGAGTTGTAATTCATTTATGATCATTTCAATAACTTTATTTGGATTTTTAATTATTTTTGGGGTATATTCCTCCATCCCACACCTGCTACAATGCTTAAGAAACCCTTTGACAACCTTTGTTCCACATTTCTCACAAGAAATGGCTTGACTATATGTTTTTACAAGTTTGTATACAACTACAAGTAGATAGAAAGAGATTCTAGGTCTCTAGAATGATTTTATACCTATGTTATGGATTATTATACCTTTTAAACCTATTATATATTTCTCTCAAAGATTAAAACCATTTTTAATTCACTCTATTTTCTCATTCCTCCTTACTCACAATTTGACTATGTGAATGTTATAAACAACATAGTCTTGGTATGTTGTTTATGAAAACCTATAGGTACTAAACCAATTGAATAAAATGAAATAAATTTTATAATATTTTAATACCAATTACCAATACAACCTTGTAACATTTACTTAATCCATATATGACCCCATTCTCCAAAATGCATGCTTAGTATTCAAACATAGTTTGTTCACAAAATAGAGTTACAGGTCCATTTGAGTTTCTTAACCATACACATGGACGTAATATTCATATAATTTTATATAACTTAAAAAATTCAAATAAAAAAACTTATAATATTCCATATATGACAAAAAAACATGTTTGTATTGTCCTTTTCCTCACACAATATATCTATACATCCCTTGTCATTGGATACACAATGAAGGCCGGTACTTGCTAAAAGGTTTATCTTTAAACCAATAAATCACTTATTAATAATTTATGGTTTATCATATTTATTCACTTTGAATCTAACCCTATACAAATCTCATACATTTAATGACTCATATATAATAAAACACTTACCTATATAAAAACTTCTATAACTACCTTAACTTCCTCTTGTATGTTGAGGAAGTACAAAACTACCTAACTGTTATCTTAACCATCAAGGTGACTCACTATGTGATTCTTGTGTGTATGATAAAAAAATTTTGAACACCTTTATAAAACCTAACCTTACAAAATATAGGAAGTCTCCCAACTTAACATGTAATTTTTAAAATTCAAATAAAAGGATTTTGATGAGAAAAGGTTTATATGACCCTAATTCAAATATCATAAAGTTATAACACCTAATATTGACTCTTAAAGACCTAATATGAATTTAAAAACCTAATAAAAACTCAATACATTTGTACTAAACTAAAATTTACAAAATGTGATGATTCTCCTACATCATACTACTGAGGAGCAAGAGAAAATTTCCATGAAATTTATAATTGATTTGACTTTTAGGTTCTCTACAGCATATTTATTACAAGTTCTTGGCCACCTGGATCTAAAGGTCTATTTGAAACATGTAGGCCTTATTGATGCTTTTTTATAAGTATGATAGTTACTCCTTTATTGGTCCTTCTCTTTGCATCTTCTTACCATTCATGGGTAGTTATTGCTCATTGTTTTGCCTTCAAATACCTACACATGAAGCAAAAATGTCAAAAATAACCACCTCTTAATTGCTATATTATAATACACATTGTTATCCTTTAATTTCTTTCTCTTTTTCTAGTAACTCTCCTTATTAATCTTGACTTAATATTGTCATCAATGTTAATTTAGCTACCATGGAGGTCTTGTTATCTCTTATGACACTCAAATCATTTGAATATTATATGATATACTACCATATATACTATTCTTCTATTTTATACTCATACACATCACCTTTGTCTTCCATTGGTGCCAAATAAAACACCTTAACTTGATACAACTCAAATTGTAGAATCACTGCATCATGTGTTTCTCCTTCCTTCTCTATTGTTGCACCCTCATAGATTACTTCTTGCATGTCAAGTAATTCACTATAATAACTTCTTTCCTTTCAACTATCATGTTCATTAGTTTCAAATTACTCTCATACAAATCATCCTCAAGAACATCTATATTAACATACTCATCAAAAGTGACATTGAAATGTATACCTTGTACTTTTTGTCTCCCCTCCAACCTTTCTTGAATGAAACTTTCCTCCTTTTTTCTTATCATGAGGCATGGTAATATTTCACATTCATACAATTCTTCCTCATCATCTAATGGATCACCCTCTTCAAGGTACCATGAGATTGGTTCCCCATGCTCAACTACCCAATCCATTTGTTTCTCATCACTAGTATGTTACTCATGCTTCTAATGTTATTGAAAATATTAACCTATATATAAACATGCCAATAAATCATTAGTATTAATCATTATAGGATTTATTTCCCATTTACTTCTCCTTCTAGGTTGCCTTGTTTTCATATTCATCACTTGTCTTCATCTTTTCTCTACCAAATGCTTTAGAGGCCATCTAACTTTCCTCTTTATTCATAAATTAAATCTTGGTCTCAACTCTTTCAAGATTTTTTATATATTTATCAATTCCTCCTTCATCTCATCTATCTCCTCTCTCTTGAAATCTCTTTATCTCAGTTCCATCTTCTTCTCTATCTTCTTATGGTATTCTTCAATATTTAATCCCTTCATAATTATCTTTACTATCTCACTCTCTCTTTATGTCTCTCTCTTGACCTATCTCACTTCTTGACAAGCCTTCCCACTTGCCTTATTGACCATTCACTTGGTCTCTCTCACTTGACTCTATCTCTCTTAGAGTCTCTTTTTTCTCTTGTCCTCACATGGGAATCTTATCTCTTTCTCAATCTCACTTTTGATCTCTCTCTTAGATCTCTCACTATATCCTATTTATCTAAGCCTTCTTGGCTTAAGGAATTTACCACATATCTTCTATTTAACTTATACTTTTACCTCTCTATCCTACAACCTCTTCACCTCATTCCTTAAACCTCATTAGTCATCTCACAAAAACATCTCATAATAACCTTTCCATGTAATATCTCAAATAATCTCAACATAATGTATAAGCTGAATCAACTCTTTCAAAAATAAACTTAAACATACCTTCTCCAAGAATGTGTCAGGATCTGATACCAAATGATGCATAGGGTAATCAACTTTCTCTCACTTTACCTTTGTTCAAAGATGCACTTCCTTATCAATGCTTATCAGTTTAAATATAATTCAATGCTTTGATGGATCATTGATGGTTTGTAAGATGTTTTAACCTTAATAAAGATAAAACTATTCAAATTTCTCTCCTTGTCAAACTCATAACTCCACTTGAATCAAATATTCAACTCATACATAATTATGTCTACTTGCGACATAGTCTAGTAGCCTTTTTTAAGGAATTTATACATGATACAAACTAGTACAGTCTCCTCATAATAAACTATCACCTTCTCTAGATACCCTCTAACTCTTTTCCTAACCCACTTTTCTAGTCATCTTTTGGCCTTGGATTAGGCCTATTAGGTCTGTCTTGCAAAAATCTACATAGAGTCACATATACACATATAGGCACGTACCAAATTAAAATAAAAACCTATAAATCCATTAATATAATGTAAACTCTAATTTATTACTAACTTTTAAGACATTTGATCAATTAAATAATTCAAAATATCAATTTAGGTTTCAAAATGCTAGAATAGGGTTATTTGCAAATTGTTAAGCCTAAGGGGAGTTATAATTCATTTTCAATCATTTTGACAAAACATTTTGGACTATGAATGATGGTAGGGGTATATTCCACCATACCATACATTCTAAAATGGTTAATAAATTCTATTACAAACTTTGTTCTAAATTTATCACAATAAATGGATTGATTATGTATTTTAACAAGTATATATACAATTATAAGGAGATAGAAAGATATTATAGGTATATAGAATGGTTTTATACTTATATTAAGGATTATTATAACTTTTACACAAAGTATACACCTCCCTCAAACAAGAAAACCCTTTTTAAGTCACTTTATTTTCTCATTCCTCCTTACTCACAATGTGATTGTGTGAATGTTATAAGCAACATAGTCCTAGTGTGTTGTTTATGAAAACCTATAAGTATTAAACCAATTGAATCAAATGGAATAAAATTAATAATATTTTAATACCATTCACCAATACATACTTTGGAATATCTACTTGATCCATATATGACCCCATTATCCCAAATGCATGCTTAGTATTCACACATAATTTTTTCACAAAATAGAGTTATAGGTCTATTTGAGTTTCTAACCATACACATGGAAGTAATCTTCATATAATGTTATATAACTTCAAAAATTAAAAGAAACCAACATACAATATTCCATAGATGACAATAAAACATGTATCTATTATCTTTCTCCTCACACAGTCTATCTATACATCTAATGTCATTGTATACATATTGAATGATAGTACTCGCTAATAAGATTGTATTTAAACCAATAACTCACTTATTAATATTTTGGGGTTTATCATATTTATTCAATTTGAATCCAACCCTATATAACTCTCATACATTGAATGAATTTTAGACAATAAAACACTTACCTATATCAAAACTTATATAATTACCTCAACTTTTTCTTATACATTGATGAAGTATAAAACTACCTAGCTATTGTGTTAACCATCAAGGTGACTCACTATGTGAGTCACGTGTGCATGATAATAATTTTACCACATTTATAAACATAACATCACCAAATATAATGTTGTAACTTCTTGAAACAAGCTGGAAATCTCCCAACTTAACATGCAATTTTGAAAATTCATATAAAAGGATTTTGGTAGGAAAAGGTTTATATGACCCTAATTCAAATTTGATAAAGTTCTAATACCTAATATTGACTCTTATAGACCTAACATGACTATACAAACTTACTAAAGACTCAATACATTTGTACTAAAACAAAATTTACAAAATGTGATGATGTTATTACATCATCAAACATCATCAATCTAATAATGTGTTTTATCAACTCCTCAATGATTTCCAAAGTAATTCCATTGATATTGATAGTTATATTATCCCAATCATTGGCAAACAAGGTCAAAATATGACTATCATGACCTTTAATATTTTCCATAAAACCTTTAAATCCTCCAATTTATAGGACCTCCCAAATTATATCATTTTTATTAACCTCAAAAGGAAAAATTGGTTCAATTCTATTTGGTAAACCCATACCTCTCTTATAGAGACCCAAACAAGAACCAAAAAGTTTATCCCAACTCCCTAGGGTTGGAGGACCACCAAACTCTAGCTCTATCTTTTTTTTGCCTTTGTAAATAGTAAACAATTATTAGAAGAATATAGAATGTGTCTAGAAGCTTTCTCATGAGGCTGATAAAGTAATAATTAATAAAAATGGACTAAGATTAAAAGATAGTCTAAATTTCATAATATAACTCCATCTTAACTTGGTCGAGATCCTTGTATTCTCACTAGATATGAACATTAGGAAATGCTTCATTTTTTATCCCTTAGACTATGTTCCTAGGGAGTTCTTAAAAATTGATACAAGTAAGATTCCCCAAAGAGATCACACCCTTATTATAAAAGTAGTCCTCTATTACATTTCCTTCATAATAAATGTGTTGTATTTGAACCAATTTTTTAGAGTCAATAATGGAGAATGCTTCATGACTAACCAGCTTAATGGTCCAGCTAATAGAATTTTTCTAGGTAAGTAATTCAAAATATTAAGGGATTCTCCCTCAATAATGAGTATATGGACCCCCATTTGTTGAGATAATTTAAGACCTCATAAGGATACCATGGCTTCAACTGAGTGATTGGAATTGACACCCATATCTCCCACATAAGTTATCATAAACTTATAATTTATAAAAAAATTATTAATTAAATTCCTTTTATTTTTAATAATAAAATTTATTCCTCAAATTTAGTCTTGCTAGATCTAAATAATTTTATGATCCACTTGAAGTTGATTTTAAAAATGTGATGTGTTATAAATTCTTTAAAAATGATTTGTGACTATTGTCACAAGCATTGGAACAATTCAATGCATGAATATAATAATTTAGGTTTATTGACAACATTTGAAAACATACAATGAGGCTAACCAAATGTGAGGAGTGAAAAGGGTTAATGTACACTTTATGCTTGGTTTTATATAATGTAAACACATAAATCAAATAAACTAGAAAAATAAATTCACAAGAAAATTATCTACCTATCCCCAAGGGTACTAAAATGTTATAAATTATGGTTAACTATCAAATTATAGTTCTTATACCTATATAAAAATCATTATATATATTTTCATTAGCAACTAAATATATCAATATCTCCTTAATGATTCCATCCCTCTTATTATGAGAAGAACATGTGTTACAATCACACACTCCTTCAAACCCCATTAAGTGGTTAAACTAAATTATAAATCTCCAAGTAATCATTTTTAATATAAACATAAAATAAATATAGGCTATTCCAATTTATTTGATGCTAATTGATATAAAAAATTCAAATAAATTTCACATTAACAAACATAAGTAAGTAAATTCCATTTAACATTTAATAAAAATAAGCATGTTAATTCCATTTGAGATTTAAAAAAAAAAACCAGCCAAATCAATTTTATTTTAATCCAAATAGTTAGAATTATATAATGTAATAATAAATAAATCCCATATAACTAATCATATGTTAGTCTCATTAATATTCCAATTATTTAAATAACTTATTAATAAAATATACAATATGCATTTATATTCCCTAATTAAACCATTTGGCACACACTGACATAAATACTAAGACAAAAATAAATTAACATTTTAATATTAGAAAAAAAATGTGACACTCATAAACCCTCACTCAAGTTATTCCATCCACACACTCACAAAACTATGTGGAAGTTTGATTACACATGTATGGGATATGTGGTTTAAAAATAATGCCTTGGTAGTTTTCCAATTCTATAACTATTTTTTTTAATTTTGGAGTGTCATGCTAGGTCTAATGGAACATCCCTCTATTATTCACATTATACCCATCATATATGAAAATTAAAAGTCCAAGTATAATAAGTAATAGACACATAATCTATGCCCCCAAGGGTTAGATTGAGTGGATGGGAGTAATGACTTAGGTCACCCAAGTCTCAAGTTCAATCCTTGATTTCCCTAAGGTGTGTAGAGTGGGACATTTACACACAACTTAAACTTTTAAGTGGCCATGGGGACATATTTAGGCATGGAGCTAACTTCTCCATGTGTTCTATGTGGATAACACTGGGGTGTTTCAACTTTAGATCATTTGATAAACATTACATACATAGGCCCACCCTCATTAAACTTCAGATGTAGATTAAATTAAATCCCAAAGGTTTATCTTGAGTGGTTAGGATCGATGACTTTGGTCACCTAGGTGTCAAGTTCAATTCTTGTTAATCACCCTATGACACATCAAGGCTTAGGGGTAGACATGAAGCCTGAGGAACTAAGAGAAAGTTACCCTTCATTAATTGAGGGTCTTCTTCAAATCCTTAGATATCAAAAATAAATAAGCATAAAATATGTGGAAAAAAAAATATAGACTATAAAACATAATAAGTCAAACCTGACCATTCAAATATTCATGGTTGTATAGGTTTATCCTGGACTCATATGCACAATTACATGCTTACTATAGTGATTTTTTTACCAGAGCATTACTTAGTTCTATATTTCAAGAGTATGTTTCATAAAGTCTCCATACTTTATTTATAATCTAAGATTTATAGAGTAAAAAACATATGTGATTATTCCTTACCCCTCTATCATTTATATTATTTTATCTAGTTTCATTTGTAGCATTTGGAATTTTTTCTCTTCATATCCTATTATATATAACTAAATTATATACTTTTAATCATGTGTGTTTGGATCAATTTAATTCTAATTATTTTATCCTTAGATTTATTAATACTATAATTATGTTAAACACACATCTATTTATTCATATTAAAATAGTCTCAAAATATGCTTAAATTAAGTGTGATATCAAATTGTGGCATGACTTTGCATGACCTATATAGAGTATAATAAAATTAAATTATTAAAGAAATTTTATGTTCTATTTTAAAATAATATCATTAAAAGTTTTATATTAAATAAACATAATTTTAAGGATAATTTTAAGAATGGACCCCTAAATTTTTATATAATATCTTGGATAATCCTATAGTTTAAGTATAATTACATTTGCTAGTCTTTGGAAAAATTTCACATAGGTGTAAATTGTATGCAAAGGGAAATTCAACTAACTTACTAATCAATCCTAGCTTGGAGAAGAAAAAACCTACTTACACTTCTGATTGTTGATACATTGTATATTTGAGGTCATGACCAAGATGGATCTATTATACCTAACCAAGGGATATCTTACAATAATAATATCACTATAGAGGGTTCCAAATCCTCCAGTTAAGTAGATCTATGCAATAATCCTAGCTAAGTCCTATGTTTACATGTTCACAAAGTAAATTATAAGTAAAGTAAAAACCTAATATATTGATCACCAAATATTATGGCATAAAATGGGGGTTAGTAAACATAAAATTAAGCATACATAAGATTATCCTAATTAGCATATGTATTTTTAAAACCTAAATGCATGGAAAGAGCAATATATTCAAAAAACATTACTTATGCTACCTATGTCTACTTAAGTAAAGGAATAAAATTAGAGATACTTACCTTGAATATCAACCCATCAAGACTCAATCTCCCTTAGCCAAAGTTATTTTACAAGAGGTTGTTGTGGTTTGTAAGGATCACTAAGAAATGCCAAAGCATCCAAGACTTTTCCACAAGAAAGATTATTCTTCAAGTAGAAATCCTAAGGTATAACTACTCAAGTAGAATGTAAAAAGAGTATATTATAAATAAGTGCACACTAATAATTAACTCTTGATGTCTCTCTAGGAAATGGCAAAATAAATCTATATATATAGTTGAATCTAACCCTAAAACTTTCTAAAAGTTTAGCCAATAGGGTTGGCCCAATAAAATATATATCATTAATTCATAAAAATAAGTTATATCTTGATCTAATTTGGCCAAGATTTGACTTATACCCTTAATGTGTTATCAATTTGAATATAGGGTCGATGGGGCCACATTGTAACGTAAATTGTCAAAAAGGGTTTTAGGCTTAGGAAGGGGCTAATTTAGATGGAAAATAGTTGGAGTGTGCAAGAGAGGAGATAATTATTAGGGAAGTTTTTTAGGATATGGTTAGATTGATAAAAATTAGTATTATAGGGGGAAAAAATACTATAAATCACCAATGGTCTACCCACCCCATTCTTGGTACACTCTTTAAGGCATGCACTCATAGAGATTGAAATGCAATGGGTTATTGAAAAAGAGAACGCATCATTAATTGATAAAGTTTGAAAATATTATGTCTATACATATGACCCATTAAAATATCATCACATTCCACTCAGGTGTAATAAGGGATGGTGCTTCAAGAAAAGAACATATCAACACACAATGTTGAAGCTAAAAAATTATAGTATTTTAAATCATAAAATCATTGAAAATAAATGACTAAAAGGGAAATAAATGAAAATAAAAGTAATGTATATGTAGCTTGAATTACATTTATCATTGGATGGTTGTATATTGTGTTTCTATTTTTAATTATGGAGGTGTAGAGACTAATTTCAACAAACCCAAGGATACAAAACTAAAGAGCAAAAACAAACAAACAAACACAAGAAATCCAAGATAACTTATGTAGTGTAGATGATACATACTTGTAAGTTTGGGAAGATGGGGTGAAAAATGTTAAGTTAGGACTAAATGACCAAGTCAAAAAATTAGAATAAATTGAGTAACTAAAAATCCAAGGCTACTAAAGATCAAAAAAATCAATCAAGTAGACCCTAAGTAGGAAAGGAAAACTCATGAAATAAAACAAATGATACATGCCAAAAAAGGTAATTAAACATCAATGTGAAATCAATAATAATACTTTAAAAAATATGGACAATCAAATGGTAAAACAACATTGATAAGTGAGTAGTAATAATCCTATCTCAATCATTAATGGAAAAATTGCATGAAAGGGTAAACAACATTGGTGAGTGAGGAGTAACAAGCCAATCTCACTCAACAATGGAAAAATAACATGAAAGTTGAAACAAACTTAGGTGTTTGAAAAAAAGGTGATACAAAAATAGAAAATGGTAAAAAAATAATGCAAGTCTAGAAATGTAAAGGCTTGTAAATAAAGTAATCCATAGTCACTCAAGCATGTTGTTTCTATCTAAGGATAGATAAAATTGAAACAAAGTAGTGCTAGAATATTTTCAAGAGATGAAGAAGATAAAATCTATAATAAGGAAAATATATTTATAATCACACTTTCCTATCAAGGAGGGATGAAATGGGTGGAGGGTAAAGTGAAGGAAAAATCAAGGTAGATAAAATCTGTATTAAAGTCAAGACATCCAAATTAGGTTTGTCAAAACAAGAGGACTTTTGACATTAAGGACTCTAAATAACTTCTTCTAGACACAAAAATATTGGGTCAAAAAATGAAGTGTGAATATCATCCTATGAAGGCTTTATGCTTGAAAATTAATATAGACCTACCTTCCCACAACTTGTTCCCCATTCCTCAAGGCCCCTTACAGATTCATCAGTTTTTTGTGAAGATTGGGTACTTGTGTGAGAAATTAGGTAGCCATATAGAGTTTTTTGAATTCTCATATTCCAATCTACTAACCTATTACACCCTAATGGACCTCAGATTTATCATGAAGCTAAATGTGGAGTTTGATCTTCAATTAAAGATAGGAAATGTGTTATGAATCACATATATTGGTGTGATTTTGAATTTTGACTTTGTATGTTAAATTTTATATCATTTCCTTTTGTTTCAATGATTAGGATTTTAACTTTTGTTATTTCTTTTTCTATTCCTCCTCTAAAAGGATTCAAAAAACCAAACATAGGTGTTAAATATGACTGTCATTTGAAAATGTTGGACTTGGTTTCTAATAAAGAGAACTTAGAGAGAATGGTGTCTAAGAGTCTTATTAATTTAAGTAAAATAAAAGTTCTATCTTGACTTTAACCTTTGTTTATCTAGATTGGAATTAAAGGAAAGGAAATCAAGAGGAATGAACATGAAACAATCTAAATTACTTCAAACTACAAAAAATGTGACAAAGGTGAAAAAGGGTTACAATGACTAGGAAGTGTGATCCTCATCATAAGAATGAGGGAAATGTATGAAACATGCTAACACTTTATTGTTATGAAAATTTTATCTACAAAAGAAGATAAAGTTGAGAATAAAGAATTATAATCTTGTAATTATTACCAACACATTCTAGAAAAGGAAGACTAAGTGAAAGATGATTCTTTTATGAGTAAGGCCTAGTCCTATCCATGTTCTTACATTTCAAATCATAAAATAAAAACCCAAGAAGGTGAATAAAGTATGCTAAAATGAATAAATAAGAAATATGGTATTTATGAGGAAGGCTAGGTCTTATCCATGGTCTTACACTGTAACTCACAAAATAACAACCCAAGGGGTACAAAAAGAATTATAAAGTAAATAAATAATGAGA
Source organism: Torreya grandis (assembly GCA_037957365.1). Taxonomy (NCBI): domain Eukaryota; kingdom Viridiplantae; phylum Streptophyta; class Pinopsida; order Cupressales; family Taxaceae; genus Torreya; species Torreya grandis. Next base: position 926,220 of record JARHVA010005319.1, read on the forward strand.
AAAAAGGAAATCATGAGTAAGGTCAGGTCCTATCCATATTTTTGCAATCAAACTCATGAAAAAATAGAAACCAAAGGACTAAAGAGAAGTAAATAAGGTTAATGTAGAGAGAAACTGCTATAGAGGGTGACACCCATGTATATAACCTAGAAAAAGTGTTATAAGGATAACATATAGAAATCATGATAAGAAGGGAAACATCTAAGAAAAAAACTTATTTAAAAATTACACATTGGTGGGCTCTTTGAAAATATGGCCTTACATTAGTTTGAAGGTGATAGGTGATAGGACCAAGGATGTCTTTGAATAAATAGGGGCCCCACTTTTTTTGGGTATATTTTCCCTCTTTGTCATGGGTGTAGTATAATCTAAGGATAATATCACCAACATTGAAATTATATACTTTAACCCTTTTGTTATGTTGTTTGGTGATGTGAGCCTTGTATTGGTGATTCTACTATAAATAGGAGAGACATTGTTCATCAAAAAGATCAAGAGCAGAAAGTCAAGATTCACATAATTATTCATTAAGTATGATACCATGAAGATATATATAGAGATAGAGAATCTCAAATTATAATGGGAGGATTTATTTAGAACCATACAATAGCAAAATAGGGTTTCCCAAGTGGTAGTGTGTATATTAGTGTGATAGGCCCAAAGAACATGGTATAGATGAAAATGTTAATCCATGCAAGTTTCACGTATTATCTTTTAGAGAATTTTATTAGTGTCCTTAGCATGTAAATTACATTATATATGGTAGTTCATGGAAAATTTATGATTGATTTTAAATTTAGTAAGAGTTGTTTGATGTCTTTATTTTTGAATTTGCCACCATTATTAAAAATGATAGTATGGGGAACTCCAAAATAAAAAATGATTTAATTAAGGATGAATTTATAAATGGTGGTTCTATTTACATTGATGAGAGGAATGGATTCAACCCATTTGGTAAAATACTTAGTATCCATGATTATAAATACATGCCCATCCTATGATCTATCCAGTTTTCCTATGTGGTCTAATCCCCATGTTGAGAATGGCCAGGGAGACTCAACAGTTTGGAGCTCAGATGGAGTAAAATGGATTAGATTATCATGAAGTTGATAAGGACTACATTTTTTAGTGAAATTGATGGTATAATTTTCAAGATTGGGCCAAAAGTATCCCATTTTTAATCATTTATATGTTGTAGCATGTCTGATAAAGTGACCACCATAAATTCCCCCATGTGCTTATTCAAGTAGGGGAGGAACCTCTTATTTCATAACATACTAGATCATGGTACCTTTATTATTATGATAATAAAGGATGATATATTATAATGCATAATTTTACATCTTATTTTTAGATTCAAGTCTTTTCATGGGAATCCATGTTCGAAGGACAAGTTTTATGCTCAAGGAATTGAATGATGTCTTTGTACCACAGGCTCTATCAAATGGTGATTGCCTCAATATGGAAGATAAGTGAATCTTGTGGTTGAATATAATATGGAGACTTTATTATTTGAATAATAAATGTATAATTAGTAAGAACTTGGTGAAAATGAAAAAGATATGTTGAATAAGAAAGTGAATTAGCAATATAATTTTTATCTCTAGGGATGGGTTTGATGGTAAAATAAGCAAATTCCTTAGCAAGAGTAGTGGCTATTTAATGATAAGAAATAAGTTTTTTTCTTTTGAATTAATAATCACCCTTAACCTATTGACAAATGAGTTGGGATTCACCCAAAACATGTAGATATATAAATTTTAAATCAAGTTCCACTCTCATGCCTAGGATTAATGCTTCATATTCCACCATTTTGTTAGTAAAATCAAATGTAAGTAAAAATTCGAAAGGGATAATTTTACCAAGATGACTAGTGATGATACAATCTGCCCTAGCTCTTTGAAGGCATTTGGCATAGTTAAAATGAAGGGTATAAGTATCTTCATGTAAATCAATGTTGAATTTAGGTAGTTCTTTGATAGCTAATTTAGATTTAATAGTATAAGGAAGGATAAATGACTCTTATAGATTACTTGATTCAAGATCAGTAGTGAAATTATGGAATTAATCTTTAAGATATATGGTTTTATTAAGACCATTATTATATAGAGTATTATCTTTAGGAAGACTATCTTGAATGTGGTCAGTAGTAGGTATGGGAGTGGCTTTAAGTTGGTTAGCAATGATTTTTCCTTTAGTATTTTTTTGCATAATAATGTAAAGATCAAAATCCATTAGAAGCACCATGCACTTGCTAATTATATCTCTAGGTAGAAAATATTTAGATAAGAAGTGATGGAATGGATTAGAATGAATGATAACATTTTTTTTGATAAAACATATAATGAAATATATTTTTATCTACAAAATGTATAGTGAGACAATCACATTTTACTTTTGTATAAATGTTTTCATAGTCAATGATACTTTGACTGATATAATAAATGGCATAATATCTTTCAGTATCATCTTGTTGGGCAATAATATCCCCAAATGATATGGTTTTGAAGAAGTATATAAAATTATAGTATGGTATTTAGAAGGTGAACTAAATGTGGGTGGATAAAGCAAAGATTCTTTCATATATCAAATGCTTTCTGACAAGGTTTCATCTATTTGAGAACATTACCTTTATTTAAAAAGGAATTAATAGAATAGATGTGGTAAGCCATTTTGGGGATAAATCATCTTATTTCCCCAATATTTTTAAGGTAAATATGAATGTATAAAATGGAATGAAGGATAGGCATGCTAAAAATAACATTGATCTTAATGAGATTGACATCAATACCATGAAGAGAGACTAAGAACCCTTGTAATTTTCTATATGTGACACCAAAGACACATTTGTAGGGGTTTAGTTTGACTTTATATTTGATGAGGCAATTGGAGATGATAGAAAGATCATAAAGATGTGTTTTTCATCTTTTACACCATGGATTTACATTTTTAGACTTAGCTTGGCAATCAAAAAGATAATAGTTGAATACTCCATGGTTTGGGATTGGCTTCATGTTTATACCTTTTACCATGATGAAGCAACTTGATATATTGGCTATCAGAAGAGGTGATAACCCTCATTCTATGAGTCCATGGTCATCTTATGACTATGTTGTAATATAAGGGTAAATTGAGGACCATGAGCTTATTTCATATAGTCTTAGGTCCAATAGTAAGAGGGAGCCAAATATAACCAAGTGGATTTTGATATGTTTTGTCAAATCCATGACATGTCAAGTGAATTTGTTTGAGATGATCTTTGTTATATCCAAGTTGTTGGATGATCCACATAGATTTCACATTAATACCAAACCCTTCATCTACTAATAATTTATGAATGAGCATGGTATTCATGGCTATTTTAATAAATATGAGTGGATCATTGGCTTGAAAGAGGATCTCATCATTGATCTTGTATTTTTTTAGTAACTCTATGGAGGGTATTTAATAAGGACAAATGGATTAAATGGTATGCACTTTAGTTAGTTTAGGCTTATGAGAATATGGTTTCTCTTCTAAATTAGATGGCTCTTTAGTTTATTTAATTTTTTACATGAGGAACTTGTAATGATAAGGAGAGGTACAAACTAACTCCATATAAATAATTTTTCAAGGCATAAAATTGAGTTGTTATATTAATTTCCAATGGGTTTTGGAATAAGAAGAATTGGAACAAGGATTGGAAGGTAAAATATATTTCAAAAGAAGAGAAGTGGTTGGAGGTTCAGAAGGAATAGATGGTTCCTCATTGGTTTTTGAAGCTAAGTGAGTAATTGTAGTATCTTTGAGAAGTTGTTATTCCAAAGATAGTTTCTCAAAATTGGTGATGGGATCTTTATGGGGTTTTTTATGTTGATAATTAACCTTAGCCATGTTAAAATATTTTTAATTGGTGTAATATTGGTCATAGTTGGCATAAATTTCACAAATATCATTGTTGGCTTATTGAGCATTAAATGTGTAAAAATATTTTGGATTATTAGAAGAAGAATATTTAGGAGCTTGTCACTTATGAGAAGTGTTAATGTAATATTGACAATGGTGTTGAATCATGAATTCATGATTGAATAAATCACCAAGCATATCGGAGACAAAAAAATTGTTAGCCCTTTACATGTTTCATTAGAATGACCTATGTTGGCATGAAAAAATAATTGATTAGGTTCATACCATTTATGATGATTATTAAGGTAAGTGAATGTTTTAGAGGGTTTTATAAATTGTTTCATTTTCTTCATAGTTAATGGCATATGAGAAGGTTGGGATTGTTGGATTTCAAAATTCTTAGTTTGGGCTGAGGAGGATTGTTAGTTATCACATTATTTGAGTGTTTAAAATATCCTTTAATGATTTTAGTCTTAGGTTCAAACTATTTCATTAATAAGTCTTTATTCTTAGCTTGGTGAAGATCCTCATTTAGCATTTGAGGAACAAAATTCTAAACCTTATATTGAAGTGAAGGAGTTAATGTTATTATAAAGAGTAGAAATAGATTTTCTAAAGTCATGTTATGATTGACTTTGTGATCCAAATATTTCCATCATTTGATAAAATCATGAGCTGATTCAATGAGAGATTTATTAGCCTTGATGAAATGGCTAAGGAAATTCTCAAGAAGATCATTGTGTTGAAACTCTTTAACTAGAGGATTGAATAAATCCTCTAGTATCCACATCGAATGTTGGATATTTTGATTGTACCATTCTAATACATCTCCAGTGAAAATTTTAACTAAAAGCTTAGTTGTGGAGAAATTATTGGTTTAGATCCACTCCTTATAAATATTTCCAAATGCCTTAAGAAAAGATGCATGGTCTTTACTCCCATGATATTTAATATCTAGAGATATGTTACCAATATCAATAGAATAATTAAAGGGACTAAAGGCTCATTTTGGATGTGTTGAAGCATCTTATTATGCATGATATGTTGGGGGATGACATTCCCCATAACATATCTAAGAGGTGGAGGAATTAAATTTTGATTTTTCTAAGGGAGAAGAATGGGAGGTTGATTATCCATGTCGATAAAATAATGTTGTAGTTTCATCATTTAGGAGATGTTGGATATTTACATTATGTTTGTTTTTTGAACTATCTATGCAAGAATCTGAGTGATATCAATTGGTGGATTGGTGTTTGTAGGAGGATTCCCTAAATTGGTATTAGGGTTAAGGTTATTAGGTGGTGGATTCCTTATGGGGCTATTGGATAGACTTGTGTCAATTACCCCCACATTGTGGTGATATGTTTGAAGTTGGGAATTGTCTTAATAGGTATGAAAAGGATCTAATCCACCAATCTCATCTTTTGGAATGATTTAAACCATGTTGAAATATAAATATGAGGGAGGATAAGAAGTAATAAAATAATGAAGATCCTCTTGGAAAGTAAAGAGAGGAAGAAAAGAGAACCCCATATAGTGTCTAAATGGATTCAAGTTATCCAAGAAGATTCTTAGAAGAAAATTGTGAAAGATAATTTTGAAGTAAAATGAAATAATCACACATGAAATTGGATCGATCTAATTGATTGAATTGGAACACATAGAAAAAACCTTGTACAAGCACTAGCCAATATAAGTTTTTCAATACAACATATAATGATCAAAGAGTAATTAGCAATTAGCAAGTAAATGTTAACTAATTGGTCATCCTAAGTGTTATTAAGTTATTATAAATTTTAATTTTTATGTGATTGGGAGGTTGGATGAAATAAATAACTAAAAAACAACTTAAGGCTAGCTTCATGGTGTTTAGGCTGAAAGAGACATGTATTGGTGATGGTATTGGCTTGGTATTTGGGCCTGCCCCCTCACTTCACAATCCCATAGTGATAAGGGTGTTGGGTGTTTTTCTAATATATACCATCAACCACATATTTATACTTGGCCAGTCATTTTACCCTTTGCTGATGAAATCCAAGTAGGTAGACCTTGGGAAGATAAATGTTTTAATACTTTTTTTTTAATTTAAAGTGATTTGGTAGTGTGTGTAGAAGATAAAAAAAATGTGACTAAAATGGTAATTTGAAAATCAACCTATTTAATCAATGTGAGTTAATCTAAACATGAAAGTAACTAAAAATGAAGGTGAATTAATTACTAACAAAATTAGAGGTTAATTCCTTGATTGATATGAACACATAATGAAAACTCATGACATTGTATGCAAATAGTACATAATAGAGTCGACTAGGTCACTATTGTTTTACAGAAGTAAGATCTATAAGAACATATTAAAATCAACCTATGTCTTATACATGAAATATATAATACAAAAT
>JARHVA010005319.1:937500-940000 GCA_037957365.1 Torreya grandis
TTTATTTTCTTATGCTTGCTTTAAAAATTGTGTTTCAAAAGGTTTAAAACTATTTAGTGACTATCATAAAGGGATACATGATTCTCTATTTTACATGAATTATGGTGTAATGGGTTTACCATAATATTTATATCCATTTTAAAACACTAAACACTAAATTTAGTTTCCATGTACCTCATGGTATATCAAAAACACTTAAGATCTAATGTTTATACCATATGAAGCCCCTTTTATCCATTTTAATTTCAGTGTACCCAAGAGAAGTGTATTTCCTAGGTAAGTTACTCTCATTTTACCATAGATAATAGGTTTAGTGGATATATTCATGTATGTTCCTCTATATTTAGTTCTCTAAAATATTTGATGAACACCAATCAACAAATGAGTAAGTATATTTAAGAGCCCACAAAATCATTTAAACCCTTACCTAGATCACCCTTATACCTTACTTTTGCTTGTATTGTATTCATAATACTTATATCTTTTATACATACACGATTATTTTATAGAATTATGAGTTTTATTTATTTCACTTTATTTATTTGAATTCATTGTATATATCATGTATAATCAATTTTACTTGTTTTTTACTCATGTTGTGCCTTTTACATACTATAATTAATAGAAAAATCAAAATAAACAAAGACATATGGAAGAAACATGTATGGATGATTATTATTTTGATGATATAATAATGAATAGACATTTTTTTTTACCAAACTTGGGAACATGAATCTTATTTGTGTTCCCCTTTAGATTCCCCTTAGGATCTTTCTACATTTTCTTCCTTGATTAATAAGCTATATCAAAAATATCAATTAAATTCAAAATCATGAATGTAAGATTTTTTTTTTTCAAAAGAGGATATTCTAATAAATTAATTTCAAATCAAGAATCACTTTCTAAAGTTACTCCTTTAAAAATAGTGAATATTGAGCCTGCATATCATAGCTCTTCACCCTTGTGAACCAATGAGGATGAACTTCCTTCCTCTTCCCTTAAAAATCAAAAGCTATAATTGAAATAAATGGCATTCCTCTTCACACATCCTATTATGTTACTCCTAAACCATCCTCATGTTTATCTTCACATGATGTTACTTTTGTGCCATAATGTCATAATGTTAGAATAGAGTTACCACATGATGCTAATGCATCTCTTTTTATTACTAGTTACTCCAAAATTATTGATAAAAAATAATAAATTAACTCATTCATAATAAATTAATCTCTCAATCTAAATTAAGAGTTTATCCCTCCACCTAACTCACTTCCTCTTGATGGTGTTTCTATTCAATCCAATATATCTAGGGTTTATGATTTTGAATCCTTTCAAAATAAAATCATTTTTATTTAAAATTTAATAAAAGAATTGTAAAATCAATATCAATATTTTAATTCAAATATTCTATCATTTAAAAATAATACCAAAGATATAAATAATCCAAATTATGTTATTGTCAATCATCTATCTTCATCTACCTATCATGTGCCTCATAAGGAAAACACATTTAAAATTAATTCTTCAAAAAGTATCAAAAAGATAGTAAGATTCCAATTGAGTTTTGAATATAAATTATTTGAAATAAGTAGATTAAATTACTTTCTATTCCTCCTTTAATAGTATTAAAATATTATTGTGCATATCATAGATTACATGGGCATTATATATAGTTGTTTGGATTTCAAGAACAAAATACAAAATATAAATTCTATTGGTGATCCTATAATAGATAAATAAATTAATAAACCCACTTATGTTACATCTCCTAAAAACTAAGTGAAAATTAAAACAAAGATAAAATATGGATGCAAAAAGATAATTCAGAACAAGAAAAGATTTAAAATAAATTATAGTAGTAAATATTTAAAAAAGAACAACATGAAAAAGTAAGATTGTAAAAAGAACAATTACCAATAAAAGAGTTTCAATAATAAATTCAAGATAAGCAATAAATCATTATTATAAAAATATTTCTCATAAATAAATTTCCAAAGGAAAATATTCCTCCAAAGTCTAATAATACAAATATGGTTGATAAGTAATCAAGAATTATTTTTGATTCATGCATAGATAAATAGATATAAAGTCAAATCATAAATTACTTATAATCTTAATGTTCAACCAATAATACATGATCATTATTTAGTTTATAATGACATGTAAGATCCTAAAAATGTTGCACATATTCAAAAAATAACTCCAAGTTATGGTGTAGTGAATTTTGCATACATAGATACAAATATAATCAAAATGACATATCATAATTTTAAGTTTAACCTAAGTTAATTATATCCTATGATGATGATTACATTGATGACTATGATCCTACTAATATAGAAGATTGGTATGATCCTGATGATATAGGCCTATATGTATGTTCCCCTTGATGATATCCTTGGATTATAAGTGTACTCTACTTTGTATTTAGATTATTTTATTTTAATTCATTGCTAATTATTTTATTCCTTATCAAATCATTATGATAGTGATCTATGCA
>JARHVA010005319.1:942500-980000 GCA_037957365.1 Torreya grandis
CCTCAACATAGTCTTATGTGTATAAGTATATCACTTCTCACAAAGGAGAGTAACCCAAGACAATTGTACACAACTTGAAGGATCTTACACCTTATAATTTAGATAAAGGCAAGAATAAGGATGGTGATAATTTATTCCACCCTTATTACTTTCACATGCATGATGATTTAGAATGTCTCATGCACTAACCATTTATTTTTTGGTCTACATCAAGTCTTGCACCATTAGATGATAGTTATCTAAATACAACTTGTCTAAGAATTGACACCTATAAAATATACATCTTTAAAGAGCATGAATTATTTTTTTCACCAATTTATAGGTGAATGGTCATCTTATTTATGATATCATTGATAGTGGTATCCATATGAAAATCATTATGTAAGCCACATCACAGCACCTTAGCCTTGTAACTACTATGCATCCCAAACCATATTCATTAGGGTGGCTTAAATAGGGGAAGGATATATAAATTTAGTGGTAATGCACCTTATAGAATAAATTAAATCATATGGAGGAAATTTTAAATTGTGACATCACACATTTGGAGGTCTATGACATCTTTCTTGAAAGACTATAGTTTCATGACTATGAAGATACATATTAAGACAAGCCATAAATTTGGCATATTCACACATAATGTCACTTATTGAACCTATTAGAGTTAGTTTTAATGACAAAATTCACCTTCATCTCTACCAAACAATGTCACAAACTTATTTCTCATGTAAAAATATTCTTTTTGCTCATGGTTCACTTAACACACTTCTATGTGATACAAAGCAAACTTTGGTAGTGCAAACCATGAGATAAACTCTAAAACATCATCAAATTTAGAATTTAGTAAAATTATAATTATGAATCATTCATATATATTTAAGGCCTTCTAATGTATTTAATTTTAAATCATTGCATCTATTTTATCTCTAGATCCACTCTTCCAAACAACACTTTATATCATGGATAAGTTTGGGAGAATGATGAAATTTGAATACAAATACAAGAGTTTCTTAATCAATGTAAGATCAATATTGTATATTCCCCTTATCTAATTCTTATAATCATCATGCCCAAGAACTATTGGTCTTGATGTCTCTACATAGACTATCATGCACTCATAAAAATCATGGTGAAGAATCAATATCCATTATTATCCATTGACAACATTTTGGAAAATTTTAGAGATGCATAATAATTCACTAAGATCAAACTGAATTAAACTTAATATTAGGTTTCATTCTATATTTAATATGTCTATAAGATATACTTCAATATAGGAAATATTTTACAAATGGTTGGTCATGACTTTTAGCCTAACCAACATGTCAGCTAGTTTCATATTCTAGATGGATAATCTACTTAGGGAATTCCTCAAATACTTTTTCATAGTCTACTTGGATGAAATTTTCATATTTATCAATACTTGGGAGGATAATGTGTAATATATCACTCGTGTCTTAGGCACTTGTGTCAACACAATTTGTAAGCCAATAGTAAAATGTATATTCTACACTACATATACCTAATACTTACATTGAATAATTGACTTCCTAGGAACCCATGTAGACCCAAATAAATTAAATAGATATAATATTTACCCAATGTATGAAATATCAAAAAATTGACTTTTATTGGACTCAAAATTTTATAATGCAAGTTCATCCTTTGTATCCCACACATATCCTTGTCACTTAACTAGATAACACACATTAAATCTAACTTTAAATGGACTCATGCACAAAAAACACTTTTGAGGAACTCAAGAAATGCCTTTATGTAGTGTTTGTGTTTTCAATTCCCAACATTACACATTTATTATAAAATTCACATTGATGCATCTCACTATCCACTCTCTGCATTACTCATATAGCATGAACATATGGTTATGTACCATTATGAGACATTTGGTGACATGATGCAAAGGTAATCCACCTATGAAAAATAATTATATGATATATTTCAAGTAATTTAGGAAATGACATCAATAAATCTTTGGGAAGGAGATAATTATTCATTCTCATCATAGGTCACTTTAATTTTTGTAGAAATAAAGCAAGCTAGAGAATGTGTAGCACATGAAATGGATGACTTACATTTTATAGTTCCATGTCATGATCAATAAAATAAAAGGAAGGATCAACATGCAATATATTTCCCTAAATAATTTATTTTTCACATGCTCATCATAGTACTAGACATGTGTGACCATAAATTCATAAATTAGATATCCCTCTATTCAGTTGATTAGGACTTCATATATACTTACATCATCCTTGTGAAAGTTAAATAATTTAAAGAGTTATAATTGTCTAACTAGATTATCTAAAATATTTAGAATCTATATGTTCCTAGTGTCACACCTCACCAAAGACTCATCTAGGAAGGAAACTATGTCAAGACCTCATGACACCTTATCATGACAAAGACTCAAAATGCATTACAATCACACTTATATTAGCCACACATATGCATATATGTGGAGTAACACATCAAATCTTACATTACTTGTTTCATTTCCAATCCTATGAACATGAAGATAGGAGTTTACATAACTCTACCAGTTCCATCCAAACCATGGGAATCTCTCAACATGGATTTCATGATTGGGTTTCATGTGATACATAATCCTTTTCATCTCAATCTTAAACACTAGTTCCCTACAAATAAGGACCATATCATTGAAATGATAGACACACCATCACACACATTATCTCTTTTTAGTGGTCAAGGTTTATAAATATGTTGATCAAGATAAGTGGTACAACTCAAAAAAAAATCATGTGTAGTTCCCATAGCTACACAATGACATAATGGAGGCCATTGCTCTTTAAAAAATGGTAAATAATACATGAATGGACCTTGCATAGTGTGTATCTCTTCTTTTATTTCTTACAACACACTCACACCTCTTACACCATATTTCACAATCCAAATTGATATTTATCTCACTCTCATGTACTATTCTCAATCTTTCTCATATAATTACATGCATATATTACACCATATCACATTCATATACACTAATTACTAAACTATATTGTTTTCATGTGTTACTCACTATCACCTACTCACAAAATCATTCACCTATACTTATCTTAGCTCTAGCACATCTATGTGTCATTCTACTCTAATTGTGTGGATTTATAAGTGGTAATTCTAATCCTTGAATCTATCAATTGGATAGTCAGTCACCACATACCTGGAAGCTTAATTATCAACTATAAAGTGAGATTAATTAACTCATACCCATCTTATTTTTAACCAAAAAAAAATTAACTACCTCTTATATTTCATGTATAAATGTGTGACATGTTCATTTGGATGAATTTATATGCACTACATAGTCATAGAAATAGATAGCTTACTTTTCATATCATTTATGTCATACATGAATTTTATCACATTGTACCATTCCTTATTATTTCATATTCAATGAAAGTTGAATTTATGAAAAGTATAATACTTCTAATTTACTCTAATGTGTTTTTTCTTTGTCCAAGTATTTCTAACATATTAACTCTACATAGCTATACATGTTATATCTAACACAAGGTTATCTTCTGCACACTTGGTCTTGGGCCCCGTAATATGAATCATCTATCCATTATCTTTATTTTTAGTCTGGGAACATTATATATTGATTTTTAAACCAATTCAAACAATCCAAAGCAATTGTCTTACAAATTATTTCAATGTTAATTCTTGTACACTATTTCATATATATCATGCTATAGATTTTTGTGTACCTATATGATTACACTTATCTCTTTCCCATTAACGAACATGTACATTATTATTTATATTAATCATTCAACCTAATTTTTTTAAATTAGATAGGGTGAAATAAGTTGATTTTAATAGGATCCAACAACCACCAAGTTTAAACAAAAAATAGCAGGACCCAAATTCAAGTAACAAAGCCACAAAGGGATACAAAATATATAATATTTTCAATTAAACATAATCAAATCAACCAAACAACACTAATAGATACAAAACAAGTACATGTATATAGTAAACTAGACATATACTGAAAGTTTCTCTAAACTTGCCTTATCCCATATAGTGGCTCATTTTATCTCCTTGGTCTTGTCCTTCAATAATTCCTGCATCAATCTTCCATGTGTGTATTTTCTCTATCCTTATAAAGGACCCTAATTGGTTTTATTCTATGTATTCTTGGTGATTATTTTATGTTTAAGGTTTTGTTAAATGTCTTCATCAGCTTCTGTTTCATATTCATTTTTAGTGTCTTTTTTCTTCGAGGGGTTTCTTTTTCCTTTCTATTATCATATTTTTACTTGAGATAGTCTATCTTAGCTTTAAAATTGTTTCATTCCTTGATGACAGTATCCATGGACTTTTCTATTTCCATTAATTTATATTCAAAGGCTCTGAGCTTCCTTTTTCACTCCCAATTTGAGTCATCCAAGTTGCATACTTCTTTTCCCTTATTACCATCTTCTTCCATCCATGAAATGGCTATGGTTTGTTTGTTTTTTTTTTCATAGAGTCTAGGTTATTATCAACCAAATGTTTTAAGGGATATTTATAGGTTTGGGTGATGTAATAATGGCACATGGGTTGGGGATAAGTAGGGATTGGGGATTTATGACTTATCTAGAAAGCAAGGGTTGTGTTTTCTAATGATTTCATGAGATAAAAAGGTAAACTAATTTTGTAACCATGGAAGTGATTTATTAGTAGAAAATGATGATTAAATATCATGATAAAATTAATCTCTAATGTCATGTACTTCATTATTTGTAGAAAAATTTTAGGCCATCAATGAGGCAAATCCTACCTCAGGGATACCTCCTTTTTTGTCTTCAAAATTGCATCTATGTGAAAGAAATTATACATTAATTCTAGTTTCCATTTTTTAACCTTAAATGATTTCATTCCTTCCTATGTCATCTTAGTTATCTCACCAATTTATTCTTTTATCACCATAATTTTTATGCCTCTAATATTGATAGTCTTTCTATTCCATGCTAGCGTAAAGTCCTTTGATAACTCCTCATCATGCCCTGTAATTCTTTGCATGAATTTTTTTAATCCCCCCTTTCATAGTCTCTTATAGACCTAATTATTTCCTTTAAATTACATGTAGGAGAGAGGTTATAATATATCTCTATATATTATAATCACAATAATTTATTGGGGATGAATCAATATATTCAAAACATTATTTCAATTCCATTTAAGCGTATATGAACAATTCTAACAGACATAAACATCTAGCAATGCATATTAAACCATAAAAGATCATGAAATAAGATAACATAATACATATGTGGGAAACCCTCATGGGGAATAAAACCCACTGATCTCTACAAATATACTATATTACTATAATAAAAAAAACCATTCTTTAGTGGATCACCAACTCCACATGGAGCACTAACCCCAACTAGTCCAACACCCACTCAATTAGCTTTAACAAGCACCAACTTGCAAGGAGGAACCAACCCCCTATATGAATCAACATAAGATAAATCACCTAAAATTGTTTATCAAATATATAAAACACTTTTCCTCACACAAAATATGATGATCACCTTCTTTAGCTCTTCGTATTCTTCTATCCCTCTCAAACTACCTTCCAGGTTTCTTCACTCATCTAGTTCTATTCAAGATAGATTAGGTTATATGACCTTGATATTCATATAAATTACCAATTTTATATATTAATGATAGTTTTTTACACCCATTTTATTGTATATAATACCTCCTTCCTCTCTTCAATGTGTTATTTCCTTTGCTTTCACTCTCCAATTCTCTAACAAACCAAAATAGGCCTAAACTACATTACATATATATTGGTCTCTTGTTCATACACCACTTTGTTCAAAAAAACTCTTAATATATTATTTATATTATTTAATGGGTCTTAAGACTTTTCATGAACACATTTCAATCATAATTTGATCACACATCAGTCATCCATAATTCAATTATGCCTTACTTCTCTTTAGGATTCATGAAGACCTAATTGCATTAGGTCTATCTTGTAACATGTAGAACATGATCCCTTAGAAAACCTTACACTTATATATATATATATATATATATATATATATATATATACATACATATATATATATATATATATATACATACATACATATATATATATACATACATACATACATACATACATACATATATATATATATATATGCATACATACATACATATATATATACATACATATATATATATATATATGTATATATATATGTGTGTGTGTGTATATATATATACCAATATTATTTAAAATAAAATTTAAATATACCCCATATAACCTATTTTGAGATAAAAAACACATTATATATTAAACTACTTCATGAAACATTCCTTGTAGCTCAATGCCTCATTAGGCCTACATGTACTCAAACACTATCTGATCTCTTTCATGATTGATCACCTACATGTCATGTAATAATAGCATAAAAAAAATGTATAAATGATATATATGACCTTAATATATTCTTCATTAATTTTTAACACTCTAAGTCAATTAGTAACATTGGTCTTACTCACCCTTTAGGTCTTATGGAGACCTACTTCATTAGGTTTGCTCTCTTGATACTGAGAATTGATATTTTTGGATACAAATAAACTTATCAAAACATAAAAAACCACTCAAAACTTTTTATTATGAATTATTATAACATATTATATTCTTGGTTATATATGCATCCTTTGTTCATACCCTAAAACCCTCTTTAGGATAGACTACCCTATTAGGTCTGTAAACCTCAAAAATTGTCTTACAAGAATGAAGTTTAATCACTAATTTATCATCTCTCCCATGAGAAATTAAATATATATACATATAATGCATGACATAATTAACATACCCAATTAATTTTAATAACTTCACTCATACAATAATGGCTCAATAAAAACTCTGCAACTTACTTTAAACTGCTAGAATACTCAAAAACATAGTCATAAAGAATTAGACTTCAACTACCTATGTAGACACTTTTATTGACTATTTATGAATGAAAATGATCTTATTAAATATTCATATAATCATAAAATGAAAAAATCACAAGTTCTAATGGAAAATATTTGTCTTATAGACCAATTCCTTAACTTATAGTCTCATAGTCCAATCCTAAACACACAATCCATTTTATAAACACATTTTTTTGACTTAAACTAATGTTAAAAACTTATAACAAGAATTATCATGAAATAAAATTCTAAATAAACATTTTGATGAACTTAAATCTATCATTATTTCATGAAAACACATCAAGAATCATCTTATCATCACTTCATGGGTTTTGCATATTTTGCTCTATTAGGCCTATTAGTGACTAGCCCATGGATCACCAAATTTTCACTCTTAAAGACTATAATATACCTATAAACCTTAATCAACATAAAACATGAGTATATACATTATTATTTCATCCATTTATAAACTTTTTCCATTTCAACTTTTGACTTATAGAACTTATTCAGAAACAAGCCTATAACTCAACATTTTATCTCTCCTCTCTCTAATCAATACCTCTTGGAGCTAACTAGGAGAGACTAATACAAGGACCAATAGATTACATGAGAATACTGATCTATTTTGGGCACTTTTGATCAACATCTTAAACATTAAGTCCTAATTTGGGTTCTAAAAGAGTTTAAACCTATTTACACTCTTAATAATCATTCATAAAGCATAACCCCTCAATCCAAAAACTAATGACTATAATTTATAGATAATACCCTTCCCCATCTACCATTAATATATTATGTTCCCATTCAAAGGTTTTAAAACCTAATTATCACAAGAAAAACCTTCTTAGATAGAGAAACCTTCATTTTGTGCACTTAAGAGACCTTATAACACATTTTCATGCCTTATAGATTGCACGAATAATATTAAAACAAATTAAATCACTTTTTTAAACCATCACCCACTCACACTTGACTTGAAAATTGATCTTGATACCTCATTATGCCATGCTTTCTCTCTTTTCTCTCTAGACCTTGATCTACAAACCACACTAGTACTTGAAACTAGCATTCATATATCTTGACCTTGCTCTCAACACCTTACTAACATTACATAGAACCTCTCATGATCATGGAATTCATCTCACCATGATGGTATGCTCATAACTTCTCATAAGGTCTCCTCAATCCATGACTAGCTCTACGACTAGGCTTCTTAAGCACTTAACACTTGACACACTGACATGTACTCATTCATGTTGATCTCAATGATATTACTCAATATGACATAATAAAACTCTTCAAATATTAATATCATATAAATTATCTCATATAATAACACTCTTCTAAGTTTCTTGAGATAACTCACTACCAACTAAACTAACCTTGCTCTCACCAACAATCTTGTAGACCTAATTGTCATCATACCTTCACAATAACCTTCTCATATCACATTGTAACATTATCTCGTGACCTGATTCACCCATCATTGATCTCTCATAAATCTCTTCCAAAAAAATTTAACATATCACAAAGCTAATTGACCTTGAACATCTAGACACCAATCTCAAAATAGTTATTTGGCATCAACATCATTCAGCATGATTACACTCTCTCTCATAGAAACAAAACTCACTATGATAGAAAAATAACTCATCATACACATACCTCAAAGCTTAATTTCCCATGCACCTTCATAAGATACTTTTTCATCAATGATAACATAAATTCTAATACTCAATAATCAATGACAATGCTCAATAATCTCCCCCTTTGTCATTGATGGCAAACACACTAAAACAACTATAACAACACTCTTGATGGAAACTATATCCTAGATATTGATATTTTCTTTTATCTCCCTTTCTTATCTTTCTCCCCTTTTGACATTAATGACAAAGGGTCACCTACAACTATTGGAAGCACAATTTATCCTCTTGATCTGATAATACCACTCAAAGACACTAGATGGCACACAATCTTTAGAAACTATGTCAACCACCCATGACAACCAATCTTAAAAACTTTTATCAATCAGGTCACTTATCTATCATTTTTAACTATCTTCCCTTTTTAGATCATTCTCCTAGCTAGTCTATCAAAAACACAACAAATAGAATCTATGAAGCATCTTAGATACATGTTCCCATTAAATCCTTGCATACCTATATTTTGATATAAAAAATAACCATTCTCTTGACAAAGAACTCAAAGATACCAAGCTCCCCCTAAAACAAATCATAGCTACTTTAAATGAACTAGGAACTCAAGATCACTTACCTTCCTTGACATGACTGAAGAAGATCAACCTCTTGATCACACACTAAGCTACCACACTCTTGACATCAATTATAGAATTAAGGACCCCACCTTTGTCTTCACAACTCAATACATGATTCAATTTGAATCTTAACCATCCTCATATTCCTTTAATCATATTGACACCAATACCCCTTATTACCATGGATCAAGCTTGATTACTTCACATCAATAGATACCAAAAGCTTATCTCACATATGCAATGACTATCTTTGACCTTAGATACCTAATTTTAACCTTAAATCTCTCATCATGATATGTACTACACTTCAAACATTATATTTACCAAAATAATAATGGATAATATCCATCTTCATCTCCTTGCTTATAATACAGATAACCTAGAATCTTCTCAAGATGAAACATTCTTTGATTGCAACCTCATGGTTCTACTAATAGAAGAATATATCCATGAAGCCTAATGGAGCTACCACTTTTCATAGGGACCTAAAAAACCATGAACTCATGAGATTCCCAAATCTCCAATCCACTCTTTTAAAACATCTTACAATCATGAGACTGATAGTCTCTCTTTAGAATCCACTTAGGCTTGACTAAAGCAATTGACTCATCCACCTTGTCATCCTTCTTCTCTTTGACTACCTTGTTAATATATGTATATAACAAGTATTCTCAGCATTCCTTCACTTTTGATCCTTATTATACCTCAGTAAATAGTCCACCTTGGTTTATGGACTAATCATAACTCACTTTAACTGTATTTATCCTACATACTTTGGTTTTCTCTTTTTCTTTCACTTTAGAAGTTTCAACCCTCATTATTCATGTAGTAATATTATTCAATAAGATGAACTTGCTATTATCTCCACTAGTCTTATGTTATTTCTCCACCTTCTCCTTATGATCTAACTTCTTGATCCACTTATTAGTGGCATAAATAGACATCTTCCTATCTTGACTGATCTTTCTCAAAAGGCTCATCTTGAAATCACTTGTAATATGACCAGTATTATGACATTTGAAATAAACAAAATTATTGTAAACCCCTCTTGATTGATCACTCCTCCCATGGTCCCATGATAACTCATCCCTTGAGACCATTATATAATCACTTTCTCTATAACCAAAGATATGACAATAAAAACAATAACCATTGAATTAATTATTATACCTCATAGCCGTGGGCTACCTGATTGGTCTCTTCATGTTAACTTTCAAGTTAGTGCTCTTGACTTGTTCTAAATTCTCATGCTTTCTCTAAAACTTGATCATCTTTTCAATGAGTTGTTCATGATCAACATTCAAATAAACTAGCTCTATCTTCAACTAATCATACTCAACTTATTTTGATTTGAAATTTGTATTGATGCCTTCCAACTAATTATTGAGATCTTTGATGATCTCTTCACCCTTTTGGCTTCTTTGACCCAGTCACTCTTCAAGTTACATATATATTCCTTAAGATCCTTGAACATATATATCATCTCATACTTCCTCTTATTTTGACACTTCAAATCATCTAGGTCACTTATTATCTTAACTTGAAGGTCTACTTTAACTTCTCCTTCTTCACTATCATAGTATACTTATTCATCATACGTGGTGTCTTATTGACCACTAGACATCTTGTGTTTTTTAAGATAACCTTCACATTTTTAGGATTGATTAAAAGTACTAGGATATGATGCCAATTATTGGAATCAAAATCACTAACATGTGGTTGAATTATTCTCTTCAAAAAATTCATGCATTCCCATTTAATCATACAAACACGAACATCTAGCAAAGCATATGCAACCATTTAAGATCATGAAATAAGATAACACAATACATATAGGGGAAACCCTCAAGGGGAAAAAAACCTAATGATATTTAAAAATCAAATAAAACCCTATAGTAAAAAAAATAATCTTTAGTGAATCACCAACTCCACATGGAGCACCAACCCCAAATAGTCAAGTACCCACTCAACTAGGCTTTAAGTACAAACTTGTAAAGAGGCACCAACCCCCTGTATGACTCATCACCAACTTAGCCACCTAAAACTTTTGCTCACCTTAAGAAAAATATTTTTCTCACATAACATATGATGGTCACCTTATTTACCTCTTTTCATTCTTTTATCCCTCTCAAATTACCTTTTAGGCTTTTTCATTGATCTAGTTTTCTTAAAGATAGATTAGGTCATATGACCTTGATATTCACCTATAGTACCCATTTTATATCTTCATGATAGTTTATCTACATCCCCATGCTATTATAAAATATGTCATTTATCTCTTTAATGTGATATTTCTTTTGCTTACACTTTTCAATTCTCTAACAAACCAAAATAGGCCTAAATTGTCTTGCATATATACTAGTCTCTTGTTCATACACCACTTGGTTAACCACACACTATTAAACTCTTACGTAAACCATGTAATAATTCTTATGACTTATTATTAACACATTTAAATCATAATTTTATCACACATTGGTTGGTCATAGATCAATTATTCCTTACTTCTCTTTAAGACTCATGGAGACCTAATTGCTTTAGGTATGTCTTGTAATGTGTAGAACATGATCCCTTAGAACACCTTATACTTCTATAAATACCAATATTATTTAAAATAAAATTTAAATATATCCAAAATAACCTATTTTTAGATAAACAACACATTATATATTCAATTACTTCATGAAACACTCTTAGCTCATTATCTCATTAGGCCTACATGTACTCAAACACTATCTAATATCTCTCATGATTGATCACCTACATGTCATGTAACCAGAAAATAAAAAATATGTTTAAATAATATATATGACCTTAATATCATCCTAATTCACTTGGAACACTCTAACTCAATGACCAACATTGGTCTTACTCACCCTTTAGGTCTTATGGAGACCTACTTCATTAGGTCTATTCTCTTGACATTGAGACTTGATTTTATTTGATATAGTTGGCCTTGTCCAAAAATCAGAAACCACTTAAACACTTTTAAAATGAATAATTCTCACCTCTTCCATTCTTGGTTATTTTTTCATCCATTGTTTATACCATAAAGCCCTCTTTAGGATAGGCTACCCTATTAGCCCTGAACACCTCAGAAACTATCTTGTAAGAATGAATTTTATTCACTCCTTTATCAGATATCCCATGAGAAATGAAACATATAGAAATATAATAAATTACCTCATGAATATCCCCATATACTTGGAACAAATTTAATCAGATAATAATTTCTCAAGAACAAATATGTAACTTGCTCTCTTAAAACTACCAAAATACTCAAAAACATAGTCATAAGGAATTAAAATTGAACCAACTATGTAGACACTTTTCTTGAATATTGATGTAGGAAAATTATCCTATTAAATATTCAAATCATCCTCAAATGAAAAACTCAGAAGGTCTAATGGCAAATATTGGTCTTATAGACTAATTCATTGACTTAAAGTCTCACAGTCCAATCCTAAACATACAAGCCATTTTTTGAACACATTTTCTTTACTTACACTAACATTTAAAAATTATACCAAACATTATCATGACATAAAAGTCTCAAAAATCATTTTCATGCACTTCAATCCATCACTCTTTCATGAAAGCACATCAAGAATCATCTTCTGATCACTATTAGGTTTTGCACATTTTGCTCTATTAGGCTTGTTAACAACTAACCCACTTGGATCACCAAATTTGAACTCTTAAATATTTTAACCTACCAAAAAACATTAATATACATAAACCATTTGGCTCTAACTTATTATTTCATAAATTTAGTAACTTTTTCCAATGCAACTTTTGACTTCTACAGCATCTTCTTTAGAAATAAGCCTATAAATCAACATTTTATCTCTCATGTCTCTAATAAATACCACTTAGAGGTACATGGGAGAGTAAAATACAATCTCCAATATCTTACATAATCATACAAATAGATTCTAGGCACTTTTGATTAACATATTCAATGTCAAGTCCTTATTCGGGTTCTAAAAGGGTTTAAACCTATTTATACTCTTAACAATCATTCATAAAGCATATCCCATCAATCCTAAAACTAGTTCTTATAATTTTGATCTATGAAACTTCCCCATATACCATAAATATATTAGGTTCACATGAATAGTTTTTATGAGCTATTAATCACAATAAAACCTTCTCGAGTAAATAACCCTTCATTTTATGTGCTCGAGAGATCTTAGAACACATTTTAATGCCTTATCATTCAAAATTTAACCTTAGAATACATGAATAATATTTTAAAAAATTGACTCACATTTTTAAATTCTCACCTACTCACACTTTCCTTGGAAATTGATCTTGATACCTCATTAGGATATGCTCACTCTCTTAACTCTCTGACCTTGATCTACAAACCACACTAGGACTTGAAACTAGAATTCATAACTCTTAACCTTGCTCTCAAAACCTTAATCACATGATGCAAAACCTCACATAATCTCTCTTTCTTAATTAATTCATATCATTGTGCTACTATGATCATACCTTCTCATAAGGTCTCTTCAAGCCATGATTAGTACCATGACTAGGATTCTTAAGCACTTGACACATTGACATACACTCATTCATAATGACATAATGATATAACTTAATATAAAATATTATGACTCTTAAAATAGTAATCTCATATCATTTATCTCATATAAAAACACTCTTCTAAGCTTCTTGACATAACTCACTATTAAGTAAACTGACCTTGACTCTTGGTGACCTACTTGTCATCATACCTTCACAGGAACCTTATCATATCACATTATAAAATTATCTCATGAACTTATTAAAATATCAATAATATCTCATAAATATATTCCTATAAACTTTGACACATCACATAAATAACTAACCTTGATCATCTAGATACAAGTCTCAAAACAACTACTTGACATCAACCTCATTCACCATAATTGCACTCTCTCTCATAACATCAACACTCACTATGTTGGCATAAGAACTAATCATACACATACCTAAAATATTAATTGACCATGAATCTTCACAATAATATTTGACATAAATGACAACATCATCAACAATTAATTAGAATGCTCAACACTGTCACCTCTCATTTCTTCCAAGTTTTTGATCTTCTATTTCTAGGTAGAAGTTTCAGAAATCCACTCCTCAACATTTGGCTTTCAAAAATAGTCTATTTTGGTGGGTTTACCAATTTTTTTAATATAATTTTTTTTATTATAATCACTACATGAAAATGGATTAGATCTTTGCATGCTCAGGCATGAAACTTCTTATGTAACTAACTCTCAAAACTATCATTCACGTTACAGTAGTATGACTCATTTTTTAATTGCATTAGGGGCATATGGCTTGCCTTCCTTATTATCATATAATTCATTTACAACTTTTTTATGATTATTTTAACCCACCCTTTTAATTTATTTTTAAATCCTTAATCCCTAAGAAATTTTCAATTCCAATCTCTCAAAAAGTTAAAAAACATTCAAATAATTCATAAAATCAAAATTATGACTTAAGAAGCATTTCAAATTTTTCCATCTTACTTATTTCCATATGTTATTTATTGTCTTTTAGATAGATAGAATATTAAGTTTTTAAAATACACATTTCTTCTCATAAGGGATTTGAATGTGATTCATGGCATACTTTTACATGGTTTTAATGTCATCCTTCCCTTATTACTAAACAACCTTGCTAAGTTGGGGGAATTTCTTCATTTTTTATGAAAAATTTAACAATATATATTTGTAATTTAATTATTTTAAGATTAAAAAATATTTATATTGGTCCCTTATTATTTCACATGAGAAAACCTCAAGCATAATAATAAACTAGGACTAAACACTCTTGCCTAAGAACTAGGGAGAGCATAACACAATAAGCAATATTAACAAAATAGAGATGAAGATAATACAAATTTATTACATCCTTTATCAAATTCATTTATTACTTACTTTCATAAGTATTTTAATGCTTGAAATATGATAATTTTAGTCTTAAAATAATTATATTCCATGGTGGTATCATCTCTCTAATAGTCACTTGTGGCCTGGTATGAAGTTTGGCATAAATTGAGCATTATAACTCTACTCTCAAAGGCTTTAAGAAGGTATTCCATCATAATAACCTTACACACAAAATATTATTGGTATATGGTGTGGGCACTTTTAATTAGATATCACATAACTAAATCTAACCTAGGGAGGTTAGGTTAAATTCTAACATAGGTTGAGACTGAATTAACCTAGGTTGAGTCAGTCTAACTCTAGGTTGGGTTAAGGTAGTCATGAAATCTTGACACCTCAATTTCAGATATTTGAGATGAATTAAAACTCACTTTAGATATTTTTTAGGTGTGACTCATATTTTTGATTATTTAAGAGATAATAAATCACTTTATTAGCTCATTTGACCTTTGACTTCATATTTGGTTTAAAATTCTTTTTTTAGTAAATGAAATTCACTAATTTGATTTAGAAGTTTTTTAAGGAGTGTTATTTAAGATTTATAATATAAATAGTATTTCTTAGTGTTTTTTATCTTTTGGAAAAAAAATTAAATGTTTTGAATGAATATCTTGATAGGCTAGAAGTGTTAAATTACTAGGTCATAATTTGACTAGGGTTAGAACTGAACTAGGTTAGTGATGCATATAAGGTAATACACCAAATAAGATATCCTCATCATGTTTTATGGAAATTAAATACCTTACATGGATTAATTTTGGCAATTCAAGTGATTTATAGGCTTGAAATGCGTCATTTTCTAGAAATTAGACTAAATGTTAGTTTAGGCATGAAAGTGGCCAAAATTAAGTGTCTACATTTTACCCCTATTTGAGAATGCATTAAAAGACATAATAATAATAATAATAATAATAATAATAATAATAATAATAATAATAATAATAATAATAATAATAATAATAATAATAATAATAATAATAATAATAATAATAATAATAATAAAATACTTTAAAATAATTAAAAATTCATGAATCTAAATTTTTCATGCCCCAAAGGGTGATTGATAAGCCCTTGAAGTCCCCTCGAGGGAGTGGGTAATAAAATAAAATCATCAAACATTCCCTCAAAATGAAGAAAATGATATGATATAGATGATAATGGGGATGGATTGTTAAATTTTCCAATAAGTTTATAAATAGTAATAGTGGTGGATTCATTGATTTACCTAAAGGTGGTTATAATTAGTAATGAAGGGTGCAACACTGGGTTACCTAAAGGTAGTTATAAGTAGTGGCATGGAGAGATGCCTTAGTAGGGTGATAGGATGGATTATGATTTCCCCAAAAGTGGTTATAATTATTAACCAAATGGGAAATATAAATTTTCCCAAAGGTGATTACAATGAGTAACCAAATGAGAAAGAGATTGATTTTCCCAAAGGTGGTTATAATCAAGAATTAAAAATGGGAAACACATTGATTTGCCCATAGGTAGTTATAATCAGGAACACATCCATTTTCCTAGGAAGGATAAGTGAAGTGGTTAAAAATAATGATTTTACCATATGTGGTTATAATAATTAACACCATACACATAAAAAATGATTTACCCACAGGTGGTTATAATCATTAAATTGATCAAAAATATAATTTACCTTAATGGGGAAAATTGGAAAGGGTAGTTTATGCAAAAAAATCCATAAAATAGATTGATGTGGAGACAACAAAGGATAAAAACACATTTATGTCCTAAATGTGAGTTTGAAGATGCATGTTATAACAAACATGGGATATAA
The DNA here is from genome assembly GCA_037957365.1 of Torreya grandis. Lineage (NCBI taxonomy): Eukaryota > Viridiplantae > Streptophyta > Pinopsida > Cupressales > Taxaceae > Torreya > Torreya grandis. The sequence continues at coordinate 959,503 of JARHVA010005319.1, forward strand.
GTTAGAAAATTATGTTGTTAAATGGGTCTTAGGAGAGGCCTAGAAAGATATCTAGTTTATGACATGTTGTGTTGGATAGTATCATCTCAGTATGATGTATGACTCATGTATAAACTTATTTAGAGATTTTAATATATAAAAATGCATAATAAATAATTTTTTATACTATTTATTACTCATGGATTAAATAATGTGTTAGGGTAGTTGGATGGGTTTTGATATATCAGAGAGATATTGTCATTGCATTGTTATAATAGACTCTTTATGAGAATGTTTTTTCTTTAGATTGTGATATTATGCATGATATTCATGGATAAATAAAATGATAGTTCATATCCTAAGCATGCAAAACTTAAATTTAAATATAAACAACTAAGGAATAAGATATGGATAATAGAATCCCAAGTGTAAATGCAAAAATTCACAACTAAAGTACATTATATGGATAATCATTACTTAAGTGCAAACAAAATATGATAATATTATAATGACTGAGGAATAAAAGGAATAAATAAATAAAAAAACAAACAAAAAGATAATAATAAACAAAACACACAAATAAATAAAGTGAACAAAATAATCAAAACAAATAAACAATCCAAAGCAAATAAAATTGTAGTAAAGAAATTAATCTAGACACATAAAAACAAACAAACTATGCTAAATAAAAAACAATACACAAATAATGGTTAATCAAAATATTATTAAAAATAGAAAACAAATTGTTTATGCATGTGTAATAGAGGTATTAATCTTGGAAATAGGGTGATCCCAAAGCTAGGCATCAACAACATTGATAAAAAAAAACACAATAATAATTGTCACAAGGTTGCCCCTAGGCTATAAGGAAACATTGACATAAACAAGATGACATAAAAATTTCCCCTAGGCTATAGGAGACAAAAAAACAACACAAAAAAAATTAGGGTGAATAAAATAAAAGGAATGAGTTGCTAATCTAAATCTAGATGCACTAGGTAAGTGGACACTACCTACGTAGTTACATGGACACAAAATCTAATGTGAAATTCAGTCCAAATGTAATTCTCCTAGGATATGGGATAGAATAAAATGGATGATAAAAAAAACATGATTAATGTGTAGAGTAAAATATGAATGATCTTGAAAAACAAGCACATGATAAAATAGGGGATGACAATTCATAAGCATGAAAACATCAACACAAATAATTAATGCAAATGTGAGAGTACATTTTAGGCTAAAACCACACTAAAATTTAAGAGTTAATTATCCACTAATGAACTATAATGATAATTCTTTGTGTCTACTACAACTAAAGCTTGTAATGAGAATGAACTCATAAAATGGTGAGAACATTAAGACAGAAAGTAATTACAAAATGGTGAGAGCATAAGATGAACCCAATTGGTCATTAGTGTATCAAATTCAAATATATAATGCTCACAAAATTAACTCATAAAATAGTGGGAACGTATAGATTAAGGTCAATAAGGATGGGGGAGATATATTATAAGTTGTTACTCATGAAATAGTTAGGGGTTCCATGATCCTTAAGGAAAATAAGTGGCCAAAAAAGAAAGGAATATTTGTGCGAGCTAACTTGAAATACCCCATGTATCCAAGTTTTAACTACATAGTCTATGTGAACCTCAAGGCGATGTAGTTCTCTTAGAAATGAGATGAAAAATACCAAGGTGGTCTATAAATGAAACTAAATAAACAAGATGGCCCATCCCAAAAAAAAATGATGAATTTATAAATTTAATTTAAATTCTAATCCAATTTTCATGATTTTTTTTTTTTAAGATTTTTTAGATCTTTACAAATGTGTAGGGGTTTTAAAACTATTCAAATGTTTTTGTAATTTTCTAAGCATCTCAACTCAATAAAAATTCATGACATAAAATGGTCTAATTCAAAAAATGGTGAGATAATGGCTTAGGTTGCTCTCAAAATGTCAACATCATTCAAACTTAAATTGGTCACAAAATGGTGATAGTGTGGAAAATGATGAGTGAGTTGGACTCAATGTGAATCGAGCACTTCCTACATAGTCTTGTTAGGACCTCAAGTCATTGTAATTATACCTTCAGTGGAGAAGGTGGTGAAATGCTTCCAATGTTTTTAGTGTTTTTGATATCTCAACTCAATTAGTCATTATGATATACAACATAGTAAAAACTCACAAAATGGAAAGAACATGGAGAAGGGGTTACTGATCTGACCTCAAATTTAATTGAGTATTTTTACATAGTCGTACAAGACCTCAATTCATTATAGTTATACCTTCACAAAAGGTATCAAATTTAATACCAACAATTTGTAGGCATAAGGAAAATGTCAAGGTAAAATGATAACAATAATGGCAAGGTGATATGGTAATTCATAGTAAAGGTGTTGATCCTAACTTTCCCATAGGTATTTATAATTAGAAAACAATGACAAAGTGTGAGTGGTACTAATTTTTCCATAAGATGTTATAATTAGTAACATAGGGTGGAAACATAACAACAAATGATGGATGCAATTTCTAAGACCACTGTCATATTGTTTTTCATATACTACCATTAGAATTTATAATTATAAAACAACTAGAATCTATCATCAACTATTGAATGTGCTTAAAGTAAAAATTTGTTAGAACCAAGTTCAAATATGATAGGCAGAGTTAGGTAAATAAGAACTGGTTAGTGAAGGGTTAATGGTATGGTAGAATGATAACGGGTATAACACAAAGAGTAGGTATAATGGGGCATAACTTAGACAATAATTTAAATCCCTCAAGCATTGAAATATTTGAGATGCATAATGTTCATTAGTTCATCAATTTTATCTCCCTCTGGTGTAGTGAGCCTATATTCTCTAGAACCATAGTTGGAAATAATTACATAAGAACCTAACCAATTTCATTGGAACTTTTCCTTTTTCTTGGATTCAACATTGACATATTTTTTTATTCTCTTTTAATACTAGGTCTCCAATCTTGAATTCATGTTATTTAATATGCTATTATATTGGCATTTCATTCAATTTTGATAAGCCTAAATACTATTCAAGGTATCCAAGCATTTAACATCAAGTAGGTCTATCTCCTACAAGTGATCCACTCTGTAGTCTTCATCATCAATGATGTGTTACAATGAAATTTAGATAGAAGGAAACTCAACCTCGATGGAAAGAATGGATTTAATTCCATAAATAATTGAAGAGGGTGTAGTTCTTATTAGAGTATAAAATGTGGTATGGTATGCATAAAGGGTTTTAAATAACTAGAAGTGCCAATTATGACCATTATCATTAACAATATTCTTTAGAATATTGATAATGGTTTTATTAGATGCCTCATCTTAGTCATTGCCTTATAGATAATAAGTAGTGTAGAAATGTTGTTTGATGTGGTATTGAGAACAAAACAATTTCACATATTTATTCTTGAATGATCTACCATTATCAAATTAAATTATGAATGGGATGCCATAGTGGAAATTGATATGGCTGAATATGAACTTAGATGTCTCCTTACCAATGATGTAAGTAAGGGTAATGGATTCCACCCACTTAGTAAAGTATTTTTTAGTAATCAAGACATGTTAATGGCCATTTTAAGATGTCAGACTAATCTTCTCAACAAGGTTGAGTCCCCACATTGATAATGACCATAGTGTTGTTAATGTGTTAAGCATCTTGGCTAGAGCATGAATCATACTAGCATGATTTTGATACTTGACACACCTCTTCACATATGCATTTCCATCTAATTCCATCATTAGCTAGTAATAACTAGTACGTAGTAAAATTTTGGCTAATATTTCCCCATTGGTGTGGGTTCCACATACTCCTTCATAGGCATCCCTCAACTCTAGTCTAGATTCTATCGAAGGTAAACAAAAAATTAGAGTTCCATCATAGCTTTTACAATATAAGGTTAGTATAAGTAGGCTATATCAATAGGATTTTTTGGTGAAGGATTTTTTTTTTAGATGATAAATCAAGAGGCATGCTTTAGTCTTCAAGATGGGCATACATATCTAAGTACTAGGGAGATGTGGGACCAATAATGTCATAAACCATCTTGATGGATGATTGCTCATGTGCTAGTGCTAAGAGATGTTAAGCAAATTAATAATCATTAACTTTATCACTGATCAATATCATGGAACTAATAGTGGCCATGGCATAATTTATTTGGTTATTAGCATGTGGTATTCATTCAAATTAGATGTTGGTAATCTATTGTTTGATAGGATCAATCATATATTTATAGGGTATCAACTTCTCATTCTTGGTTTTGTACTGATGTGTGGCTTGATTGATGATTAACTAAGAATCACCATACACTAATAAATGTTTAATGTTCCACTGTACTACTTGATGAATCTATACAACAAGTGCTTCATAATCAGACATGTTACTAGTATAGGGAAATCCAATATGAAATGACCTAGGGATAAGTTCCCCTTATGGCATAACAAAAAATATTCTATCACTTATCCCATGATTTTTGAGTGATCTATCAAAGTACATCTTCTACTATTCAACCTCAGGAGGTGCATCTACTTTTTCAACAATCATAATAGCCTCATTTGGAAATCCAAATATAAGAGGTTGACTATCTTGAAGAGGAGCTTTAGAAAGTTGATCTGCAAGTAATTGACCCTTAATGGCTTTTTGGTTGGCATATTCAATTTCAAATTCATTCAATAACATGATCTATTTTGATATACAACCTTGCAAAACTGATTTGGAAAGTACATACTTAAATAGACCTGCTTTAATGATAACAATGGTCTTGTTGTTTATCATATAATGATGTAGCTTTTGGGTTGTGAACACCATTACTAAGTAAGACTTTTCAATCAATGTATATTTATATTCATTTGCTACCAATGTTCAATTTATATAATACATAGCATGTTCTTTTCCTTGTTCATCAAGTTGTGCCAAAAGTGCTCCCAGGGCATTTTTGGTTGCTGATAGGTAAAGAAGTAATGGCTTGTTTAGCATTGGTGGAAAAATAATAGGTGGGTTGGCAAGATATTATTTAAGCTAATCAAATGATCTTTGACACTCTTAATTCCAAGAGAATGTAACATCTTTCTTTAGCAAGTTTATAAATGGATGGCATTTTTCATCTAACTATGATATGAAGCATCTGATAGATTTAATCTTGGACTAAAAAATATGGATTTACTTCAAGGTAAATAGTAGTATCATTTCTATAATTGCAAATACTCTATCTAGGTCAAATTCAATGCCCTTATGAGATATAATGAAACTTAACACTTTTGTCTAAGTGACACCAAATAAACATTTATTCAGATTAAGCTTGACATTATACTCTCATTGTCTCTCAATTATTCTTTGTATCATAGCTAGGTGATCAACATAGGTGTTTGATTTACCCAAAATATCATTAACATAGTTCTCAAAATGTCATGCATCATGTAGTGAAAAATCACTATCATAGTTCTTTGGTAAGTGGATCCAACATTCTTAATTCCATATGACATCACATGATAACAAAACATCCCCCACATGGTTGTGAACATGATTTTAAGTTATTCTTTAGGTACAATCCTAATATCATTATATTCTACAAATTCATCCATTAGAGATAGCATTTCATATCTAGCCATTGAGTTGACTATCATGTTAATATTAGGCAAAGGGAAATCATCTTTTGATCAATATTTTTTGATATCTCTAAAATTAGTGTAGATCCTAATGCCTTATGGTTTCTTTCTTATTGGCATAATGTTTGAAATCCACTCTGAATAGTTGATCATATTGATGTAGTTCATGTCTAAGATATTTTACAACTCTTTATTTAATAACATAACAATGTGAGGATTAATCTTATTAAAATTTTGTTTAACAAACTTGGCATCAAGATGTACTATGAGATCATGTATAGATAAGGTAGGGTCCAAACCTATCATGTCTAAATAGGCCCATGCAAATATGTCAAAAAATTACCTAAAAAGGGTTTTGAAAGTTTCACATTCCTCCTTAGTGAAAAATGTGCCTAGATTAATCTACTTTGGGTCCTCTAGAGTCCTAATATTCACCTCTAAAGTTTCCTCCACTACAAGTATAGAACCATCATCTAGAATAGTTTTCAAGGAGTTCAACTAATTAGAAATGGAAAAGTCCTCTAGATGGACTTCCTTAGATAATTTTCCTAAACATGATGAATCAAAATATCTTAATGCTAGTATAATTAATGATAAAAAAACCTCAAGGCACTCTTGAACAATCTATACAAAATTCCATTGCTCTTTAATACTAATATCGAATTCATGCATAGACTATGGGATATAAGTGTCCTATGCTTCATAGGAAGAGGGATTTACATCCCTATATAATGGTCATGGAAATCAATTTTTCACCAGAAGACTTTCATTTCTATTTACTTTTTCCCTAGTCAGAAAGTGCCCTAAAGAGGTTTTCACTTTTAGACCTCAATGTTTGATTTTGTTTTTATTTTTGTCTAGGGAGTTTCACCCACTCTCTAAAGTAAGAAGTAAGATCCAATCTAATAGCAAAACCCTGATTTTGGTTTCTAAGAGGTATGTGACTCCTCAATCCTAGAAAGTCATATATGGCCTCATCATTTTTGAACTCATCTAATGGCATTATTGATTATTTTTGGTCCTAATCTATAAATTTTGGTTGGTAAAGGTTTAAATTTCAAGGTTGATAAACAAGGATAATAGTTAAAATGACATGGGGGCTAAACAAATTTATAGTGGAAAAGTTATCATAGATGTTATAATCAGACCCTATGTCATTTTCAACATTTTTATCACTAGTCATTAGTGTTGGAATGCAAATAAGGTATGTGGGGTCACCCCTAGGTGATTTAAATCTAATGCATGGGTTCCCTTATACTTAATCATAGAGACTGGTTCAATTTTGCCTTATTAATGTCACCCAAGGCCTTTAGCTTCATAATCTAGTTGATCCATAATATGGTTGGGAATAGGATACATCATGATTTGGTAATAATAAATTAACTCAATAGTGTAGAGCCATAAATCATCTTCTACTAAGGGTTACTATTCTAGGATATACATCAATTTCAAAATAATAGGCTTGTTCAACTGATATTTTTCTTTTGTTTCCCACTCCACATGAATAATCTTTGCCTTAGGTATCCCATAAACATTAATATTTTAAAGAAATTTGGTAATATGGAATGCATTATGGGTGTTATATTCTCCAATACCTTTGTTAGTGACATATAAGTGGCTGAAAATTTCTAGTGGAGGCATGACAAATGTAGAGGCTAAGTTATCTGGGTCAATGTAATTGGCTTCTGGGCCTAATCCAATAGTTTTTCCTTTTTTGACTTTTTCTAGGTTAATTTAGGCATAAAATTCATGCCAAACTGGTAGTTTTAGCTTTTCTACTTGGCCTTAAGGCATTTACAATAATGATATGGATAAAGATCAGTAGGTATAGTTAATTCCATTCTTGAATGGAAATTTTATGCATTGATGCAATGTAGAAGGTATAACCTTGATTTCATGGATCTAGGGTTGGCCTAATAATAGATTGTAAGATAGTTCCAAGTCTAAAACATGGCATAGAGTATCACGATTCAATGTCCTAATGACCATTGGTAAGCTAATAGTACCTCGAGATTACACTTCTTCATTATCATATGCCTTGATAACAATGGTATTTGGATGCAAGTTGACTATTGTATATCTGAGTTGTTTGACCAAATTCAAATAGATAATGTTGAGACCCAAACCAATATCTACAAGAACACATTTAACTCTATGGTTCATTATACCTACTTCAATGTATAACATGTTATTATATAAAGGGTCGAGAGAATACATATCACTTTTGTCAAAGGTGAGCCAATGGCCAAGGGCTAAGTGTTCTATGATGGCTTGGAATTTATCTGGAGTGATATCATCTAGCACAATGAATTAGTTAAAACAGTCATTTAATATGTCTTTTTGGATGGTAGATGTACACATAAAATCCATGATGGATATATGTGTAAGTGTATTATTTAGTTTTTTCACAATATCATAGGTTTTCCCTTAAGTTGTATCATTTGGTTTATTTCTAATAAACATGAAAGATTGATTAGACTCATTTTTAGTATTTGGTTGTGGTCTTTTGATAGTGACCTTGGATCATCGAGTTGTGATTACATAATATTGATCTAGAATTTGGCTTTTGTAGTTGGCTAGATAAGTAATGAGGATCAAAATGATGATTTTTGGATGATATGGTGCCTACTTATCAACATGTCCTGTAGAAGAATCACTAGCATGAGGAGGTTGGTGGGTATTGTCTAGAAGATAGACATTGTCATGTCAAGGTCTAGGTCAGTTTGTAGTTAGTCTAGGGTTGATAGTGATGGTGGTAATATGACTACCTGACATGTCTATAATAACATTATTATAGGTATATTCAATAACATGATGACCTCCTTGGCTGTTTTGATTATTTTTCCATTAGTTCTGACCATTCTAATTTTGTTATTATGGATGGCATTATTGTTTCTAATTTTGTGGTGGATTCCTCTATCATTGATGTTATTATTGGTATTATTATTGGTTGGTTTTATTTTTATGTTATGGAAACTGAATCTAGTAGATACCTAAGTTATGATAATTCTTAGGATCATGGGTGTCTCTTTCTATCTCTTCATATTCTAGCATGTTCTCAATTAGATGGTTGATTTGGATACACCATCTTATGGAATGTCCTTTGACATGGGGATAATAAAAAACTTCATTTTCCTTTTACCAATAAAAAAATGAATACCTTTAAGAAATAAATTCAGTATCAACATTCAAGAAAATAACTAGTTTAGGAGTGGAGGTTACTTGTTGAGTTTGGTAAATAGGTATAGTTATTCCCCATTGTTGCAATCCCCCTATGGAATTATATGGAGGAATATACTATATATTCCTTGGTTGTATATTAGACCCACCTTGGTTTAAATTGGAATACACTTGCATGCTATCCATAATATTTTGAGTGGTGTCTTCTATTTGAGCAACATTATCTTCTATCAAAATATGGACATTGTACATATCACTAACCAACATGTTTTTTCTAAAGGGGTCTACATATAATATTCCACATCCAAAGGTATCCATTTATTACCCTATTGATGGATCTATCTTAATAAGTGGCATGTTATAAATATCCCTTGTGTTGAGGTTATGAGCTAGGTTGAAAAAGGTTTGGCATGCTTGTTATACATGTTTCATTTATTTTTCCATAATACCTTTCCCTTTTACAAGCATATTTTTGTCTTGTTCTGGTATTTAGACTAGATATTCAATATAATTATTTGATGCATGTTTAAATGGTATGTGCATTTCTAGGAGTTATAATTAAATTTCTCAAACTTTCATGTGGGAAATCTGGCTAAAACTTGGCCCCTTCTTTGATAGATATAACAATCACTTCACCTTTATTTTATAATAAATGATATTCAAACAAGTATGAATCATATTTGGTTTGTGTTTGCATCATAACATAATAGGGCTCTTGTTACTAGTTTTATTCATTTTTAGGCATCATTTAAGTAAGGTATTACACTATTTGCTCTGACTCTTGGCTTGGATAAGGAGGCACAATTAGAAAATACTACACTAAATGGTCATGCCTTTATTAAATGTATGGGATGTTATAATATGGATAAGGATCCATCTCATAAGCGACATCTTCATATGAATCTTGAATAAAAGGGTCATTCACCATAAAGTTCTCATAGTCAAGATTATACATAGTACCACTACATGTATAATGAGGCAAGTTTATATCCATGGATAGGTCACATGAAAAACAAAGGGTATAAATGTAAAAAACAATTGAGGTCGTAAAATAAAGGACATTTGGCTCTGCAAAAGAGGCACAAAGGGATAAACAACTAAACTAAGTAAAGGTAGAACAAAACAATTGCAAGACCAACCTAAAAAAATGATACTAATTTTCCCAAAGGTTGTTCTAATAAATGGAAAAAGTAACACAAAGGCTCAAACTCTTTTATGGATAAAGTAATGATTTTCCCAAAATTTATTATAATCAATGACAAAAGTACACAAAAAAAAGTATAACAATTACAAATTAGGATAAAATAATATAACCAATTTACCAAAATCTAGTTATAATAATTCTAATGAAAAATAAGGCTAGACTTGAAAACAAACAACTCAAACAAGATCTCAAAATAAAACTAAAATAAGGTAATTAGCTTGGATGACACTTGGTAATTGGTTCAATAAAGAATCGATATTTGAATCACAAGAGACTAATAGAACAATGGAACTAAGACACTCTAATTTTGTGAAATAAACATACATAACACAAAATAATAAACTTTAGATAAAGTACATGGAAACAAATTGGCTCAAAAATATGCTCTAAACAAGGTACAAAACAAACAATAATCACTAAGTTTAGGCAAGGGGTCTTTTTAGATAAAATAGGAAATCAGCCCAAGTAACACAATGCAAATATAAAAAGGTAGACTACCTAAGACCAAATTAAATGAAGCATTGGCATAATATAATTCATTTAGGATTTGAACTTCAAAAGGTTGAGTTTCAAATTTAATTTGAAAAGACTCAAATTTTCTAAGGCAAAAAGTCTAGACCAAAATAGGTAAAGTAACTGCACATTTTGAAATAAGAGAGTTATAACAATGGTTTGGAACTTGGTTTCAAAGGCTATAAGAGATTGGAATAATTTAGGCAGTGTAAAAATGCTCTTTCAAACAAATATCATGATAAATGGTTTTGGATTAGAATATCCAAGGAAAAAGTTTGAGATGAAACAAGAAATATAATGATGCCCCATTTTAACAAATAACACACAACTAATTTTAGAACAAATATCTAACGCATAAAGTTTGACACAAATGGATAGATTAAGGCCTCTTAGGCTAAATGGGTGTAAAACAACATAATAATTTTGGACATATTTTGACATAATAATATAAATAAACAATTTTAGTTTATAAACACATATGTAAATCAAATAAAATAAAAGTATCACTAATGTCTTGTCATAAATCTAAAAACTAACACATGTGTGCATAGCTTCTACCAAAGTTTACACTAACATACCAATACTTGTGAGGAATTAACTATTAGTCTAAATTTTAAAGTATAGGTGTAGGTAGAGTTTTTATGCCCCTATCTATCTCTCAATAACTAATATGTGTCATGAACTTAGGGTGAGGAAGAACTCATCATTTTATAGTAAATTCCATGGTAATTTGGTTGTTTAACTAAAATCTATAAATCTTAAATGTATTATATGGTTCCAAGTGTGGATAACACAAGGGCATGATCATGTCAATTGAATCCAATCCACCTAGCTTACTATGAAAGTGTTTATTCATTTTCATAATGACTCCAACCATGTACTTCTTAGTGGCTTTTGATGTTTGGTTGTTACATGGCCCATGTACCCATTGGGATGGTTAGGCTAACCATTCACCACTATCCCATCCAGTGGTTTTCCCAATTTGTATACCCCACCATAGAGTGGGGTTAGAATGATGATGGGAGATGAAATCCTAGGTCAATTCACCCCTAAAGAACTCATGAGGAGGTGATTAAATCCTATGCACAAGCCAAATGCATAAAAATAAATAAAAAATGGAAAGACTTTAGAGGTCATTTCTGAGTCACCCAAGTCACTCAAAGCTTGGGGAGATCCTATGCGATATTATTTATAACATAACTTTACAAAAAATGGAAATGAACTAAAAACTTTTGGTCACCTGAGTTCCCTAAAAGGGGTGAGGGGAGAGAATACATGCAATAACTTTTAATTTCCCAAAAATAAATAAACTAGTCTAATGAACTTTGAAATTTAGCTAATAACAAAAAATAAACATAAAGTGAAAAATATCTTAAGCTATCTAACTAAAGTGTGTGTTACTTTTAATATCACTAAATCAAAGTGTGATTAAAATTTTGGTCCCTTGGCCTTTTTTGTACATGTAAAAACTTCAAAAATAACTAAAATACAAATACAACTAAGTGAATTTTAAGCACCAAACAAAATGCATGTGAGATTTTACCAATGCTTAAGCTTTTGTCTCCACCTTAGGTCCTATAAAATGTTTTGGGGGTTGATTTATTAAAATCCAAAAATCAAGTGTGTAAATAAAAATTTATTTTGAGCTCTCAAATTTTTATTTTTATCTCAAATAAATCATCACCGATTACAATAGAGATCAATGTTGATTCCTACAATTGACATCAATTTGGTTAGATTTTTGACATTTATTAAAACGACATAAAAAATGTGTTTCAAAATAAAAATAGCTAATAAAAAAAATTTAAAACTCAAAATTCTCATGGATCTACAAAAAAAGGCTACAAAGGTAATAACAGGTTGTTAAGCACAAAAATGAAAGCTAGCATATCAAGAAAAAATCAAAATTTTCTATGTTCCCATATTGATATATTTTAACATATAGATCAACATCAATCCCTAGAATTGGTGATGATTTTAAAAGAATAATTGTCTATCCTGGAAACCTTGTAAAAAAATATGCAAATTACAAATGTAAAACTCTAAACTTGAATATTTAAATGCATCCATTAGAAAATGAAAGCTATCATATCAATTTCCTTAGCCATATAGGATGTTTGGACCCACTGGGCATGCCATTATGTACCTTAAGTGTTTGAAGAGTAAACAATATGTATATTAGTCCCTTGTTAGTCCAAATGAGAAAACCTCAAGAATAACAATACACTAAGACTAAACACTCTTGCCTAAGAACTAGGGAAAGCATAACATAATAAGAAAGATCATAAAATAGAGATGAATACAATAAAAATTTATTACTTCCTTTTTTGAATTTGATGCTTAATTATTGGTATAAGTATGTTCATATTTAACCTATGATGATTGTAGTCTTCTATCAATGCTCTTACATGGTGATATCATCTCTCCAATAATTAGTTATGGTTTGGTATAAAGCTTGACATAAATTGGGTATTATAACACTACTCTCAAAGGTTTCAAGAAGGTATTGCAATAGAATAACCTTACACAAAAAATCCTATTAGAATATTGTTTGGGCACTTGTATTTATATCTCAAATAATTAATTCTAACCCTAGGGAGGTTAGGTTAATTTCTAACTTGGGTTGAGTCTAAATTAACCTAAGTTGAGTCAGTCTAACTCTGGGTTGGGTTAAGGCACTCACAAAATATTAACACCTCATTTTTAGATATTTGTGAGGCATGACAATTCACTTTAGATATTTGTGAGGTGTGACTCTTATTTTTGAATATTTAAGATATAATAAATAACTTTATTAGCTCTTTTGACCCTTGACTACATATTTGTCTAAAAATTCTTTTTATTAAATGAAATTCACTAATTTGATTTTTAATTTTTATTTAGGCAAGTTAATTAATATTTTTAATATAATTAGTCTTTGTTATTACTTTTTGAATTTTTACAATTGTTTTAAATGTTTTGAATTAATAGCTTGATAGGCCAAAAATGTCAAATTACTAGGTCATAATTTGATTAAACTTAGAATTGAACTAGGTTAGTGATGCATATAGGGTAATACACCAAATAAGATAGCCTCATCACACTTTTGGGAAATTAAATCCCTTGCATGGATGAATTTTGGAAATTTAGATGATTTATAGGATTAAAATGTGTCATTTTCTATAAATTAGACTAAATGCCAGTTTAGGCACAAAAGTGGCCAAAACTAAGTGTCTAAAATATTTATCCACAAAATTTTTATCATGATGAGATAAATATCACAAAAATGGTTTCCTATTCACTTATACTTTACATGTGTTACATAAATATGCTACTTGCTAAAAATGACATTGATACCTATGGTTGGTATAAATTAGTTTTATTTGATATGCACTTCTCCACCTTATTGCATGACAAGTTAAATCTTGATTGATTATTGTGTATGGATCTTGGCCTTATATGCACAACATATTTACATGTTAGGTCTTTCATGGCATCATTATGCCATTTGAGTGTGGCCCTTGGCCTCAGGTTTTTATGATACATTCACATATCCCTTGGGTGTGGCCTTTAGGCCTTATGCATGGCATTATATACAAATTATATGACATTAAATGTTACTGATTTTTTGTTTATTTTTTATTACTATGGTTTTCTAATTCATATCATGCATTATTTATACATCTGCTCTCTACTTTGGTATTATGGTACATATCATTCGCATAATGTCTATGTGCTTCAAAGATATATTAGTATATTACATGTTTCCTATACAAATTATATGTTATATTATAATACATGATGCAATACATTTAAAATTTCAAAGTGCTTCTACATGATTACATATTTCACATATTACTAAAATATTCTTTTGAGATACGTGACTTATAGGCTATCTCCCTCATCTCAAAATGAGGGCATCACAATGGGATTATATTAATAATTCAATTCTTCATGAGAAAAATTCATATTTATAGCACTATACAGTTTCAAAATTATAGTACAATTTAGAATTTTCAAAGTATATGGGCATGTCACATGCACATGCACTCATTTATATAATTACAAAGTGTAAATTTTCAAACATTTATATGTTTCAATAGTTGTAAATTTAAAATGGTATTCAATATCAACTCAATATAGTATAAGGGAATTGATATTAATTCATGTTCAAATTACTAGATGGATTTTCAATTTTTTTCAAGTGTTAAAGTGTAAAATTTCTCAATTTTCAAAGTTTTAAAAATTATAAGAGTTTCAAATAGAATATAAATATTTCTGCATCAATGTGATTTTTATTCATTTTCTAACTGGGCCATGTTATATTCTAGTGACACTCAACATTTATGGTTTCTCTTTATCTATATATAGATCCATAGTTAGTGGTTCCACCCATTATAATATTTAACAAGAATACTTTAAAAAATTAAATGATAATTAAAACATACAATATTTCTAACTCAATAACATTCAAAGGCTTTAAAATTTAGACATTATCACTCTTAGTTCATCAAAAGTTCAACATTTATCCAAATGCCACAACAAAGGGGAATGCACTTATCCACTTTCAAGTTACCGGAAAATTATATTGCATTAACTTTTTAGGTGTAAACTTTATTTACTCTATTTCCAAAATTCAAATTTTATGTTTCATATTTTCAACTTTTAAATATAGACAATAACTACTTTTAGTCACATTATTGTAGGTTTTACATTAAGGCATTTTGCATGATCAAGATTCATCAAAAGGTAAAGTGTGTATACACACTTAGGTTCATATCTACTCTAATATAGTAATTTCACTCTTTTTCATCACTAAAATAAAGTTGGATAAAATGTAGACACATAAAATTAATCATTAAGTGATTGACAATGTTTAATCTTGACATCCTTACCATACTTGATCCATTCTCTATTTGACTAACTCATAAACTATATGGGAGCCTCTATTATCTTGAAAATAAATAAAATATAAAATATTTATCACTATTTTGACCCTTTGCATACCTATTCAACCTAAATTTTCATGTCAAACCCTTTTCAATAATTTATGTCCTTTTGGGACAAGTTTGCACTAGGTAGAGCACCACTACATAGTGGCCTTATCCACTAGCATGGCCTTGTCCCCTACACTTTAACAATCACTTTTTCAAATTTAAAAGTATAAAAAAAATTCATGTGCATTTTTAAAATTTGGATATAAAAATACTCCAAAATATTACCATATATAAGCACATCAATGCTTATCCAGATATAATCTAGCAATCACTTAATAATTATACTACACATTGAACATAAGAGCACTATTTATTCCAATTTTAAATTTTGCATCATTCTAATAGTCATTGACCAACTCTTAATATATCTTATTTTAGTTTAAGGGAATTTATTTTAAATCATTACAATGAATATTATATATTCAATCATATAGTTGCATAAATAATAGATCACATGAATACCCTAGGAGGGAGAAATACAATAGCATAAGGCCCATTTCAGCTATGTAGGTAGAACTTGGATTACATATGGTTTTCTAGGGATAGTTTAGCTATTACCATTAACCATTTCCTATATTAAATTTTATCTCTATCTTCTTCTTTTTTTCAAGAGATAGAACTTCACCTTTTTTTGGTCTTTAACATGGTAAAACTAAACAAAAAAATTATTCGTCAACCCCATGACATAGACTCAGATTATAAAATTAGGTGCATAGTCAAAAAGGACATGACCATAGTTAGTAGATAAGGATGCATTATTCCCATGTCCTCCTTCTAAGGACTTTTTTAATTAAAATTTAAATTATTGCATTTTTCCACAACATAGTACACATGTCCTACTAACCATCTTTCAATCATAGTCAATAAGACATTATTTTAAATGAGGTTTGCATATTTGTAGGCCCTTTTACTAATTTTAAGAAATTATAAGTTATATAAAATTTTATATCATATTGTAACTCATTATCATATCTATATATTTTAGCACTCAAATTTAAATAGTTAAATATCTATTAATTTTATTCACTTTAACTAAGATTAGATTAAATACTCATCTCAAAAGAAGAGTTAACTATATCATGCCATCATTAGATATAACATCATGTATAATCATATGAACACATGGATAATATATAATCATATTAATTTATGTGTTAATAAAAGAAAGTATGTAACATATGTAATGCAAGGCATATAAGGTTCATGTCTACATAGATGTATCAATGAAGCATGCAATGGTAACCATGAGTGATAGATAATTGTATAAGTCTACGTAATAAATGTTCAAGATATAGATAATGGCACCACTCAGTCTCATCAAGATCAATAATATTAAGATCTAGTGAAACACACAAGGCCAAGGTTTTCATACACGAGATATGAATATTTCACAACAAATGATGCCAAGGTAAACATGTAAGGGAAAAAGATGTCATAAAAAAGGGACTTCAAAGATGTCACATAAAAAAAGTCTTAGGCCACATTATCATGACCACTCAGACCTAATACTATGATTATAATTATTATTTGATAATTTTCATTATGTATTAATAAATTTATATTGATATATTTACATTATGTTGTTTCATACTTATTATTTTATTCAATTTCAATGATTTATTTGAGATATACTAGACAGGGATTATTGATGTCATTTTGTATGATTGCAAGTGTTGCCTCAGTATGAGCTAGGCTTGAAAGTGGAACACTTCATTTATATTCAAATTTAAGGTATGCATGTATACTCTTATGGTATAATATAAATTATATTAATGTATTTACTCCTCTACTTTTTTCTTGGTTCTTGTGTTAATACCCCATCCTACATTTTTTATTTATGAGTTTTATGTAGTCTATTTTGTTGCTTGTGCATTCAAATATGTTGTTAATAGTTAATTTTTAACTTGGATCAGTCAATTTTTTATGTGTATTATGTATTGATAAATAAATATGGATTTGGTTGTAAAATATAATATTTGGATGTTCCAACACCAATTGAGTCAAAGTACAAGCAAACTAACTACAAAATTTTAAAACTACAGGTATAAAAGGGTATTGTGATTATTGGAAGTCACTTGGACATATACATATTTTAAGGATCTTAGAATTGATTTTAATTAAATCTAAGTCACTTTATACTATGAAATTTTTTAAGACCAAAATTTGCTCATTTATTTGTTTAAAATTGATTTCATATCTTAAAGTTAAATTTTATACGACTTAGGATAGGATGACAATTAACTAACTCACTTTGGACTTAGGATGGAATATCATAATGATATGATTATTTTTGTGTCTTAAATGGTTGACATTACCTCCATGCATAATAATTTATCAAGTTTTATATAAGATTTAAATACACTCTTAATTCATGTTTGGCATTCAAATGGTTTTTCATGGAAAGTGGAAATGGGGGTTTGATGTTTTTTTAATTTTCATGCATTGATGTTAGCATGGTAATACTTGAATACTTTAAAGGTACGACTAAAGTTACAAATGGGAGGGACTAGACTAATTTCCCATTTGTAGCTTTAGTATGTGGAGAGGAAATTAGCTTAAATGGGATTGTACTTGGAAAGAAAGAACACAACTAAGGTTAGAAAGGAAGTAAAAGAAAAAAAGAAATGAAATTAAGAAGTGGCATAGCTACACAACTGGTCATGATATCTTCTATGGAACAAGTAAGGTCTTAGATTTCTATGAAAATTTTAAATTTGGGTTTTTACTTTGAATTAAAATCAAGTGTTGGTTTGGTAGTAGATATCACTTCTTAAAATACCTCCATTTGGTTTCATACTACCATAAAATAATGGCAAATAACCCACTTTATAAGAGGCTAAATATACTCCATTCCACCCTTGAATGGCATATAAATTATATGAATAAAATATATTTATATGTATAATTAATTTTAACTATGTTCTCATTAGTATTGAGAATCTTGTGTTTTTCTATATTGGCTTTTAGGTCTTGCTTATAGTGGTGTGTTGTTTTATTGACTGGGTTTTTGCAATATTAAGGTTGTCTTATTTGGGACTTCTCCTTAAACCAATGTTAAGTTTTTTAAGTTTATAGGTATTTGTTTGTATCCTTTTTTTGAAACCCTAGACCTAAATTAGATTTCATTCATAAGATATTATAGGCATATGCTTTTATGTTTTGGGTTTGAAACAAAATGTACTATTCCACTCTCCAACTGAGAGTATGGGTGGGTAGGGATTCACTATATGTATGGGCTTATTTTTATGTTGTAAGTATTTATGGTCTTGTATATTATGCATTAATTTGATACAATTTTGGATGGTGATTTCTACAAGATTTTTAGAGGGATTTCTTTTCTCACACTATAACAAAGGTCATGAAATACTCAAATAGTGGTTATATATTTATTTTATTAATTGTAAATCTTGTTCTATACTTATTCATATTAAAATATTGTTATTGTGTATTCCCTTGATGCATGTTATTATATTTTATCATAAGGAAAAAAATTATTCAATACCAATTAATACATCTTAAAAATTATTGATTCTTCACCTATAGTTTGTTTTTACATCATCTAGCTTAATTTAGTGGTTTTTACCTTAAGCAAGTGATTATCATGGAAGTATCAATAAGGATTGAATAAAATCTTGAATGTTATATAAGTGATACTTTGAGTTACTATATATTTAATATTTTTCATAATAAAAACATTTTGAAATTGAGTTTATTATATCATTCATGAATCATAAGTATGTTATTAATAGGTAAAGTTATCTTACTCATAAATAACATATCGCTTTACTATATTCAACCTTCTCATTTTATATATTTTAGGGAACCATTATTTGAAAGGGTATTTTTATTAGTTATGCATTTGAGTAAAACTCTTTGAATAATTGTGCATGTGGGTTACTTGGGTTTGAGATTTCAAAAATATAAATAATGTCCTTGAAGAATAGGTATGTTATTAATGAGTAAAAACTAATTACTCACCAATAACATAACCTTTCACTACTTTAAACATTATCAACTATTTTAATAAAGTCTTAAACTATGTTAGTAGATAGTTATTTCCATTAAATAAATAATTGTGTAGTTCATTATAATTTTTCATATGTGTGTACAAGTATAAAAGCTATTGTGTTTCATTATCAGGAATTACATGTGTGTACAGGTATAAAGGCCATTATGTTTCATTATCAGGTATTACTTAAATAATTTAATAATTATTTTAATGACTCTAATTGTATCTATAATCAACTCAATCTACATGATAATGGAGTTATGAGATGTAGCTCAGTGGTGACTTCATTGTTTATAATTATTATTGTATGTTTTTTTACTTATTACAAGTAAAAAACCTAGAGAACTAGGCACGAACATGTATGGTTGGAAAAGGCTATGACTATATCTCTTTTTTTTTTAAATAAATAATATTAATTAATTACACCATGTATGATTTGTGAAGTAATCAAAAGTTTTTTTCAATAATTTTTTATGGATAATTGTAACATATTATCTTCAATTGGCATGATTTTAGTCTTTAGTTGAATGAATTGACTATGTCTTCAATTCATTGTAGTTCAATTGATTAATTGATTCATAAATATGAAAGGTGAATATAAATATAATCTCTTTTCAACATTAAATTAATTTATGAAACTATTTTATTGTACATTCATAAGTTGTTTATAGTATTTTTGTTTAATAAAATACATAACTAGTTATAGCTTGAAACACTAAGTAGATTCTTATGTAGTGTAAGACACTTAGTTGGACTAATTTCCTTATATATTAAGAATGGTAAGCTAAATTATCATTTTTAAGACATTAAGGTTGAAATTTAATATTGGTATGACTTTTATTACTATTGTTTGGTGGTAACCCTTTTTATTTACTAAGTTTCTTAATGGTGGCATTTTGTCACAATTGAAGTATTTATAGAATTTTCAAGTTAAGATGGAATATCAAGCATAGTATGAGTGTGATTTTGTTGTAAATTTAAAGGATAAAATTGATAAAATA
>JARHVA010005319.1:985000-1242979 GCA_037957365.1 Torreya grandis
CTTAGTTCTAAATGAGGAAGGGCCCCCTCAGAAAGAGTTGTAGTGAATATCTTGACCCTCCTTAGTTAAGAGTGTGTAATTAATCTGATTATATAAAGTGTAATGTATGTGTGATTTATAAGTGTGAAGTATATTTGTATTTCTATCATAATAGGTTCATAGTATAACTATCTGTTGAATTCAATATAATTTCATTATACTACAACTAGTAAAGCAAGATAATTTATGAATCAATAATGCATATATAGTGCTCACATCCTTAAAAAGTATATGCACCTTGGGTTGATAGTTAATGTTAATCAAACTCAAGAATTTGGTATTCACTGGGTAATTAGTTTGCATAACATTTTGGCACCATTGCCAAGAAGGGTGTCAATTATTATTTTCTAAAATCAATCATTATTTTTTAAGATTGGTTAGTGCACTATTCTACCCAATCGGGAAAGTCAAGTGAGGCCACTATGGTGTCTTATGCTAGATGTCTAAGTTCTTGGACATATAGTTCCAACCAAGAAAGCTAAGTGAGGGAACTATGGTGTCTTATGCTAGATTTCTATGTTTCTAAAATTAAATGGTGCATAACCTTGAATGCCTCTTTGAAATCTAGAAATTTACTTAGTTCATGTTTTTAGTATTTACTTCCTACAAGAGTGATTTATTTTCTACAAAGAGTGCCTTTAATTTCCTACTTTCATTTTTTGTTTTCTACGATAATTTTTTTTCTTTCATTTCCTAATTTCTAAGATAATTTTCCTACTTTCATTTCCTATTTTATAGGATATTTTTTCTACTTTCATTTTCTAATTCCTAGAGTAATTTTCCCACTTTCAGTAGATAACTTTACTATGTTATAGAAGTAAAATTTCAATTCTAGTTATTTTGATTTTTTCAATCCTTTATTGTAATGTTTGCTTATTCTGAAATAACTTCCTAGAACACTCAAAAAACAAAAGGACACTAATCCTATGTTGGAAGGAATAGGATAGCTAAAAGGTGTATCACAATGTTCATGTAGAGAGAAAGAGATTCTCGAGGGAGATTCCTACCAAACAAGCCACAAGTTACTACTAAGAAAGAACCACAAGTACTCATAGCAACTAATAATCTTGTTGAAAAATACACCATAAGGTGGAGGAATCTTAAAGAAGGAAAAACTATAAATCAAAAGAAGTAGCTTATAGAATAAGAATTACTATTGGATTTGAAAAAATAAATAAAAGTAGAGGAAACATTAGCTGAGTTAGTAAGGAGAAATGAAAGAGAACTTCATGAACCAAACACTCTAAAAATTAGCATCTAAACAACATTCCATCAAGGATTTATTGAACAAATCTAAGAAAGCTCAGGATAATATTTAGATTTCTCATCAAGAAAAAAAATTGTGGAGTAGTAGATAAACATTTACTATCATGCTGATAAATTGACTAATACAAAAATTGAAGACATGACCCTGAGTACATTTGGTATCCATATCACAAGAAAAGTCATCATGAATAGAGGAGACTCTATGGATGATAGGACTCTAGACACAGATACTTTTGAATTTCCTATTATAAATGCAACAAGCATAACATAAATGAAAAATATCCCACCCTCAACCTTGCCCAATTTCAAAGGTACATTATTAGAATACCCAAACACCTTTTTGTTTGAATTTGATATCCTCTATATAATCTATGACTATAGATAGGATGCAAAAAAATTGAAACTTTTTCCAACCACCCTTAAGGACTCAACACTTCATTGGTTTATGGGACTAGGTAGTAATTCAGCCCTCACTTGGGAAGATATGAAAAAGAAATTTTTGGCTAGGTGTCAATAATATGGATGAGGAATAAGTTATAAAAGAAATGACATCTTCAAGATGACTCGAGAAGGGGATGAATCTTTAGAAGACTATATTAAATGGTTCATATTCGGTGTATATAAATTCAAGCAAAATGAAATAAGAAAATAACTTCAAAAACTCATCTTCCTGAAAGGAGTTTGAGAAGACTTAGACCTAATGAGTGGAAGAGATATCTCCCATCTTAAATTTACAAACATCAAGGAATTGAGAAAGAACTATTCCAGGTCTACCATAAACAAAGCTAGGGGCAACAATCTTCTATTGGTAGCTACAAGTAACCTATTAAAATATGAAGTTAGTAACTTGTTACAAGACATGAAATATGATATCATTAGTAATTTGGCCACCTAATTGGATAGCCTAAACTCAAATAAAAATCAATCAACATTGGATCAAGCATTGATCATATATTATCTAGATTGTAAGAGGAGGAAGATAAATTGTAGGTGTCATAAGGTTCAAGCTAAATTAGCTAACATCAAAATTGAAGAACCAAAAATAGTAGAGCTACATTTTGTAGGAAGATACAGAGACCAATTTTTTAATGTTTTAAAAATAAAACCATTAGTTTAATGAACATATTATCTAGGTATGGGACAAAATATATCTTTTACAAATTCTACCTCTTTTAGCTCACAATTTTTAAATACTACTCCCAGTTAGATTATTCTATGGATGAATGCCCCACCTCCTAATTCTAGCTGGTAGCCACCTCAAATAAGCCACCCCACCACTCCTAGCAACTTCCACAAAATTTAACCCCACCTCTTAATTCTAGCTGGTAGCCACCTTAGATAAGTTACCCAACCACCTCTTAGAAACCTCCACAAAATGCATCCCCACCTTGGACACAAGCTTGGAAACCACCCTAAGTCCCACCCTTCACAAACTAGTGGCAACAACCCTAGAGACTTAGTCATCCCTAGGGAAACCATCAAGGATGATTCCCTCCAAAATAACAACAACCTCCTTCTCTTTTGCCCAATATTGAAGCTTCACCCAAGCCTAATAAGATCCCTTCCCAACCTATGCAGAACCCTACAAATAAGCTAGTTTAACTAGCATTCAATATTAAACCTATCTAATACCTAAAATATGTAGTGAACATCAGTAAAGTTCACCTATATTCAAGGAAAGTTCTACCATCTCCATCCCCACCCATAATAATGAAGTCAATTCAAAAAACTCTAGAAGATCATGCTAACCCACCCTCACCACCATAAGAACTCTATGAACTAGAAAATAAAGTTGTTTCTGAAATAGCTCCACCATTTCTAGAATGTCTTACCCTTTACTGCCATGTAATTGAGCCTAAATTTGATTTTATAGGATAACTCAAAATCTTTATGTTAAAATTCCCCTCTTCCAGGCCATCAAGGATGTACCCATATAATCCAAAGTTGTTAGAGACTTATGTCTATGTAAAATTGGAAGGAAAAAGAAGGATCCCAATATAGTGTATGTGGTTGGCCACCTGATAGACCTTCTACTAATAAATACCCTACCAAATAAATATTCAAATCTAGGATGCCTAGTATTAATAGTCTAAATCCATGATCAACAACTATCTAATACATTGATAGACATGGGGGTTGAAGTAAATGTAATGATAAATGAAACCATGCATAAATTATAGTTGAATAATATTCATCCTACATATATAATGCTACAAATGGCTAATAATTCTACATTCAAACTAGAAGGAATCATTGAAGATGTTATCATTACTATAGATTCTTGGGAGTATCTTGTAAATTACATTATGCTACAGCCTAAGTCTAATTTGGGTGGATATCCTTTTATCTTAGGGTGTCCTTATCTTGCCACAATTGATGCCTTCATCAGCTGTAGATTAGGTAACATGTTGATATCCAATGACAACCACACTAAGAATTTGGTCCTCTATCCTCTAGCACAGCCAATCTTGGTACCAGAGCATACATTATGGGTTAAAGAAGATGAGGCAGAGTAGCCTTCCTAAATTATTGTATTCATCACAGACCATGCATGCAACTTGGTTAATCAGGAAGGCAATACAATTCTCTCCAATGTTCTCTAGAATAATTACCAAACTCTTTCTACAAATCTTAGCCACTTGTAATGTGCTGAGTGCTCATTTTTTAGCTTCTAGGAAACAAATAAAATTGATGCATTTGTATAGGAAATATTACACCAACTATTGCCTCATAGTTGCAGCTAAATAGATCCATTAGTAATATAGAAATGATGAAATAACTTTCATGGAAAATTTAAATTTCTATAGGGAAAACATTGGTTATTAATAAAAAGTTGGAGTCAAATGAGGAAAAATATATATTCAACATGTTGCATGCAAACTAACATGTTTTTACATGGGATTATGAGGACATACATAGAATCAACCTAGAAACATGCACACACCATATCTATATCAAATAAGAGTGCCAACCAATTAGATATCCCTAATGTAAGATGAATCCAACTCTTAGAGAAATAGTTGAAGTAGAATTATAGAAACTACTGAGTGATGGATTTATATACCCCATCTCAAATAGTGGATGGGTTTCACCTTTGGTAATTATACCAAATAAAAATAGAGAATGTCATGGATGTATAATTTATATGGATCTTAATATAACAACCAAAAAGGATCATTTTTTCTACCTTTCATTGATCAAGTATTGGACACAATAGTAGGGAATAAATATTTTGCCTTTTTATATGGCTTCAGTGGTTACAACTAGATTGGTATTTTTCCTGAGGACTAGGAGAAGACCACCTTCACTTATCCTTAGGGTACATATGCTTATGTTTTATTACCTTTTGGGTTGTGTAACACTCCTACAACATTATAGAGGCCTATATTGAGTATCTTTACAAATATGGCAAATGTATGTGTAGAAATTTATATAGATGACTTCACTGTTTATGGAAAAACATTTGATGATTGCTTGAAAAACATGAATAAAGTGTTATAATAATATTATTAGCACCATTTGTCTTTAAGTCACAAGAAATACTATATGCTAATGAAATAAGGCATTGTATTAGGTCACCATGTATCTACTAAAGGAATTAATGTTAACCCTACAAAAATCAACATCATAATAAATCTCCTTGTTCCTCAAAAATAGAAAGATGTCCTAAGTTTTTAGGACATGGTGGTTACTATAAGATATTCATCAAAAAAATTATCAAAGTAGCAGCACCATTTTTCACTCTACTAAATATTTTGAATTAATCTGGATTCTTGCCTATGATACATCCTTCAAACAACTAAAAGAATTATTGACCACTACCCCTATTTTGCATGGTCTTGATTGGAAGCTTCCCTTCCATATTCACACAAATGCTTTAGATACTACCCTAGGAGCTATGCTAGGCAAAAAATAGAGAGCACTCAATTATGCTATCTATTTTGTAAGCAATAACCTATAGGAAATAGAATTAAATTACATAATTATTGAAAAAAAAAATTTGGTAGTAATCTATGATATCAATAAGTTCCATTATTACATCATACGGTATCATGTTTTTTTCATACAAACTAGGCAGCCATTTAGTACCTTATGAACAAATTAATTGTCCTAACCAAAGTGATAATATTGATGCTCTTATTATAAAAATTTGATATCACCATTGTAAATAATCTTGGTAGAGACAACATCATGGATAATTTCTTATCATTCCTACAATCCCCTAAAAAAGATATCATAGTGGATGACTCATTTTCAAATGAGCACCTATTCTCCCTCACCCTTACCATACCTTGGTATGTTCATATTACTAACTACCTTGCCATAAGGTTACTTCAACAACACTTTCTCCCTAAACAAAGAAGATCTTTGATTCAAAAAAGTGGTAGGTATTCATGGCTATCTAGATTTTTTTTCTATATTGGGCCTGACTCCATCATCAGAAGATGTCTCAAAGAAGATGAAGTTTTAGATATCCACAAAGATTTCTATGATGAACCCTATGGAGGGTACTTTGTAGCCAACTATACAGTAATATAAATATTGAATATAAAATATTATTTGCCCTCACTCTATAACAATGTAATAAGGTATACTGCTCATTATGATAAATGTTAGAGTATGGGAAGACCTACTTGCTCAGATGAGATGCCTTTGTAACCTCAAATGGTGCTTGAACCATTTAAAAAATGGGGCTTAGACTTTATAAGACCTTTTGATCCAAAATCCAACAACAAAGAGTAAATCATTGTTTATACTGACTATGTCACTAAATGTGTGGAAGTCAAGGCTCTTGCACATGCTAGGGATGAGAAGGTGGCAACCTTCCTTTATGAATACATATTCACAAGATATGGTGTGCCATGAGAGATAGTCATTAATAAAGGACCCTAGTTTATTGATAGTTTAATTATCACTTTAGTCCAACAATATGAGATTACGCATAAGAAATCAACTCCATATCATCTACAGTCTAATGGACAGGTGGAAGTCACAAATATGGAGTTAAAACATATTTTGACCAAGACTATTAGTATGTCCCATAAGGATTTGGAGGCTAGACTTCTTTAATTTGTTTGGGATTAAAGAATCATGTGAAATACTACTAAAGGCTTCATTTCATATGAGTTGTGCTATGGGAAGAAACCTATCTTGTCAATAAAATTTTAGCATAAGACCTTATTGACAACACTAAAACTTGGGATGGATATATGTAAAGCTTAGAAAGAAAGGCTTATGCAATCAAATGCCTTAGATGATTACAAACAAAAAACATTATAGGCCATATAACTTGTACAAAACTAGTAGATTAGATAGCATGACAAGCACATTAAGACCAAGTAATTTAATGTAGGAGATTGGGCCCTTTTTTAATTCAAAATACAAGGATCACAAGGGCAAATGCCAAACTAGATGGTTTGGTCCATTTGAGATTGAGCATGTTTACGACAATGGAGTAGTACAACTCTAAACCATTGATCTGATAAGATTCCATCTTATAGTCAATGGTCATAGACTAAAGTTGTATAAAATCCATTCACTCAGGAGGAGTTTTTCAAGAACATACACATGTAATTACAAAATGGATGTGATGATGTGTTGGATCAATATGATGTCTCACCAAATGAAGGGAGAACTAGCCAACACATAAATGAATAAGGAGAGGAGGACATCTTACCCCTCTTCTAGCATGAAGATTGAGACCTTCACTTGGTCCTTGACTAGTCATGCCACTATTAACTTGGTAAAGACCTAGAATATACATTCTATAGTAGCCAGTAGTTAGAGTTAAAAAAACCCAACAATGAAAACCCTTTTTGGGCATTATTGGTAGTTTATAGGTAGAAAATTATACTATTGGCTATCCAAAACTATAAAATGAGCCTAAATAGAAAACTAACAAGCTAGTTATTTAAGGGTAAAAATAAAAATAAAAAATAAACAATCATTTTGAACAAACTATTCATCTTCCTCTAATTACCAAGGGCTATTTTGTAGTTGTTGTAAGCACCTCTTCTAGTTACTACGGGCTCTTCTATAGTTATTATAGGCACCTTCTTCAATTTTTATGGACTCTTATGTAGTTTCCATGGGCACTTTTCTCATAGCTTGGCATAACCTTGTAGTTACTATAGGCTCCATCTCTAGTTTCTATAGGCATACCCTAACATCTCTCTAAGCACATGCAAGATAGTTCTTCCCAAACTCTAAGATATGACCTTGGCTATGAGATTTTGAGCATACAAGGAAGACACTAGACCAATTAGAGGAGGAATGAAAGAGAATTAGATAATAAAATTCAAAAGATTTCTTAGGCTATCCTTGAATAATAAGGCAAAGTCACTAGGTAGAATCTATAAGTAGTAAGATAACATATAGGTAAATCATGTATGCTCAGGTAGAGGTAGATCAAAAAGCAACAACACTTTTAGCTACCCTCTTCCATGTTCATGTAGCACCTAACTTGGATCACCCAACTCTGTAATAGCCACCTTATGATAGGAGACTAATAATCTCTCATCCAATTTTAAGACCCATGCTTTAGTTCTATCTAGGTTATTATGAATCACATGCAGGTGAGCTGAGAGCACCAGAGAAGCCTAACATCCCATGATGTCATAATTACTCCAAAAGGGACCACTTCAGTCTAGTTAAAACTACAAGCACAATCATTTCATTTTTTCAATCACTCGCACGAAAACACTCACATGCAAATCCTCAACATAACCCTAGGTAAATGCTAAAAATGTATGCTATATATTTTGATCATTGAAAATTATTTATTATTTTAATATAACATATATGATATTAAAAAGCATATTAAATCATGAAACATGTCATTCATTAATACCCCTCAACTCACACTTTAACCCAAATGTTGACATCCTAACCCACACTTATATCCCTAACTATGACCCCATTCTATCCCTTCCATCCTATTTACTCCACATCACTTGAGGACATGTGATGGATCATGTGGGGGGGAGGATGCTATGGGTGAGAAGACCACACACTATGAGATCCATATGTGTAGGATAAGATACCATAATGAAGCCATAATAACCTATAGGGAAAATAATCAATTTCATTACTTTCCCTTGTAAGTACAACCATTCATGCAAAGTTGAAGCACACCATAATATGCAACCCTAAGAAGTTACAACCATAAACCACCATTATTGAACAAACACTGATTTGATATAGATATATTTTTATAATCTAAACAGAGTGTGTTGCTTATTATTGGTTGAAAGGATTGACAAAAAAGCTAAAATTAGTAAAATGGGAGGGTTAGTTGTGAGGAGAGAACCCATAGACCATAGGAAACTTTAGGGAGACCAATCCAATTGGGATATCTTTAATAGAACTAGTTAAACCACTTATTTTAAGAAATTATAGTATTTATTAGAACCCCTTGCTAGGGAATTTGTAGGATCCTTTATTGGAGACCAATTTATTATACATGGTATCACATTCCAAATAATTGAAGAATTGGTGAGCTAGGAAACTAGGCTACCAAGTATAGGAGAGAACTGACAAGACAAACCCAATAGTCAAGAAGCTAGACATCAATTTTTTTAGGGAGATGAAATACTAGTATTGAAGAAAAGTGGTGTGGAGAGACCCAGCTTATCTTTAGCCTAGAGGGGGATAGCCTCATACATCATTATATATATGACCTATGAAGGAAGGTATTTCATAGTTTATACTCTTCAATTTTAATTTTTTAATCATTTAAGACATGACAGAACCATTAATGCTCCAAATCACCTATGGAACATTCTAAAAAGGATGTCCAAAGAGTACCAGAAGGGTATTGAAAAATCCCTATCCCATCATTGCCTAATATGTTTGATAACTAAACATGGAATAAACTCTATCAAACCTAATCTAAGTTGGGAATAGTTTTTATCCCTAGGGAATAATGAAACTTATTAATAAGAGGATAATAATGAGTAATACCTTAAGGAGCAAGCCCAATATATTGTATAAGAAGATGTTTTGGGTACTAGTGTTATTGGCTAGCCCATAGCTACTAATTGTCCATCTAAAACTACTAAAGATAAAAGAAAGAGAAGGAAACTAGTCCTACCTCCTTTCAACATAGAGGAGGGAAGTCCATAGTAGCATATTCCTTCTCCCACTATCTCCTCATCATAGATTGATTCTTCCACCATGGCTCCTTCAGGATAAGAGGAAGTTCTTCCATCAACTACTACACAAGAAGAAAAAGTTCCATTAACCACCCAACCTAAAAGGAAGATAAAAACCAAAGAAAAGAAACCCACTATATTAACTATAAGGAGACCTCCTCCTAAGAGATCTCAAAATTAAGAAACAAAAGACAACAATAGTCTCCTCACCCATAGAAATCAGTGAGGATGAAAAGCCAAAGAAAGAGCCTAGGTTTTGAAAGACCCCTAATGGATTTTAAATTGAAGAATGGTCTAATAATGTGGAATCTACCAAGGAAGAAGAAGAAGAAGAATTACCCTAGCCATCCAAATTCATTGAGGAAGACATTGATCTTCTCAAACACATTGGGTATACAGAAGAAGAATCGATAATGATAGATAAATCTATAGTAGAAGAGGAATTGAGTGAAGAAGATACTATGGAATAATAAGTAAAACAAGGCATATTTCTTCATGCCTAGGAGTTTCAAACATTGGAATAAGATATGAAATAAATATACAAGCTGAGGAATGAGATAACAAAATTGAAAGGTAAGAGAGGCATTGAAACACTTCTAGAGGTGACATAATTTGTAAAACCTTATGTGGATAGAGAAAGGTTATTAGAGGGACCTAAAGTAGCTTCCTTATAGGAGCCTACAGTAGCTTTCCTAAAGGAACCTATATCAAATTCATCTACCTTGGCGACAGAATCACCTACAATAGATTATGATTTTGCTTTGGTACCCTTTTGTAATAGATTTCCTCCTCTATTGACCATTGTAAAAACACCTAAAGGAGAAGAAGTTATTGATGTGGATCTCTCAGGTACCACACCTATATAAATTTATGACCTCCTACATTTTCTTAAGGAATAATTTTGTGATAATGAAACTGAGTACAAGAAGTTGGTACATAGATTTAAAGTACATGTTGAAATAAGAGAACATCAAGTGGACTTGAAATAAAAACTAGAAATAGATAAAACCAAGATCAAGTATTTGAGAGAAAAGATTGATAAAATGCATGAAACCACTAAACTATTAATGGAGTGCAGACCAACTTCTAGGGTGTATGTTGTCTACTTAGAAGATAGATGACTTAAGTTTAGATATGAAAAGATCTATAATGATCAATCTTACATGGTTAATGACCCCAAATCTTTCTTTGAGGTATATAGACATGTTGATCCTAACCTCTAAGCTCAATTAAGTGAGATTTAAATCCACCAATGTGTTGTACCTAGTAATGCAGATTGGATTCCAAACATTTACTTGGGGGATGTCTAGCTAAATGCATTTTATTTGTATGTTATTAATGAAATAGGAAGAAATAAACAAGTGGAAGAGTATCAAGAAAAATAAAAATAAGCTACACTAATGATCAGGGGTGAATTAAGTAATCTAGATGCTATAATAGAAGAATGGATCTCCTTCTTGAACTCAAGCAATCCATAAGCATGGGAAGGAAATGGTAAGAAAATTTTTCTTTATTATTCTCATAGATGGGTAGAAATCTCTAATGCCTTAAAAAGAAAGGAAACTAACTCCCCTGAAAACCTTAAAGAGTCCATCCATAGAGTATACATGTATATTGAGCTTGTGACAAGGAAAAGGGTAAAATGGTTGGGATGGATGTTTCAACCTCCTTTATTTTTGTACCCAATTCATGATTAGGAGGGGAAGGTCCCAAATAAAAAGAGGCTAAGAAGAAAATATGGGAAGACATTGATGATGCTAAAGGTTTCTACATTTTTGAAGGATCAGACTACATTAAGCCCCTGGATTTTTAAAAAAAATTGTGGTTTCAAAATATAGCCAAGGCTTGCTCAAGGGTGAGCAAGAGGTTAAGTAGGGGGTGTGATGAGTTCACCTATTGTTTTATTTCATAAGCCTCATCTATACCTACTATATATCTTTTCATATGTAAATATTCACAACCATCCATGACTCTACAAATGAATGAATGAATTTATGATTTTGTGTGTACATTGATATATATATATATATATATATATATATATATATATTTATATATATGTGTGTGTGTGTGTGTGTGTGTGTGTTATGTTGTGTTATGAATTATTGATATTTTTTCTTTAATTAAATTATATTTGTGTAACTTTATTTAACAAGCATTTGAAGGATAACGTAAGGTTGTAAGATCTCATTTTTGCACAATAATTATAGGTTGTTCATAAAAGCTATAGGCTCCACCTACAAGCCACCCATAGTCACTGAAGGTTTCTCATAGAAACTATAGGCTTCACCTATAGGTTTCCCATATAAACTTTATGCTTCACCTATAGGTTGCTCATAGCCACTATAAAAAATAGAGATATTATTGTGATCAGATCTTACATATAGCTATCTTGGGAACCAAATGGATGAGTGAAAATGACCATAGATATTATATGAACTCCCTACATACAATGAAATTGGGGTGTGCTACCAAAGATGAGAAAGATAAGGACAATGGGAAGGAGACAGAAAGAAATAAAATAACAAAATATTATACATTGTCCTTAGCTTAATCAAGCCTAAAACAAGTAACTTTAGCTACTAACCACTTGAAGGTTGACTGGGGTAGTTTTTAAAGTATTTGTATTTCTCCTAGTTTGATGTCTTTAGTTATAAGTTAATAAACTACCTTATATATTTGATGGTAGAACCTAAATTAGATTAGGAGTTAGTGAGTTGAAATTTAAGATTGGATAGTTAATAGAAATATAGAAGTCATTGCATTGTAATATTTTGTATCAATCTTTAATTGCTATAGATTTGAGTAATGAGAAAGTTTATTCTATAAGAAGATTTTGTAAATCTCTCAAAGAAGGATTGGAACTCAGTTCTAAAAAAGAAGGGCCCCCTTAAAAGGAGTTGTAGTGAAGATCATGACACTCCTTAGTTAAGAGTGTGTAAGCATATTTCATTATTAATCTAATCATATAAAGTATGATGCATGTGTGATTTATAGGTGTGAACTATTTATATCATAATAGTTTCATAGTATAACTGTCTGGTGAATTCAATATAAGTTCATTAAACAACAGCTAGTAAAGTAAGCTAATTTATTAATCAATAATGCATATATAGTGCTAATATCCTTGAAAAGAATATGCACCTTGGGTTGATAATTAATGTTAATCAGACTCAAGAATCTAGTATTCATTGGGTAATTAGTCTACACAATAGGTGATAGATTAAAAAATTAGGAATACTAAGGGAATAAATGGCAATACCATTGTTTATGGGTCATTGAGACTTGAAGGGCAATAGTGGTTAGGAGTTATGTATTCATGATAAATGAATAAATTGGCTAACTAAAAACAAATACTTAGGGGGTTATGTTGATTTATAAATGGGTCTAAGAGGGATATGTAGACACTACTAGAGGGGGCATAAACTTCCTAGGAGAAACCACCGTCACCTTTTGATTATAGTATCTTTCTCATGTTTGTTTGTGTTAGAGATGTCTAAGAGTGGCCATGAATGAATCCTATGGGAGCTTAATAGATATTTTTGTGCTTAAAGATATAGCAAGAATAGTGGGAGTTTGTATACAATAGTATTAAAGGTCTTAGGATCCATTAGGAAGGAAATTATACTAAAAAAGACCATTATTGTAGTGGAAATTATGCTTGTAGGATCATTTGAGAATATGGGGGTGCTAGGAATTCATGATTTGTAAAGGGTTGAGTTGACTTATAAGGATAGCTTGAGGGTCATAGAAGGTGTAGACCATGTTATTAGAGTGGAAAAATGACATAAATGGTTTAGGGTTTGAACTAAGGAAAATTGGGCACTGGGGATGCTAAACAAGATCACCATTGAAGGAGAAGAAGAGAATTGGGACCTCAGGATCACTGAGGTAAGGGAGGCATATATGTAGTAGGCCTTCTTGGGATAGTAAAACCTAGGGGAAATATTAAGTGTTGCATGAGGGATCTATCAATTGGGATGATTATCCCTAGATTAGGGTGAGATTAATCTCTAGGTGGGTTAAACTCAGTATTGATATCAAAATTCATAGCATAAGTAACCTATGGTTGGCTTACCTAGGGTGGTAGTGAAAGCATAGTACACATTAAGGCCAATAAGGTGGCCATATGAGGACTCTGTACAAGATATACTTTGAAATCCTCCTTACTATCACTATTACTTAAATAGTGGGATATGTGGGTGCTTATTATGGAGGAACTAGTCTCTCCTCAAGAGTATATTGGTCAAGAGCATGGGTCTTTACACATCCAGATGCTTCAATCCTTGAAAATATCACTACATCATTAGTATGGTTGAGGTGTATCTCATCATTGGCATGTTAATCATGGTGATATATGATATTGAGTTTTAATTAGTTTCTTTACAACCACCTCTACATCATTAGTATGGTTGAGGTGTAGCTCATCATTGGTGTCTGCATCATGGTAATACATGATATTTAGTTTTGATTAGTTTATTACCAAATGAGGTTTGTATGAACCCTTAGGATCCCCTAACCTATTGTTTATCAGGTCTAATTTATATGGGTCCTTATGTTTGGATATGTATTGTAGCATTAGTATATTCCTATGCTCATGACACCTTATGGTGGATACAACTTTCATTTTCTACCCAGATAGTGCCTAGTTATATTTTGGTATAGTTAGTAGATGATATCCTATTTTGTGAGGAGGTCTAGGATGATGCAAGGTAGTAAGAGAAGTTCCTTGTAAATGCCTATCACTACGATGATGGTTCAATTCTAATAGTACCATTAAGTTAAAATGGGTTGTAGTTTATCTTAGATATAATTTAAGAGCCTTAGTATTGGTCTCTCATTAATAATTTAGTATATGATTAGGTATAAGTATTCATAGATATCTTGGATTTTGTTCTAGAAGTGGTGAATATATATATTGAATAACATCACATGCACCATAGATCCCATATCATCTATTAGGGGAATGTTAAACATCAAAATTATATAGTGACATATACGACATCAACCATATAAGACATCATGTATAAGTGTTAACCTGTGTGAGATTCATTCACCTACTTGGTGAGGGTAGACAGGATGAGGGTCCTCAAATATAAGACTGTAGCTCCCTTAATTATGGCATTGAGAAGGGGAACCCAAATTTTTTCAATGTGCACTATGTCACTTTCCCCATAAAACTAGTTGAGCAATAGCATACCCATGCACACACCTTCTCTAAAGGTCTTTATTGATATAAAATCTAGAGTTATTTAGTTGTATATATTTTTATGTTACATAAGTTAACTTTATTTATACTAATGGATCACAAGGTTTAGTATTGGTTAGATTCCTTAGCATTCACTTTTTTTGTAAATAAGTAGTGTATATATTCATAGTATCTTATAGACAGTACATATAACATAATACTTCCTACTCTAACTCTTCTCTTATATATATTATTGTAAACACCAAATGAATTTTTTCTTATACTCTTTATTCTATACCACTTTATTCAATTTCATAGGTCACTCTACTATGTAAGCTTTACATAGTTGTCTCTATTCACTTATACTCTTCATAACTATATATATTACAATGTTTTAGTATAAATGCCAAACCAATACAACATAAATAAATGGTAATGTATGTGTGAGACATTACCTTTATATAATTAGGTCATCATTTCTCTTATTAAATTCTTCTTTACTAACATAGTTTTTGGTCAGTATGATCTTCTATTTTGTTGGCCTAAAAAAGTGTTCTATTGTTGTGGTAATGGAATTAAACGTGTGGTACTTGTGGTTTGGTTCTTAATATAATAGATAATGCTACCAACATTTTCATAGATTTTATACCCTTGTATCATCCTTGAAACAACCCAAATTATGGATAGGTAGTGAAATTTCCATAGTTCACCTAAGGGTAACAAAAAATTTGGACCTGCTATAGTATACTACTAGAGATTATGGAGTTAGTTCCCTTTCTTTTAGTAGATGTTGTCCATACTTGATTACCATGGTCTTATAAAAATTAACCCAATATAAAATGACATTTTTCTCCATAATAATATTCTCTATGGCCATATTTTCCTTTGTATCCATAATTATATCATTCAAAAATGGAACTTTTCCCAATAAGGCTAGATATTTTGTATGTGTCTTGATTCATACCTCTATTTTCTACATTTGGTTTCTCAAATATTTTCCATAGTCCTCCATTTATTCATATATGTATATCCACTCTCTTTGTTTTTCCTTTTAGTTTTAATGAAAATATATCATCTTATCTCATTCTATTATACAAGGTATGTGTTGAGTCCTAAAGTTAGTTGAGGCTACACTCAACTATATTTACATCTCCTCCAAATTGAAACATCATGTCATCCAATCTCCTATAATGATTTGGATAAGAGTCTAACCCACTATATCCTTATTAATTGGAGTTGTGTTTTGTATTCCTAACTAAATTTTATCTACTTAAGTAGGATGGAGAAAGTTTGATGGAACTGGGATGATGGAGGTCTTATATTTATGCTTCATTAATTCTGATTTGATCTATGTTAGTAGATCCATGGAGTTTTTGTAATGATTTGGCTTACCTTGATTGTTCTCAAAGTGTGTGGTGAAATAATTTGGGTGGTTTATGTGGTACTTGGACTTATCTCTTATGCCTTCCCTTTCTCCTATGAAAATCCTTTTTGTTTGGTTTGCCTCTTTTTTAGTTCAGGTTTTTGTCCATCTTATTCCTCTTTTTATTTTCTTTCTAACTTTTTATTATTTTCTTATTCCAATTTTATTTTATTTTATTCTTGAATTTTCCTTTCCTCTTCCTCTACCTTTTTTTATGTTCTTTATGTTTTTACTTGTTCTTAC
Source organism: Torreya grandis (assembly GCA_037957365.1). Classification (NCBI taxonomy): domain Eukaryota; kingdom Viridiplantae; phylum Streptophyta; class Pinopsida; order Cupressales; family Taxaceae; genus Torreya; species Torreya grandis. The sequence goes on from JARHVA010005319.1 coordinate 1,001,313, forward strand.
CTTTCATTATCTTCTTATTTTGTAACTTTTTCTATTTTTCCTTCTCTGCTCTCTTCTCCTCCAATTCCTTGATTCTTTTTTCTTCATCAATTTTCTATTTTTCAAGATTTCATATTGAGATTTTATTTTTGTTTCCTAATCTTTTCTATTTTTTTATTTTCTCTTCCTTCTCTTCCTTTTCTTTTTCCAATAACTATCTAGCCTATTGGGTGGCTAACTCTGTAATATCCTAAATTTTCTTATTTTTGTCTTTGATATCCTATTCTAATTTCTTACATTTTTAGAGAATTTATTCTTATAGTGCCTTGGCATTTTCTATTTATATTTTCAATTTTTCTAACACCTCAAAAACTATCTCTATCTTTTATTTAGATCATAGCTTTACTTATTAGAGTTTTCATAGTATTTTTTGATAAAAAAGGGATAATATGATTTAGTAATCATTTTTTTCAAGGCTTCTTCTTTATATCTATTAACAGTTATATTAGCCTCCTTATTTTTTCCCTTATTATGGATGAGAATGAATGGCAAGTTCTCTAGGATTCTATCTATGATATCATCTAGCTCATATGGACTAATATCAATATAGTCTACAATTGCTTTTACCGCCCTACTTTGTGATGTGGTGTCCACATTTTTATGTAGGCTACCTAATTTGCTTATGCCTCCTTTGGTGTGACACATACCAATGATAGTTTTTATATCTAGTACCTCTATGGTTGATTCTTTCTAGACATCTTCCACCATTTCTTCTTCAAATTCTTTCTTAGGAGACTTGGATTATGAATCTATTACAATAATTTTGTCTTGACATTTAGGTTTTGTCACTTCCTATTTATTTTTTCCCCTATAGTCTTTATATGGTGAGTGTCTCCTTACTTTTTCCTTCCAAACATCTGTAGTAAAGTTTTGCCTATGACAAGGGGTGTTTTTGAATATTCCTCAGGTTATGCAGCTTTGTGAATTTTTCATTATGATTTTGAGGAAAATTATTCTTTAGGTGAGACTTTCCTTTTTTTATTGAATAGGGGGAGTACCTTTTTTTATATTTCTTCTTCTCTAGTGGTAGAGTCATTGACAATAAATGTGGTTGTGTCCTCTTATTCTTCCTCATTAAAATCCTCTAAATACATTACTTACTTCTTTAGTTTTGAGGATTTATAGGTACCAACTTCAGGCTCCAATATGTTTACTCCCCCTATAAACAAGAGACCTTCACATTCCTCTTCTTTCTCTTCTTGATAAGAACCTCCCTCTAATTCACTAAAAAATATTGTGCCTAGGATCCAATGGTAAATTCATGGACCCAATGATGACTTTATCAACTTATTCATCACTAACTTCATAATAAAGAGGCGATAAGGGTAAAAATTTTCTAGAAAAAGTGTTTAGTGATAATATTATTTATGTTTATAATAAATTGAACTTCGATGAAGTATTTTTGTACAGTTTTATTTGATATTTAGAACCTCCCTTCTACCATACTTCTAATTAGCTTTTTCAACTTCAAAAGATTATGTACTTGGTATATTACAAAGATACCTTTCATTATGTCTAAAATTTGAGCTTAGATGAATGTATATAAATTACATTCTACCCACCCATCATTTCCCATAATGGTATGTGTGAAGTACATTATAATTATTAATAATAATGAGCCATAATAGAAGTCATGAACAGTTTTACCTTTCTTTATTTTTCCTAGGTTCTCCAATTATTATACATGTAGTAGGGTAGCTAAGTCATATTTCATTCAAGTGGATATCATTTCATATACCAATTTTAATGGGAAGTAATTAGTCATATGTTTATAAGTAGTGTGGTAAGACCATAACATTGTGGGTATCTTATAATCCCAATCCCCTATTTTTGTATTGTACACTTTTATTAAAAATTTATCCAATAATTTATTTAATTTATAAATAATTCCACTCAATTGTAGGTAGTAAGAAATGCTTTTGTGATGTTAGATTAGGATATGTTTTAATAATTCTACACTTTTGTTATTGATGAAGTGTTTACCTTGATCACTCATTATACTCAAAGGTCATCCAAACCTTGTAATTATGATTTCACACAAAAAAAAAATTATGGTGGTATTTGTGGTATAATCCTTTATTGGAATAGCTTCCACCCATATTTTTAAATATTTTATTCTAGTGATAATAAACCTAGCATTAATTTTATTTGTCATAGGCTTGATGGGACTTATAAAATAAATTTCCCATTTTTCAAATGGGGCTACTGCCAAAACTTGATGAAGGGGAATCTCATCTGTAGAATTTAATTTTACCACTCTATGATGGATACCAAAACTTATATATTTATGTAAGCCTTTAAAAAGTGATGGTGAACATAAGCCTGCTAGAAGTATTTTTTTTGTATAGCTTCTCTAGAGTTATACCCTATTGTAACACCATCATAGGATTTTATTAAAATATTATGCCTCTCGTGCAGTAATGCTACCCTATATAACACCTTATCTCTTCCTTTATTACATAAGGCCCATTTAATCAGTGTATCTCATCTTCTATAATGTACTATAGTCCTATAAAAACTCTTTGTTAGATCAAAAATATATACAATAGCATCCATGTCTTTGGGTATTGCTTCTACACATAAGAGGTGAGCTCCAGGAAAATCATCCTTAATTATTATTTAATCCTCCCATTTATTAATTCTTGATAGATAGTTAGGTCCATTATTAGATTTTATAAGATTTACCATAATTTTGAAGTAAAACTCTTGAAACATCATGAGTGAGTAGTAGATTATCCCTTGTATTATTGGTCTATTTATCAAATACATAAGTGGGTAATGATATATTAAGAATGTGAATGGGGTTAATAATAAATAATGTATAAATTTATATACCATGTAGACCATAATTAGTGGTTCCCTCTCTATGGTGTAATAATTCTTTTCTACTCTTGCCAAATTTTTACTAGTAAATAAAATTGGGTGGTCTATATTTCCCCATAGTTGTGCTAGTTATTCTCCTATTGCAATTTTTAAGGCATAAATATGTATGTGGAATGGATTTTTACAATATATAAGCATTAATATTGGAGCATATAAAATCTTATTATTTAGTGTATCAAAAGACTTCCAGCATTATCTTGACAAATATAATAGTTAATTATCCCTTTTTTCAATAATGCTTGGATGGGTTCATTTATATTTGCATAGTTCCTTATGAACTGGTGGTGACATCCAGTATATCACAATATTGTTCTAACATCATTTTGTGTTTTTAGTGGTAGAAGGTTAGTGATTATGATAGTTTTAAGTGGATCTACCATCAACCCTTTGATGATCCCATTTTATGACTCATTATATCCATATATTTACATTACACCACCTATTAATCTACCTTCTTAGAATGAGTATTGCATGCATTTTATAAAAAATTTCTAGTATAAAGTAATAAATAAGTGCTTATGTCTCAGTTGATGTGTGTGACTCAATACTTCCTATTTTACCACTATGTTCTAATTATTTTTATGGTTAGTTATTAATTTTGCATATGCAAATGATGTAAATACACTATGTTTGAATGTTATAAGTTTTGACAAGTGTATTAAAACTCTAAGGTCAAGCTCATCATATGATAGAGTAGTCCAATGAAGATCCATAGTATACCATCCAAGCTCTAGAGTCCAATAGTTGATCTCTAGATTTTTTCAATCAAGAACCTGAATATAATAGTTGGCTCTAGAATACTACATGCTAGTCCAAGAATGTACTAGTGAGCTCCAAAATACTTTAGTTGAGCTCCAAAATATATCATCAAAACTCTAGAGTTATTATATCTATATGAAAAGCATGACAAAGTAATTTTGGATGATTATGTAATGGTCCATGGGTCATTATCCAACACTTACTATTTATAACATTATATTTATAGTCTTACTATATATAGTAATGTTTGTAAAATGCCATTATAAACATTGTAATATTATGGGTTATTAAGAGCAAGAACACATTGTGATAACAAAATAATATAACCAAATGACAATTATGAATATTTTTATACCTTATTTCCTAATGTTTCACCTATAAACATGGCAATGGTTGTAACACCCTTCCCATTTTGTAAATAAGATGGATCATAGTTGTGAACTAGTTATTTTGTTAGTTATTAATGTATTTTGAGATATAAGTTGAGGAATATTGGATATTAATACCATTGACTTCCTATTTTTTTGAGTTTTAGAGACATAGATAAAATCAAAGATTTTAAAATCAAGAAAGTGTCAGATTTATTTAGTATATTTTAATATATTCATAAATCGATGAAGTTTGAATAATGTTAAAGTTTTGAGTCAATTTGAATATTATTCCATACAAAGAGGTCTATTTATAGTAAATATAGATAAATGAAGACCCTTCATCTTGAAATCAATATGAATAGTTGTAAAGGAGTCCTAAAATGTGCACATGGATTAACACATGGATCATTAATGTGAGCCCTTCACCTCAATCAAGATGAATGGTGGAGGATGATATTTAAAAATATCAAATGAGAATTATTATAAGCCCTTCATCTTATTTTCAAGATGAAGGGTGGAGGATTCTCCTCATAATATCATTATGATGGTTATTATGGGTCCTTCATCTTGTTTCCAAGATGAGGGTGGAGAATCTATTGAGGTCAACATATCCCCATTTATGAAAAATGGTGACCCTTATGATAAATTGTGTAGATTTGTGCCTTAAAATTGAATATTCAATTTATCAGAATATCATTAGCATGTTTGCACATTATTTTTATTTGAAGATCATCCACACCTTGACTTAGTTGGATTATTTATCCATGACTCTGGTTTGACCTTGTCTAAGTTTTCAAATTTTTTCTCTTCATGTTTCAAGTTATAGGTGTAATGGAACCCTCCGTGAATGAACTATGATTGGATTTTACAATTTAATCCCAACTTGGGATTTTACTAGCCTTTGGTTTACATAAATTAAAATTAAATCCATGTTTAAATCTTCTTGAAACCCTAACATAGGTTATTTTGGACCAAATTCAAAATTGGTGGGAATAATTCATGTAGGAACACATAAAAAATACCATAGACTTAGTTCAATTTTTTATACTAAGGTTTAGTCATGTTTTTCAACACAACCAAACCTTAGTCTAAAAATTATATGCTTGGTCCCCTTTTATGTTTCAATTCCCTTGTTCCATTTACTTTAGGATGGTCCAACTTTATCATTTTAGAGTCCTTTTATTATGTTCTTAAGCTTAATCTGAATTATGCATGGTCTTTTTGTTATAGCTTAGACTAAAATCTTAGTCCCAAAGTCTCATTCATGTTTATTAACATAAAAAAGACCTTAGTCTTATTATTTTATCCTAAGATCCATATACTTCTAAGTCCTAACTTAAAAATTATGCTTATTTTTAGGATCAATGACCCATGTTTACTTAGATGAACATAAGTAGATGGTGCGAGATGGGCTTGATAAGTCTAAGATTATTATCCATTGGACTAATCTTGCTCAACCCCACAAATCAAGATAGATGATCCATGTTCACTCAGATGGCCAAAATCCAATGACTTGAGATTAATATTAAGACTAAAAGGGTCCCTTTTTATTATATAGACCTATCTTAATACTTTGCCCTAAGGTTTCAATTGTATTTATTAATACAATAAAACCCTTATGATAAAACCTTATGTCATGAATTTTATTTGAAGGTTCCTAAAAACTTAACTTTGATATTTTACCTTAAATTTTTGGCATATTTATTAATATGATAAAACCTTAGATTAAAAACCTTATGTTAAATCCTTTTATTATTAGTCTTGGGGTCCCCCTTTTATTATGTTCTAATCTTAGCTTAAACATTCTAAACTAAGGTTTATTTTATGTTTTTTAACACTAAATAAAGCCATAGTCTAAATTATTTAACCTAAGATGTTTATGTGTCCTAACCCTTAATTAAAACTTATTCATCTTCACAAGATCAAAGATCCACATTTTATTAGAAATATGTGATTAAATGGAGCATAGCTAGTCAAAGTTTCAATGATACCTTTGAGATGGTGAGGAAGTGACAAGTATCGCATCATAGCCAAAGGAAAACAAATAGACAATGGCTATCCATCTCATAGATCATAATTGAATAGACCAAATTCATTTATATGATGATGATTATATGGTGTTATATGAGGTTATAATTTTTAATGAAGCTCCCAGTTAATGTGAGATTACAACATGGTAAAAATGTATTAACTATCAAGACTGATAGAGTATAGAGCTCAGAAGGCTCTTAGGACTACCAAGTGGCACAACCTCGATACATAATATAGATTAAAGCTTGGGAATCTCTCAAAGATCAATGGTCCACATTGATTCATACCCATCAGATCTAATGGTACATAATCAATGTTAAAAAGTCAAAGACCCTATAAGAAAATTAGAGATGGCCACGTGGAAAAAGTGTGTGAACTTATATAACTACTAAAGTGTAGAGCTTAGAAGGCCTATAGGAATACTAAGTGGCATAACCTCATATCTAAATACACATAGTGACTAATTATTTTCAACTCAAGGGATAGAGTTCAATGGCTAGCATTGATCTATGCAAAGGGATCTGATAGTGAGAAATCAAAGCATATTTTTTAAAGGGTAACAATCAATTTTTAAACATTAATAAGCTAGTTTGCCACAAAAGTGCCACATGGATGCCATAGTGGCACCACATAAGCATAAAATTATAAATCTAAATATCTCATAGGTATAGAAAATCAAAGGTATAAATGCATGATCCAAATGGAAACCTAAGGCATGAAGCTCACTTAAGTGCAAATAGTTGTCACCATTAAAGTTGTAGAAAATCCCTAATGTCTAAAAAATCCTTGATTCAATATTAAAATAATCATAGTCAAGTCTAAGAGATTGAATCATAATTTGAACAAAGGCAATTAAATCCAGAATCAAACTATAGACCACTAGTGAGAAATTTATCAAAGTTCATAGTTATGGTGGCCCAAAGACATAGAGAAGATATGGAACTCTATCTAAATTTAGACGTAGAGGGGATGATCTTAAAGGAGACTTAATGTGATATAATGAATTTAAACATAGGGGAAAATAACTGGTCCTAGATATTTTAGACAATCTAAGAACAACCAGTCATTTATAAAGAGGAGGAGAAGAACTTATCCATGAAAAGGAGATATTATGACATTGTAGACATCTGGATAATCAGTCTTCATTTTTTTACAACCAAACCATAGGTACTACATTGTATTGATGTTATCTCTCCTAGATTTAAAGACTAAAAATTGATAAAGGCATGTTTGTTAATGAGTACACTCAATAAAGTATAGCTTATGTCTCAGCCATAGCTTTTGATAGTTATTATAAGATACCTAATTCCTAAATAGACATGACCACCATAAATAATTAGGATTAGTAAAATTACCAAAAGACCATCCTTACTCGATGGATGTTTTCTAGGAATTAAGTATTCTCAGACTTTAATGGTGACATTCCAATTATCCAATTCAATTTAGGGATGAAGATGAGTATGACCTTTATACAAAAGCTATGTATAAATCTGACCACCACCTATGTGGATTCAATCTGAGTGAATTTGATATATTTTATGGTTAAAAGGGAGCTCACCCATCCCCTTGGTGAATTTATTAGCACCTACTTGTGTAGATAGATTTCCACAATAAAGAAAAGGACCAGGGGCCAATTTAACATGATGTCATACTTATTATATGCCTTACTCACCACCACCAAAATCCCAAGCCTTAGAGAATGTCACCCAATGGGATAAAAATAGTCTCCCAATTCTACTTCAAGTTGTATATTTTCAAATACATGGACCATATCCTCTTCATTTGTAATTATGTTTACATAGCTTAGTTGAAGCTATTGCAAGAATCCCAATGATGAGGTTCAACCCTTTTATTAATAAATATATTAAAGCCATAGGTGATATATGGATATATCATGACTACACCATAATCAGGATTAAAGGAACATAATTCACCCCACCTAAACTACTAGTTTATGTTCCCAATAAACTAGCTAAATAAGAGGTAGCATACTAGATATGCAATGGCATAAATAATCTTTCTAGGACTAAGAGGAAAGGAATGCCCCACACCTTCCTCATTACCATTGGTAGGATTATGTTTCAATAATGGGATAATATTGAGGATACCTCTAAACATAGGTCCTCTTTTAGATTACAACATGATGAACTAAGGTAATGGGATACCCAAAGGAAGAGTTATGGGTCACTTGAAAATAAAAGGTATCAATATAACATATGAACACCATCCTAGACCTTATGACCTAATATACACCAAAGCCTCTTCATTCACCAAGGTCTTGGAAATATTGAGAAAACATAACATCAAGCCAGAGGATAGATTATAAAGAGAGTAGAAGCCAAGTGATGATATATGGAAGCTAGGGCCAAGACATTACCATTTTCTAGGAGATTCATCTTCTAGACATCTTCTAACATGAAAAAAAATAGAGAAGAGGATACCTAAGGAGATTTCATCTTCCTTAGCCTAGGAGTAGAACTATAATCATATATTGAAGGAATTGACATAATAACATTATAACCTAAAGAGATAGTGGAGGATGCTCTGAAGATACTAGACAATGCCTATGAAATTGATAAATGAGAAGCTTAAACTAAAGAGATAGAGAAAGAAAAGGAGAAGGAATTATCTTTGGACTTGGTCCCTATTACAACCCAACCCAAAATAAAATATGAGCTAGCCTTGGTCTAGTTAAGTGGCAAGAAGCCCAAGTTGACCTTGACTCATCCATTGAGTGAGGTTAACATTTTTTGTGGGGATAATCCAATTCATGGACCAACCATTTCTAATTGGTTTATATATGGAAAATTGTAAAAATTTCCTACTCTACACCATCATTGGGCCAAAACAAAGCCTATTAATATAATTGTGCATGATGAGCTTAATCCATCAATTGTAGCTTTGCAAAAGGAAGAAGAGAAAAGAATGATGGCTACTGGAGATCCAAGTGGAACATAGATCAAAACCCCTACTCCTCAAGTGACACAATGATTATTTGGAATTAGGTTTGACCCAATAATAGCTATATTGTAATGAGTTACTAAGAAGAAAGCCATGTTTTGGGGAAAATAATTCACTTTTTATAACTAGATCTATTTATTAGGTTGACTCCTATTGAAGGGTAGAGACTAGTTGAAAACCCAATCTTTGAGGAAAATGTTCTTAAATTGGCTCAAGCACAATCATCTGAGTTATAATATGCCATCATAGGATTGTAGAAATAAAGGAAGAATATATAATAGTATAATGATAATTTAGAGAAGAAATCTATTTTATCAATTCTTGATTCCATGATCAAGATGTTTGAATCATCTTTCTATGATATGTTTGACTCCCTAAAGTCAACATAGGAAAGTCAAAATGTATTAGGTTGGCAAGGTACAATAGTTAAAGGATTAGTCACTCAATGGTAGAGTTTAAAGGAAAAAATAAAGGAATTAGTCAACATCTTAGTATAGGATCAAACCCCTAGTTTTAAAACCATCAGCTTAACTCACTTGAACATGGCCATGGGATTGATTGTAGATAAGATCAAGGGTCTGAGTACATGGTCTAAGATCTTGGAAAGACTCCTTGGAGATGACAATGATCTTCTAGATAGGATAGAAAAATTATTTGGGACCATGATTGTTAAACCAATAACAATCACCCCTATGAGCCTCATAACAGATGAAGAATTTAAGAATAGGACCACCGTAGTCATGCAGGAAGTAAGGAGAAAAATCAAAGGAAAATTTGGGATAAACAATAGTAGGGTCATGGATATGATCCTAACAGTATAAGAAAGGATTGTTGAGGTAAGGAGCATTAAGGAGGACTTAAAAAGAAATGATAGGGACCTTAGAGACCTAGCTAATCAAGAATATGAGCATTTTATAGAACTAGTGGTTAATTTGAAACTTATTGATGAGTAACATCAGAAGGTAATAAAGCTACTACAACAAGGGAATTCATCAACACAAGGATCCCAAATTAAAGTTAGTTAAGGATATTCTTTTTGTATAAGATTTATAATATTTTTAAAAATAGAATATTCTTTTTATAAAGGAATGTGAAACTTGTAAGCACATTGCCTCTAGGTTAGTCCACTTGGGAAAGTTTAATGTATTCTAGAAATTTTTTAGAAAGGATAGCTGACCTTACACTTGTACTTTTAAAATTGGATATGACTAACTGACATATTTATTTAAATTCTATAAAAGGAGTATTGTCATTTGTAAAAAGGGTAATTTTTTGAGCTAAAAACTTGTGTAAAATTTTGAGCAATTAATGCAATCAAGGATTTTTGCAAAGATTGTTCATAATCATTTATGTCTTTTGTTATTATGGTTTCTCTCTCACTTGCTTGTTGTTATTTCTAGATTTGAATGGTTCTTGTGAAATCTTGGTATGCATATTTTAATTATAGAGTTATTAACTTGTGTTAATGATATATTGATTGAAATTTTTCATGTTCATTTCATTTCCTTTACTCTTCTTGCATTTGGGATAATGTTATTTACTTAAAGGAGTAGATATTTAAAATGAACTATGTTCTTATTTTCATTAATTTTCATCCCTAAAATGTTTACCTAATGTGTATTAAGATTTGATGTCACACTATTTCATATTATACATTTGTTAAGTGCATGCTTGGAGGATGTTTGATCTTTGTCATGATGTTTAGGGTGAAGATCAACATCTATTTTCTCCATTACCCTTATTTTTGCTTATTTTAACCAAATCACTCTAGCTAAATTTCAATTGTAAATATCCATGTTATATTAGTATTTAGTTTAGATTTGATCCTAATTCACTAACATTAGCTAATATTACTTTATTCTTTTCAAAGATACAACCCAAGGTGGCTCCCAACCACCAAAAGTTATAAATATTATGAAATAGTCCACTTACTTTGCCTTTATTTCACCACTAGATAATAAGATTATCACAACCTACAAATCATGTGTTGAATTCTTTAAATTATAGAATGAGAAGTGTTATTTAAACACTCTGAGTATGCATGATACAAATTTAGGCATCAACAAGTGGAGCTTCACTGGAACTAGAAGAAGGGCCCATTAATTATTTGTAGATTTAAAATATCTTTGCTCATTTTTGTGAATTGTGTTCAAATATTAGTATAACCTTTGCATAATTATTTCAAAATTTGTCCAATTATGTAGAGAGCATTGATATTTATGGTATTTGACTCATCTTTGTGCTTATTTTAGACAAAGATCAATGTTTTTTAAAGGTATATACTTAATTATAATAAATATGGCTTAAGCTTTGTCAATTTAATAGGTTTGAGGTTAGTAATATCTATTTTGATCAAAGATTCATAGATACTTTGCTAATTTGAGTTCATTTGAGCTTAAATGTGTAATTATTGATATGAATTACATATTTAGATACATATTTGAGCTAACTTGATTAAATATTGTTGTCCTTTGTCATCCTTTATATGAATCTTTGTAAAATTTTCTTAATGTACATTTCTAATCATTATTCTCCACAAAGATAGGATTGACACATCATATTTCAAATATGATTCAAAGTTTTCAAGATGGAATTACCAAGAATTAGAAAAAGGTCACATTCAAAGACTATAAAACCTTTGCTTGAATTACAAATCCATAGGAGTGCTAGGCAAGACAAAGGTAAGTGTAGGCTTTAAAACTATTTGCCAACTTTACCAATTTAGGATGATCCTATGTTTGATCCTTATCAAGGTATGGCTTGGCTAGGTGTCTCTTCAATTAATGTGCTAGGTGTGGTACATGACCTTCCTCATAATCCTAAAAATACTTGCCAACATTTAGTCTTAGTGGTATTGTAATGGTTGAGGAACATATTATACCATTCAAAGCTACTTTAAGGTTATTAAATATCACTCATAAAGATGTAACATGTAGAATATTTACTTTCACTTTTAAAGATGCTACATATGAATGGTTTCTAAATCTCCTTGAAAATTACATTACTAATTGAGTTGATTTTAACAATGTCTTCATTCACCAGTTTGGTAAAACTATTAGTCCTTGTGTCCTATACCAATACTTCACCATCATGAAAAGGGATGCAAATGAGACCATAATATATTTCAATGCAAGATTTCAAAAAATGTTTAGTATTACTATAGCTCCTTATAGACTTGATGAGGCTTTAGCCTTGGAAATCTATAAGGAAGCCCTTGATACTATGACTTCTATATTCATAAAGAGAGTTGTTAGTCCCATGAACACATTAGCTTTAGCCTATGCTGAAGTTTTGATCATTTGAATAGATGAAACCTATAGGAAAATTGGCATACTCCATTCCTAATGTCAATCCCCATTTACCTATTCTAAATGTTATTCCCAATGCCAAATAAAATGTGCCTAGACTGAACCAACTACCAATCATGAACCAACTACCTTTGAGACATGGTCATCCTACTCAGAACTTGGTATTCTTGAACAATGCTACATATGGATATCATTCACAAGATCATAAATATATAATGCCTACAGCTAATTCTAACACCCAAGTTCATAATTTGAGGCCCTAAAGAATGAGAGTGAATATATCCTCAATTTAGTTCAAAATCTTATCACTAACTTCCTTCAATTACAAAAGTAAGTAAGCAATACTAGAAAGACCTTTGGTAAGAATTAATCTTTTCAAATGTTCAATAGGCTCACTAATAGATTTTAGAATGATATTTACCATAATAAAAATAAAAATGCACCATTTACTTGCAAAAATGTGCTTGATATAAATCTTACTGATGTTGCTTTACCTAATTATTGTAAAGTTCATTATACATCTAAACATGGGGAAATAGATTATGTTTAATTTTTAAATGCATTTGAATCCTTCTAAGAAGAATTAGATAATTTTTATTTTTTCCATAATAAGGATTATTATGTAGGTACATCTGGTTCCTCAAGGTCATCTAGGTCTTATGATTCAGTGCTCACGGTGGAGACATTTTAGTTCTTTTTTCAAGAGGAAAATGAGGCTGAGGATATTTATGAAGAGATTCGTGATTTTTAGAAATTCTTGAAGAAGACTTATACTCTAATAAATAGGGAGTAGAAGAAACCATTGACCACTTCAACTCCTCTAAATAACTTTGAAACTCCTCTCAATAATACCTCAAACAACAATCTGGAGCCTCTTAAGGGAAGTAATTATAAACCTAGTGTTGATACATCTAATCCTACCATTAAAATTGGGTATAACATAGTAAAGGACATGAATAAGATAAAGGATAACATTACCTTTCATGATTTTACATAGATTACTAAACAATGAGATTTGTTGTTAGAATCTTTGTCCAAAAAGCCTAAAAAGTCTCAAAAGTCTACACATGCTAATGTTGCAATACTCAAAAGTAAGGTAGATGTTCCTCCTTTCCTACTTACAATTAGGATCTTTGGTAAAAATATACATAATTTTTTATTAGATTCTAGTACATATACAAATATAATACCTAAGGGTATTTGTGAACAATTAGATTTGACTCCCATTTAATTTGATAAAGTTGTAACTCAATTAGATAAATCAAGAGTCAAAGTGATTGGTGAATTATTGAATGTTAACATTTAGATTATCTCAAATACAATGATCCAATAGTTCATTGATATCCAAGTTGTGGAATCCTTAATTCTTATGGGATGTTATTGAGTAGAGATGAGACTAACAGCTTGAATGGTTACATGTCAACAGATTACTCACATATGTGGTTGCCTTGGAAGGGAGTCTCCAACCAAATTAGGATAGAAAGGGAGCCTAAAATAAAACATATGACCATTGAATATAATTAAATTAATGAGAGGGTGAACATGGTTAACTCAAATCTTGGTATTTACACTCTTGACACCACAAAGGTATGTAAATATAAAATTTATCATGCTTTACCTAGATTATGGAAAATTCATTTTGATGGTGCAATATGCAAATCAAGTTCTAGAGTATGAGTGGTGTAAATCAATCCCATCAAGAAAGAATATAATTATTCTTACAAACTTTAGTTACCCTGCACCAATAATTTAGTTGAGTATGAATCACTAATATTAGGTTTGTAATTTACAATCAAGCATGAGGCCAAAGAACTATTATTTTTTGGAGATTCTGAACTAATGGTCAATCAAGTTAAGATTAAATATCAATGCAAATTATGCTATCTCAATAAATATAAATTTATAGTATGTAAATTAATCAAATGTTTTGATGCTTTTAACATTATGTCAATACATAAGGAAGAAAACAAGACCACTAATGAACTTGCTTCAACTATAGCTAACCTTAGGAACAATCATAGTTCCAAGTGAAGAAACCTTAAAATTGAGTTAATTCCATGTCCCTTAGTGCCTGATAATGTCAACCACTTATAGGTATTCAATTATGATCAATAGATCATAGATTTCTTGAATAGTTCAAGAGTATTTGATGGTCACATTATTGATGAAGCCAATCTCTTTGATGATGAATTCATTGAAAGTAAGCTTGAAGAAAAAGTCTTTCAATTGAATGACAATAATATCCCCAAAGGCATTATAGCCTTGGAGAGACTCTTTTATTTTGATAAACTAGTTGAAGAAACCAAGACTCCCAAAATAAGTGGGAAGAGTTACAATGCAATTGATATTGGATTTTAAGTTTAACTCAGTTGATTAATATTGGTACACATGTACAAGTATATAAAATAAAAGATCCAAAGAAATACTAACCAAATATAAAGGTATCATAGCATGGTATTATGATCACCTAAATATCTTTGATCCAAAGGTCATAACTTACACCATACCTTTAAAAGTGAACTACAAACCTTTCAAACAAAAGTAGAGGCTTGTCAACCTTATCTTATAACCACTAATATAAAATTAAGTTAATAATATCTTATATTCCAATATTTTATTTCTCATTAGACATTCTACTTGGGTTGATAATTTAGTCCTAGTAAGGAATAAGAATGGTGAAATTAGAGTGTGCATTTATTTTATAAATCTAAATAGAGCATCTAAGTAAGATAATTACCCCATACCTTCTCTTGACCAATTAATACAAATAATTTTTGAATCTACCATGATATCCTTTCTTGATAGTTATTTAGGGTATAACCAAGTGTTGATGAATCAAGAAGACAAAATGAAAAATGCTTGTACTACCAAGTGGTGCACATTTGCTTACAAAAGGATGCCTTTTGGATTGATAAATTCAGGTGCAACCTTTCAAAGGGATATGGATCATGATTTATAAGGTGTTGTAGGTAAGTGAATTATTATGTGCATAGATAATCTAAATGTTTTTTCTAAAAATAGGAAGGATTATATTATGCACCTATAATAGGTATTTGAAAGATGCACAAGGCATGGTATTTCTTTCAACCCAAAGAAAATAATTTTATGTGTTAATAAGGGAAAAATATTAATGCATGTTATCACTAAGGAGGTAAACTCTATAGACCCTAAAAGAGTAAATGCAATATCTAATATAGAGCCTCCTAATAGTATGAAGGAATTGAAGTCATTCTTTGGTAAAATAACTTTTGTAAGAAAGTTTATTTTTGGTTTTGTAGAAATAGTGAAACCTTTGAATGGCGTGCTAAAGAAAGAGGCTAAGATCACTTAGAATGAAGAAAAAAGGAAGGATTTCAAAGATATCAAAGAGTCCATCAGAAAAAACCCCAGTCCTGATAAGTCTAGACTTCCCTAAGGATTTTTATCTATACTATTTTTCTTTAGATCATATAATAGCTATATTTTTAACTCAAAAAATGGATGCATTCGACTGTTCAATAGATTTTTATGAGCACTAACCTTTAAAATGTTAAGTTAAACTACTCTTTAATTGACAAGCAAGCATGTATTTTGGTCAAAGTAGTGAAAAAATTTAGGCACTACATTATTAGGAATAAGGTGCATGAAATCTTATCAAACCCTACCACTAAGCTTATGCTTAGTCATAATGAGCTAGGAGAAAGGAGAGGTAAGTGGATGTTTATGCTTCAATAATATGAAATTGTAATGAAGACTAAAGAATTTGTAAGGTTATAAGGTCTAATTCAATTTATTGCCAATACTAACCCCAAGTTAAGTGTCATATAGGTTGAACAATAAATTTTCTAGTCTAATGATTGGTATTATTATATTATCCATCTACTAATCAATGGTGATTATATTTTATGGCTGACCATGGAACAAATAATATCCCTAACACTCAAGGCAACCCACTACCTAATTAACTATAGAGTGTTGTACATGAAAACCTTTTAATGCATTTACTTGAGGTGTGTATCTAAACAAGAAGTAGCTGAAATTATGAGTACTTTTCATGAGAAGTTGGGGAGTGGACATTTTTCTAAAATTACAACTCATAAAATGGTTAGACTTGGTTACTATTGGCCCAAAATCTTTAAATATGCCCACAAACATGTAAGGTAGTGTCATTCATGTCAAGTCTTTAGCACAAAAGAGCCTAAGGTAGTTATGCCATTGTAGCCAGTTATGGTAGATAAACCTCTTGCTTAGTGGGGACTAGATGTCATGGGGGTAATCAATCCTATTCATTATAATGTCATAAATACATTATAATTACTAATAACTAATGCACAATATTTACTAAAGTATTGGTGCCCAAGTAGTGTAAAAATAATGAAGTGATTAGTTTTTTAGAGGAAAACATATGCACCAGATTTTGGATACCTATCTCCTTTATTTATGATAATAGATCTTCTTTTATATACATATAGATGAAAAAATGGGAATATAATAATAATAATAATATCCTTATCAAGTTCTCATCTAACCATTATCCTTAAGGTAATGGAGTATCTGAATCAACAAATAAGAACTTGATGAAAGTAATAAGGAAGTTTTTGGCAGACCAGACTAAAACATGGCATAAGTTACTCAAGTATGACCTATGGGTAGATATAACAAGAGTCAAATAGGATCTCAAAGCATTACCCTTCTTTCTTGTATATGGACAAGAACCCATCTTCCCCATCATTCTCAAGATGCTAACATACAAATTCATGCAAGAGTATATGGAGGAGGATTGGGAATTTACAAATTCAAGGCTGCTAAACATTGTTTAGATGAAAGATGCCAAAGAAGAGCCTTTTACCAATTTTAGCAGACACCAAACCATAATGAAGAGGTATTTTAACAAATGATCAAAATAAAGGTGTTTAAATAAGGAAACTTAGTTCTTATTTGGGATAAGGCATTTGAGCCTAAAGGTAAACATGGCAAGTTCATAGCTCTATGGATAGGCCTCTACTAGATAGCTGAGATACTTGGAGATAACACCTTCAAGCTAAAAGACCTATAGGGAGTATATTTCACATTGCCTACCAATGGGAAATACCTTAATCACTACTTATCTATTGTCTCACTTTAGGTCTTCATTTATGGAATGACTATAAGGATAGTTAGAGTTAATGTAGGTAGGCTAGATTAGTTCATTTCCATTTTCCCCTTCCTATCCCTTATTTTTACATAAGTTTGTATATATTTTTTTTCTTTTACTTTATTTTCTACTTTATATTCGTGTTTTTTCTTTCTTTACTTTTTTTATTACTTGTAATAAGTCCTTTTGGACAACCCTCAACTCAAAGTTCACATATTTACTCAAGAACCCCACAATTCAAAAATACAAGTATGAATCTTAAACATAAGATGACTATGGGTTTGAAATATGAGCTTAATGTTACAATTTAGAGAAACTTGTAAGGACTAATGGATAGGTTGGTTGTTTCATAAGGTTTTAAACCTTGTTTTGATCTAAGATTGGTTTTATGAAAGATTTCACATATGGGATGAAATATTAGATTATTAAGACACAATCATGCTTTCACTTAACAAACACCCTTGGCTAGGACAAAGGTTTCAACCATAGTTTATTTTATAAATATCAAACATTTGATCAAATCCCTAAACCTAGATAGCCTAGTCCCCAACCTTTTTTAGAAAGCCAAAATGATCTAAAAAATACAAAAATAAGAACTTATTGCAAAATAAAAATATTTACAACCAAAGGTGATTATGGTAATCTTCATTGGGGCTATAGACATCTGGTAGGCAATGGATGAAGACATTGAGTGGATCCAAAGGCATCTCTATCAAGGCTATGGACACCTAGCTAGTAGTAGAGCAGTGTCAAAGCCATACCTGAGCTAAATCATGGTTGTTAATGGATATCCAAACATGTTTTAAGACAATGTTAATGGTTAAAGTCATGAAATCTAGAAAATTTTCCCTAAATCCCATGGAAAATAGTAATCAGAACCAAATCACACACATGGCATGGCTAAGTTTTGATGCATGATCATAATTCTTCAAGTACAAGGCTTATTATAACCATGAACTGATCTTGATAGGGGCACTGATTAAGTAGAATAGGTGATCTAGTTATTTGTTTAAACTAGAGTCTCTGAATTCTAACATATTGTTATGTTTTCCCCATAAGTCACCATTTTTTAAGGTTAGTATACCCCCATTTATGAAAAATGGGGACCCTTGTGATAAATTATGTAAATTTGTGCCTTAAAATTGAAAATTCCCTTGATTAGAGTATCATTAACATGTTTGCACATTATTTGTATTTGAAAATAATCCAAACCTTGACTTGGATATATTATTTGTTCATGTTTCTATTTTGACATTGTCTAAGTTTTCTCTTCATGTTTCAAGTTATAGGTGTAATGGAACCTTCCATGAATGAACTATGCCTAGATTTTATAGTTTAATTCCAATTTGGGATTTTATTAGCCTTTAGTCTATATAAAGTCAAATTAAATCCATGTTTAAATATTATTGAAACCCTCATTCAAGAAACCCTAGCATAGGTTCTTTTGGACCAAATTCAAAATTGGTGAGAATAATTCATGCAGGAACACTTTAAAAATGACATAGACTTAGTTCATTTTTTGATATTAGGGCAACCAAACCTTAGTCTAAAAATTATATGCTTGGTCCCCTTTTATGTTCCAAGTCCCTTATTCCCTTTACCTTAGCATGGTCTAAATTTCTCATTGAAGGGTCCTTTTATTATGTTCCTAATCTTAGTCTAAATTATGCATAGTCCTTTTGTTATAACTTAGACTAAAATCTTAGTTCTAAAGTCTCATTAGTGTTTATTAACATAAAAATACCTTATTCTTAGGATTTTATCCTATGTTTCATATACCTTTGAGTATTAACTTAAACATTGTGCTTCTTTATAGGATCAATGACCCATGTTTACTTGGGTAAACATAATTAGATGGTGTGAGATGGGTTTAATAAGTCTACGATTCTGATCCACATGAGCAATCTTGCTCGACCCCATAGATTGAGATCAATGATCTGCATTCACTCATATGGCCAAGATCCAATGACACAAGTTCAATATTAAGACTAAAAAGGCCCCTTTTATTATATATCTCTGCTTAAGACTTCACCCTAAGGTTATAATTATATTTATTAATATAATAGAACCTTAGCATAAAACCTTATGCCATGACTTCTATGTGAAGGGTCCTATTATTAAAAAACTTAGCCTAGATATTTTACCCTAAAGTTTTTGCATATTTATTAATATGATAAAACCTTAGAGTAAAAACCTTATGTTAATTCCTTTTTATTATTAGTCATGGGGTCCCCTTTTTATTATGTTCTAAGCTTAGCTTAAATATTCTAGCCTAAGGTTTATATCATGTTTTTTAACATTAAATAAAACCATAGTCTAAAGTCTTTAACCTAAGTTATTTATGTGTCCCAACCCTTAATTTGCATCATTATAGGATCAATTATCTACATTTCCTTGGATATATATGATCCAATAGAGCATATCTAGTCAAATTTTTAATGACACCTCCAAGATGGAAATGAAGTGATAAGTGTCATGATCACAACCAAAGGATAATGAAAAACCAATGGTGTTCTATCCCATGGATCATAATAAAATGAACCAATTTCATTCAAATAATGATGATCAGATAGTGTGGGATGAGGGTAGACTTTTTAATGAAGCTCCCAAATAATGTGAGACTATCATATGGTGAGAATACATTAACTATCAATATTGATAAAGCAAATATCTTAAAAGGTCTACACGACTACCAAGTGTCACAATTTCAGTACATAGTATAGATTGAATCTTAGGCATCTCCCAAAGATCAATGATCTACATTGATTCATACCCATCAAATCCAATGGTACATTATCAATGTTGAAAATTCAAAGACCTTGCAAGTAAATTAGATATGGCCACATGGCAAAATAAAGTGAGCTTATAGAAATAACAAGGTTCAAATTTTATAATTCCCATAGGACTACCAAGAGGTATAAACTTATATCCAAATACATATAGTGACCAATGACTTTCAAATCAATGGATCGAGATGAACAACCATCATTGATCCATGCAAGGAGATCTAAAAGTGCAAAATAAAAGCATATTTTTCAAAGAGAAATGATTAATTTTTAAACATTAATGAGGTATTTTTCCACATGGATGCCACAATGTTACCACATAAGAAAAAAATGAGAAATTTAAAGATCTCCAAGGTCCAAAAAAGCAAAGGTATAAATTCATGATCTAGATGAAAATCTAAGGCATGAATTTCACATAAGTGCAAATAGTTATATCCATTACAGTTTTAAAAAATCCCTAACATCTACAAAAGGTATAATTCAATCCTAAATTAATCATAGTTGAGTATAAGAGATTGAATCATTATCTAAGCAAAGGGAATTAAATCCATAATCAAACTATAGACCACTAGTGAGTAATTTATCAAATTTCATAGTTATGGGATCCCAAAGACATAGAGAAGATGTGGAACTCTATCTAACTTCATACATGGAGGGGAAGATATTCAAGGACACATAACTTTATGTAATGGATCTAAACATAGGGGATAACAATTAGTCCTAGCTATTCTAGATAATCTAAGAGAAACCAGTCATTTCCAGAGAGGAAGAAAAGAACTTGTCTATGAAAAGGAGATATTATGACATTGTGGCCATCCAAATGACCAATCTTCATTTTTCTATAGTCAAACTATATATACTTCATTAAATTAATGTTATTTATACCATATTTAAAGACTATAAAAATGATAAAGGTATGTTAGTCAATGAACACACTCAAAAAATTATAAATTATGTCTTAGCCATAACTTTTGAAAATTATTATAAGCTACCTAAGCCCCAAATATACATTAACACCATAAATAATTGGGCTAAGGAAAATGACCTAAATACCATCCTTACCCTTTGGCTATATTCTAGGAATCTAGTATTCTCATACCTCAATGGTAACATCTCAATTAGCTAATTTAGACTTGGGATTAGGATGATTATGACCTTGATGAATAGATTGTGTGTAAATATAACTAACACCTATGTGGATTCAATCTAGGTGCCCTTGATATATTTTATGGTTGAAATGGAGCTCACCCCTCCCCTTGGTAAATTTATTAAAACCTACTTGTGTAGATAAATTTACATAATCAAAAAAAGGACTAGGGACCAATTTAACATGATGTCATACATGATAGATTCCTTAATCACCACCACCAAAATCCTAGGCCTTATAGAATGGTCACCCAATGGGACACAAATAGTCTCACAATTCTACTCTTAAGTTGCATATTTTCAAATACAGGGACCATATCTAGTTCATCTATGATTATGTTTACCCAACAATAGTTGATGATATTATAGGAAACCCAATGATGATGGTTATCCCTTTGATAAATAAATATTTTGAATCCATAGGTGATATATGGCTATATCCTGATTGCACCATAATTAAGATTGAAGGAACATAATGCACCCCACTTAGTTTACCAATTCATGTGTCTAATAAACTAGTTGAACAAGAGGTAGAATACGATATATGTAATGTCATAAAAGGTATTTTCATGATCAAGAGGAAAGGAATTCCTCACACCTTCCCCATTATCATTAGCAAGATTGTGTTTCAGCAATGGGTTAATATTGAGTTTACCTCTAAACACAGGGCCTTCTTCAGATTACAACATAATGAACTAAGGAAGAGGGATCCCCATGGAAAATTTGTGGGGAACTTGAAGGAAAAAGGGATCAATATGACCTATGAACACTAGCCTGGACCTTATGACCCAATCCTCTTCATTCGCTGAGGTCTTGGCAAGATTGAGAAAACATAACACCAAGCTAGAGGCTAGATTATAGAGAGAGCATAATCTAAGTGATGAAATATGGTAGTTAGGGCCAAGATAATACCATTTTATAGGAGATAAATCTTCTATACATACTCTAACATGTCCACAAATAGAGGAGAGGAGACTTGAGGAGATTGCATCTTCCTTAGCCTAGGAAGTAGAACCAAAATCATAGATTGTAGGAATTAACATAATATCATTGGAACCTAAAGAGACAATGGAGGATGCTCTAAATATTATAGTTAGTGCCTAAGAATTTTATGAATAAAAATATCAAACTAAAGAGATAGAGAAAGAAAAGGGGAAAGAATTATCTTTGAACTTGATCCCTATTGCAACCTAACCTAAAAGAAAAGTTGAGATACCTTGGTCCAATTAGTGGAAAGAATCCCAAGTTGAACTTCACTAATCTTTTGAGTGAGGTAAAATATTTTAGTGATGATAATCCAATTCATATCCTAACCATTCTTGAGTGGTTTATATATGGAAAATTATAAAAAGTTCCTACTCTGCACCATCCTTGAGCCATAACAAAGTCTATCAATATAACTATTCATGATGAGTTTAATCTATGGATTGTGGATTTACAAAAGGAAGAAGAATAAAGAATGATGTTTCTATGAGAGTCAAGTGGATATATATTAAAAAACTTACTCCTCAAGTGACACAATCATTAGTTGGGATTAGGTTTGACCCAACAATAGTTGGATTGTAAAAAATCACTAAGAAGAAAGCCATGGTTGGGGGAGAAGAATTCAATTTTTATAAAGTAAAACCATTTAGTGTATTGAATTCTATTGAAGGATATATATTGGGTGAAAACCCCACATTTGAGGAAAATGTGTTTGAATTGGCTAAAGTACAATAATCTCAGCTATAGGCTACCATCAAAGGCTTGCAATAATAGATGGAGAATCTATAGTAGTAGAGAGAAAATTTAGAGAAGCAAGATACTTTTATAGTTCTTGATGCCATGATCAAGATGTTTGAAGCATCTCTCTATGATATGTTTGAATCCCTGAATTCAAAAAAGGTGAGACAAAATGTATTGGTCTAGCAAGGTATAGCAACTAAAGGATTAGTCACCCAATGGTAAAATTCAAAGGACAAAATAAATGAATTGGTCAACAACTTGGTACATGATCAAATCATTGGTTTCAAGACCATCATCTTAGCTCACTTGAACACAACTATGGGATTGAATGTAAAATAGATCAAGGGTCTAAGTACATGGTCCAAGAGCTTGGAAAGACTCCTTGGAGATGACAAGGAGATACTAGATAGATAGAACAATTCCTTGGGACCAAGATTGATAAACCAAAAACACTCAACCCTATGGGCCTCATAAGAGATGAATAATTTAAGCATAGGGCCACCTTAGTCATGTAAGAAATAAGGAGCAAAATCCTAAGGTAAATCTAGGATAGATAACAATAGGGTTATGGATATGATCCTAATAGCATAAAAAAATATTATTGAGGCATGAAGCATTAAGGAGGTCTTAGGAAGAAATGATAAGGACCTTGGAGACCTAGCTGATCAGGAAGATGAGCTTTTCTTAAAATTGGTGGTTAATTTGAATCTTATTGATGAATAACATCAAAAGGTAGTAAAGTTACTCTAACAATAATAAGGGACTTCATCAACACAAGGATCCCAAGGCAAAGTTAGTTAAGGATATTATTTTTGAAGAAGATTTGTAATATTTTGAAAAATAGAATATTATTTTTATAAAGGTATGTGCAACTTGTAAGCACATTGCCTCTAGGTTAGTCCACTTGGGAAATTTTAATTTATTCTAGAACTTTTGTAGAAAGGACAACTACCCTTACACTTATACTTTTCTAATTGGATATGATTGACCGACATAATTCCTTACATTATATAAAAGGAGTGTTGTCAGTTGTAAAAGGGGAGAGTTTTTGAGCCAAAAAACTTGTGTAAACTTTTGAGCAATTAACGCAAGCAAGTAATTATACAAATATTGTTCATATTCATTTGTGTCATTTATTATTATGGTTTCTCTCTCACTTTCTTGTTTTGATTTCCAGATATGAATGGTTCTTCTGAAATCTTGGTTTGCATATTTTAATTGTAAAGTTGTTAAATTGTGCCAATGCTATGTTGACTAAAAGTTCTCAAGTTCATTTTATTTCCATTATTCTTCTTGAATTTGGGCTAATGTTGTTTGCTTACAAGGGTAGATATTTAAAATGAACTAGGATCTTATTAGCATTACTTTTCATCCCTTAGATGTTTGCATGATGTGTAGTAAGATTTGAGATCATGTTATTTTGTACTATACATTGGTTAAGTGCATGCTTGGAGGATATTTGAAATTTATCATGATTTTTGGGTGAAGAACAACATCTCTTTTTTCCTTACCCTTCCTTTTGATTCTTTTTAACTAGATCACTCTAGCTTAATTTCAATTGTAAATATCCACATTAGATTAGTATTTAGATTATATTTGATCATAATTCACTAACATTATCTAAAATTGTTTAATTATTTGCAAAGACATAGGCCAAGATGGCTCCCAACCACCAAAATTTATAAATAATTTAACAATCCACTTGTTTTGCCTCTATTTCACCATTGGATAATAGTATTATCACAACTTGTAACTCATGCATTGAATTCTTTGAATTATAAAATGAGAAGTGTTCTTTAAACACACTGAGCATCTATGATACAAATTTGGGTATCAACATAATCATTCCAAATAAAGCACATGGATAACTAATATGGGATCTTCATCTTGTTTCCAAGATGAAGGGTTGAGAATACTCCATAAAATATCTTACAAGATTTATCGTGGGACCTTCATCTTGTCTCTAAGATGAAGGGTGGATAATAATCTTGCATATTAATTTAATTTATCAATTTAATTAGATCCCAAAAGAATATTCCATAAGACCTCAAGATCCTTTCTTTGAGTGAAGATGCCCACTTGGAGGGAAAAAAGAAGAATTAATTAATTGTGAGATAATTATCATTCTATTTACAATATAACTATAACTATAAGAATGAATTAGAGAAGGGTAATTAATGGTATTGACCAGAACAAAGTAATTGTATAGAGAAATTAACCAAAGTGAATAATTGAATAGAGAAATTTATCAAAGTGGATAATTGAATAGAGAAATTGATCAAAGAATGATAATTGAATAGATAAATTGACTAGATAATAATGATTGAAAAAATCTATTATGGTGAATTAACTCACCTAGAGATGCCATTAGGTGAATTCAAACACATATTATATGAACAAATGATTTTAAATGAAATTATGTGAAATTATGGGAAGTTATTCTATTTTACAATTTAACATAAAAGTGATAAAATTGGAGTTTATATAGTTGTTCCTATTTTAGAAGTTGTTACAAGATGTAAATGAAGCAATGACATTTTAAAGAATAAAAAATTGAAAGAATGGTCGTATAATAAAAATTAATGGATGTTAGTTTTAATGAATTTCGCTAAAGATACTAGCAAATGGGTTCAAATATATCCCAAATTTATGCTTGGTAACCCCTAGATGCCCCCTCAAGGGGAGATTTATAAAATATTTGGCTAAGTAAACCCTCAAAATGATTATTAAATAACATAGAAATAATAGAAGAGGAGAAAAAATGATAGAAATAGGCAAAAATGGGAAGAGAAACATATCTCAGGGCTAAAAATGAGCCTCGAATGAATAAAATAAGTGAATTATTTGAAATAAAAATAAAGTTTCATAATGGTTACCATGTCAATACCATCAATCACATACATATTTATCTATCTAATCAACCTATTCCTAATGATCTGTTCAATATGTTTGTCATCTTCAATATGTTCCTAATCACCCTCATAAATTTGTTCATATTTCTAGATACAATTTTATACATATTCCTAATATTAGATGAATTTTCATACCAATTCTTAATCTTAGATACATTTTCATACATATTCATAATATTATATGCATTTTAATACCTATTCCTAATCTTAGATGCATTTGTATACATGTTCCTAATCTTAGATGCATTTTCATACTTGTTCCTAATATGATATGCATTTTCCTACATGTTCCAAATATTAGATGCAACCTATATATATATATATATATATATATATATATATATATATATATATATATATATATATATATATATATATATATATATATATATATATATATAATTTATCACTTAATCATGCTTTATATCTTTTAGGAACCTATCAAGACTCAATCTCTCTAAGTGCAAGCATAAAGGGTGCACCAAGAAAGGGGTGGGCATAACATTGGTGCCTTATAGCATTGTTATTCGCTATACCACCACTTTAAACCATCACAAACCTCTCCTACATGTTTCCCCTAAGATTTGACACCTCCCTTACACACTCATACAAATAATTCACCACCCCAAACAACCCCTACCTAAGCCAAAATATCCTTTTATTGTTTATCAAACATAGTTTCACGGGATGACCCTATTCTTAGAATTGAGCATGCTATGAGACTAAGTCATCCCACCTATATTAGTCTAGGACTTAATTACTTTATTTATTAAATAACTAGGTTGACTAGACTGACTGTGTCAACTAAAACTTCAGAAAGGTTTAGGTTTAAATCTAGATATATAAATAAATCCTTTTCACCATTTTAATTAGAGGGAGATGTAGATAATAATTTATTTGTGCATATGCTTGTCCACCATTATACTTGAGGAGTCATTTATTGAGGTTTTCACTTAGAGAGAATAATATTGTATTATGGTAAAATTATTTTAGACATATAGGAGAGGTCATGTAACCTAAATTTGACCTATCTTTATTATCCTTATGAACCAAAATAACCTCTTGCAAAGCACCATTGGCCAAGGGAGAGATTGAGGCTTAATGGGTTCATCTTCAAGGAAATTATTCCTAATTCTTTCTCCTATTTATTAGTAGATAGATTTGCATGATTTAGATTATGAATATGTTTCTATCCATACATTTGTATTACATCTACATTGAATTGAGTAGAGTTTTTCTTTGCATGTTTACTTTTATGTTTGTTATCCCCATTGGTGCCACACAATTTGGTGAGCACTAGATTATATTTATTTTACTTTATAGTTTACTTTGTTAGAAACCATAGAACTTAGATAGGGTTATTGTGTGGTATTAGTAAAAAAGAGGCTTTGAAACCCTCTCTAGTGATATTTTGTGGTAAGATACCCCTTAGTTAGGTCTAGTGGATCCATATTGGTCATTATATCAATTATCTAAATGTACCAATAATCATAAGGGCTAGTGTAATTTATCTTCTTCAAGATAATATTGATTTTTAGATTAGATTAACTTTTCCTTGTAATACATTTTATTGAACCCAATGTGAAATAAACCTTATAGGTTTTATTCATGCCTTCATTTATTATTTATTTCATTTTTATATCACTAGATCAAATCTATCAACTTAGTCTAACTTTTTATGCATAAGTTTAACACAGTTAATCCAATTAACTCTATTGTTATTTGTGGAGGTCATCTTTAACCAAAATTAATTAGATTGATCCGCTCGACTCAATTTGCTTCTTTACATACAAATTTTCAAATAGGGATAACCCAGTCAACTCTATTATCAGGTTAAAAATATTCATCTAGATGTCATAGTATTAAAATAATTTTAACATATTTAAAATCATTAGGTTCAATCTCAGCATCTTAGTCATTTAAATTTTCCTTCATTCTAGTACTACTTTTCATAATTTTGAGTCTATAAAATTATAACCCTAAAATAAACTTAGTCAACAGATTGATTGCATTTTGTAGTTTAGTCTTGTCCAGAAGATTTAGTCAACTCATTTGACTATGTTTCTTTGGCCCTTACTTCAATAGATATAATTAAACTAGTCAATTCTATTATGTATTATTTGTATACTTGGTCATCTAAATCGACGCTATACTCTTCAAAAAAAGGAATTAACCCATATTACTAATAATTAACCCATCTTTCATTTTGATGCTTGTTTTTTTAGAGTATCAAATAAAATAAATATGAAGTTTTAATTTATCAATTTAGCAACACTATTTTTATTTTATTCAAACACTTCCAAACCACATAGTATCAAAAATCATTAAAAAACTTCTACCCAAGGTCTATCTACTTGGATTTCATCACCAAGGGGAAAGCTAACTTAGTTTTTTGATTAAATATAAATACATAGCTGAAGGTATATATTGGAAAATCACCTGACACCCTTATCATTATGGGATTGTGAAGTGAGGGGGTAGGCCATAATACCAAACTAGTATCATCACCAATGCAAATCCATTTCATCCTTAGCTACTTGAAACCATCCTTAAATTTTCATTCTATGTCCTTTTTACATCCAACTCCCTATCACATTTATTTATAAAATTATAAATTAAAACATTTAAGAATGACCACGTTGATTATAATTTTTTTTCTTGTTATTTGATAATTGTATGTTATATTAAAAAACTTGTATTAGCTATTGTGATCAACTAGTTTAACAGAGTTGTTTGTGTGTTTATTTCAAGTATTTTTCAAACTAACACTAAATCATTTAGAATCATAAATATCAAAACTTATATTTACCTTCATAACATAGTCGATCTACTTGATTGTGTCTCCTATAGTCTCTATTTTCCTAAAAAACATAGTCAACTTACTCAATTGTATCTCCTATAGTTCTCTTTTTCTCATAAAACATAGTCATTATATTTAACCCAGTCTCTTATAGACTACTTATTTTGTTTGCCTTTAACACATAGTCAACCTATCCAATTATGTGTCTTTTAGACTCCAATTTCACCATATACAAAACATATTTGACCATTTTTACTATGTATTTTACATCTTATCCTTCCTACTATCTTACAAGACAATGTCAACTAGTTTGACCCAATATCCTATCAATTGCACTTCACTTCTAAACAAGTTTTTAACTTCCCTCCTTCATCATAAATTTATTATTTAATGATGATATAGAATTTAATCAAACAAACATGATGAGTTTAATGAATCCTAATGATTTTCCTAAGCCACATCTTGTAGCACCTATGATGGATCAAATTAGTGTCCATGTTTCCACCCACACTAACAACTATGGGACACATCCTTATTCTTACTTGGAACTTAACCCCTTATTTTCTTTAGAATATGAGCATGACCTTAAGTACACAACAAAAATGAATCAATATAGAGTAAAATATCTTTTAACCATCTATAACCTCATGATGACACCTCATATTGGATAATCCCATTTACCTTCCCCTAGTATTTCCCAAGGATTTTGGGAAAGCCCTTCCTTTTTGTCCCAACCTTTCCCCTCTATTATGTCTCCTTTCCACACTATGATTTCATCATCTATATATTCTTCTACCTCCATGCCAAATATTTCTACAAATATGAAAGGTTCAACTTCTAGTGGGGCTATTCAAAATACCCACATCCATACACATGTTCCTATTGTATCTCATGATACTAATGCTTCTTTTTCTACTAGTGCATCTCATGATACTAATGCTTCTTTTGATACTAGTGCATCTCATTATACTAATTCTTATTTTTATAGTAATGCATCTCATTCCACTAATGTGATGAATTCCACTACCTCATCCCATATTCATAGTGCATGTCAAGTTCTTAATATCTCATAGAAAACTAATACATCACATGTTTAATCCACTAGCCAAAATGTTTCTCAAACTAATCAACATATATTACAAATGCATATATTTCAAATTAATAATGCAAATTAATAATTCAAATTAGATGAATCAAATGAAAAATCACCTAATACATATCCAAAACCAACTTCACCATGTTTTATGGGGAACATAAAATCATAATGCCCCACCAATCCCCAACTTAGGGACTCACATGGTAACCTAATTCCATAACCCCTAATTATTAATAATACTATCAAACATTTACAAAATAAAGCTCTAGTACCTCAAATTATCAACATTTACATAGGAGATAACACTCACACCATCACTTATAATAGATCTATAGATCCTACCTTACATCTAGAAATATTTGGAAACTTTTATAAATATTAGGTTAAGCTTAATACTTTCACTACCACTAAACTCTTACCTAAAATGATTTTATGAGATGATTTATATTTGTAAAATCAATTGAAAACCCACTCTATTACTAGCCTATAAGACTTGGTCAACTCACTAGTTTAAGAATTCCAAACTAGTGATCCTCTCAAAAATAGATTACCTCATTGTATAAATTATAAACAACTCAAAACTAAAATGACACATGTCTTCATAAAATGATGGCAAAATTGTCTAAAAAATTTGAGAATAATATATTTGATGAAATCCTCTTCCACCTATTTAATAATTCTCTCCACCCTAAATTATAATATAATATTCAGATCCTTTCTCCAAAAACATTGGATGAAGTTATTGACCAAGCTAAATGATAATATTTCCTCATGTGTCAATTTGAACCATCTCAACCTATAATGGGAACTTGCATTCTTATCAAAAATAAAAAAATGTCATGCAACCAATGATGGTGTTACTGACACTTATGAAACTATACACACCATCTATGTTATTACTCTAAAAGAAACTATGGAGACTATTCCTCCCCCAATAGTAATTCTAATCATAATCCCACATTTTCTCAAAATATCCATACTAATGTGCAAAACCCATTGTCCCTAGAAAAAATTCAAAAAATATTTCAAAACCTCTACCACAAGAGCTTGACCCCACTTATACCATGAAATCATGGTAAAATCCAAATAAATTTTGTTGGTTTCATGTAAGTTACGGCCATTCTCATTAGACTTATAGAAAATTAATAAATATTGCTATAGATTTTCCCCTTGGTCCTAACTTTGTCCTTTAATACCTTATATGAAAAAATCAACAAGCTTATGATATAACACTTAAATCCCATGAGATTAAAACTAAAAATAAATCTTTAAACCAAGATAATTTTCATTTTATCTATGTACAAGGATCCCCTTGCTAACCACCAAGACAACATTGAATAACCTACCCCCGCTACTAATAACATTGAAATTCTTATATACCTTAACACCAATAATTAAAATGTGGTTAATATAATTAATATGAGAATATTATTTCCTTATATTGATTCAAAACTAACACATACACATCACACCTCTTCAATATTTTGTATTATTCAAGAAACTTCCCCATCCCATCTCATAGAATAATGTCATGAGGAATGAATTCCCATTCAAGCACCACCTCCAACAACATAAATTGACCATACCTCTCATACCATTGATATAACTTCTAATCCTCCTTAAAATTTTATACCTCAAGAAATCATACCTCAAACTTCCAACAATATTTCTTCTACTCAACCATAATAAATACCTTAACAAATAATCACATCACTTAAAGTCACTCAACCCACTTGTAACCAACATAAATTAACCATACCTTATCAACATAAGTTTCATTGCATATCCAAGTCTCCTTCTTAAGATATCTTTCACCACTATACACCTATATCTAATAATCCTCTCATAGATTATGATGAATGGGATCCTACTATAGAGCTTTCCCATCTCCCATCTCAAATTCCATTGTTAGAGCTAATGACAAGTTATCCTCACCATCATAATCACCTAATACAACTATTATTCAAAATGAACATCCCTCATCCTCCTCTTATAGGTAAAGAGTGTATATTATCTATATTTGAAGATAAAATACTTAAACAATGTGAAGATATGTCCATCCATGTTGATAAAATAATGGAAACTTCCCTATCACTTTTATGATTCCTAATGAGATATTAATTTTTTAAGATGATCATAATTTATTAATCAACATTCTAATAGGTGATATAAAATTTAATCATGCTTTAATTGATGAAGGTTTAGTCACTTTTGTTTCCTCCCTTAACTTTATTAAAACACATGGATACTTTGAATGTAACCTTAAGTCTACATGTCATACATGCCAAGGTTATGATAAAAGATAAATTCCTCCTCTAGGTTGTGTTTAGATTCCCATTACTATTCCTCCCATTATTTTTTATGTGAAAGATAAGATATTTAAAATTCCACTATCTCATAATATCTTACTCAGTCAACCTTAGACTCATTGTATGAGATTATTTGCTTTGTCCACATGCCAATGTGTCAAATTCCATCACAATGGTGATATAAACAAGATTCAAGGGAACATGAATCTGTAGATTTTTGAATAATTATAAAAACATAGTATCTTTAAAATACCCACCCTTAAACCCTTATAAATGTTCTAATTTAAGAATCCTAATACTTCAACTATCTGTTTAACTCCACTAGAAGTTATAATGGTCACGCAAAATAAATTAGGAATATTCCACCTAAGTTTTTAGACTCTGATGATGATGAGCTAGATGAGATAATCCTAAAGATTAAAAATTATAATCTATCCACTTGCATCATCACTAAACTTCTTCTTTATCTCTAACCTTAATCTCATTAATAAATTCTTGATGACATACTAGTTACTTTAACCAAAACTATAATTTCATTCACCATGCTTCCTTAACTAATAAAATTGTTCACATAAATAATATCAACTTACATACACCTGATTATGGTGACTGTTATGATTTAGATGACACATTTTTAGTTAGATTCATCCAAGATAAAAATATTAGAGTCCTTAGATATCATTCTTATTTATTTGTCTTTTCATTATTCTTTTATCATTCCTTCTCTTATAGTACCTAATATTAGTTTTTTCCCTGCTTTTCATAGGTTGGAGATGAATCACTCGCACAATATGCCTTGATTAAAAATAGGTATTTTCAAGAGTATGATTATGGATCATGCCATGATAGGACATTAATATTATGTCAAATATCATAACCCTTCCAATATGCTTCATCTACAAATGTTAGCCACTTTGTTTAGACCCACTGTATAGCCAACCTTACCTATAAATGATCCTAATCCAATTTCCACTCCATCTTCTCCCTTATTAGTGATGGTTTTTTTACATTACCTCAAGCTTGATACCTTACTCACATAGTGGTAAGATCATCCTTACTATTATATTCATAGAGTTTTTAGTCACTAAACCAAGGATTGTCATCTATATCACTATCCCTAAGCTTCCTCTTCTACACCTTCAGCTAGTAGACCCCCATAGTATAATAATAGATGTATTTTTTCTTCCATAGAATAAATAATGATTTTTATACCCACTACCAAAAACTTAATCAATACATCGAAACTTTATGACTAGTCATTGCATTATTTTTTTACCCATCATACTAATTGATCTCACATGCTTTAATGGTATCTCTAATATTTTGAAAAAACTATACCAACACCAACTCTTAATCCTCCTATAGGTCACCCATGAATGAAGGATCCTCCTTCTCCATCAGTTTCACCTCCTCTTAGATCCAAATATACCATTAATATAGAGATACATATTACTCAAATTGAGTATCCCACATAGGGGATACTACATGATCATTACTCTTCTTCTTATACACCTACCTTTTTAGTCAAGATGATAGAGAATGAAGTCTTTTAAAAAATTTCCATGAAGATTGATGATACTTTGATTAGTTTCAGAATTTAGATGCATAGGGACATGTTAGATGTTATGTAGAACATTTATGGTAAGATTTATTAGTATTTTGAACACATCATGGTGTTCTCTTAATTTCTTTATTATCATATTATATTATTTGGATTGGATTTGTGATTCATTTATATATCTTATGTTTTTTACTATTCATTAAACATGATTTCACTTATCTCTACTGTATGAACCATTATATTATGCTTTATGTTTTTTACATGGTCTAATTCTATTTAGCTTTCTTCTAAGGCTCATTCTCATTATTTTCATGAATGTAAACTTATGCTTATGGTTTCACTTATTTCACATGTCCTTTATTTTCTATGTAATGATTGTTTACTATCTTTCACACTCAAGTGAAATAATTTTTATTGTGAATTGGCTATACAACCCTTATTCCTTTTGTATTTTATATTTACGATATGATCATTTGGAAAACAAGAATTATTTTATTACTAATTATATACATTGATTTATTTGATCTCACTTTTTCCCTTCCACATACTAAGCATACATATGATTGAAACTTGATATTACATACTATAGGTAAGCCTAAGTTATATAGTCAATCATATCTCTAGTTATTTATCCTCCTTTAACCAAAATCTAAATATCATTTGTGTGATTCACTTTTATCACTCATGTTGGTTATTCCAAATCCATATGGAGGAGGAATCACAAAATTCATAACAAATTTATAATACAAATCATTTAAACAAAAGGCAATGATTAAAAAGGTAATATGAAATTTAAAATTCTAATCACACTAAAAGATGTGATTCTTTAGCACATCTCCTACTTCTAATCAAATCTCAAACTCCATAATTGGCCTCATGATAGAGCTAAGGTCCATTAGGGTGAAGTATGATAGTAGATTGGGATAGGAGAATAAAAAATATATATAGTGCTACCTAATTTCTCACAAAAGTACCCAATATTCACATTAATCCAATGGCTCTATAAGATGTCCTCAGGAATGGGGAACATGTTGTGGGAAGGTAGGTACTTTTTCACTTTCCTTGTTCATATAACCTTCATGAGTTAATCATATTTTTCCACTTATTTATATATATAACTTTGTGCTTATTGTTAGAATGTATCCTTTGTATTTTGATCGTCACTAGCCTTAATATCTTTCCTTGTTACCTAGTATGCCTCTTATTTACTAAATTTTTCTCATAAATGCCTATGTATTTAATTTTACATTCCATATCTCATTAAAATAATCCTAATATTTTACCTTGATGAATATTGTTTTGTTAACTAATCATACCTCCTAGGGTTTCCATTTATGAGTTGAATTGTAAGACCTTAGATAGGACTAGGCATTCCTCATAAAATAGTTCCTTATCTTCCCCTTACTACCATTCACCTCATTGATGTTCACCTTTTGAGTTGTAGTGTAAGATCATGGATAGGACTAGGCATTCCTCATAAATTATCACATTAAATCTGTTTAAATTGTTTCAACATTTTTATCTGCCTCATTGGTGTTCCCTTTGTGAGTTTTATTGTAGGACCTTGGATAGGACCAAGTTATTGTCACAAAATATTTTAATAAAAATTTCATATTATAACCAAGTCACATTAAAATCACATTCTTTAAATTTGATATAATTTATGTTACATTATTATTTACACATCATTTACATACTTCCCATCTTGACTTGATATATTTTATGCTTACTTCATAAACACTTCAATTTTATCTACTTATTTTTTAGTTTTGTGTATTTTAAAAACTATTGTATTACATTTTTCATGCTTCCCATCTTGATTTAGTATGATTAATTTAATTGATAATTATATTTTTTTTGCATACTTCTCATCTTGATTTAGTATGATTGATTAACTTTATTATTCATTTATCTCCTTCCCATTTATTATAACATGTTTACCACTTTATTAAAAAAAATCATACTTGATAGCTTGATATAGTATGACCTATATTTTTTCTAATTTTATGAAATATCTACTTTTACATGGTTTTTAAACATTTTTTACCTTTTATTGTGCCTTTAGGTTTAATATATTTATTCATCTTTTGTTTTTACACATTTCCCATCATGATATAGTGTGTACTACATTTTATGATTATTCATGCTTTTCCAAATCATTTAATTTTATTTTTAACCATGAATGTGTATCAGATAATGATATAAAAGAAAACATACATCACATATTTCCCATAACATATACAACAAAATTAAAATACATGTGTTATAGAGTAAATATATCCATACATTCAGCCATAACATCAATACAACTCTGAGATCAAGAAATATCCATATATATATATATATATATATATATATATATATATATATATATATATAACATGAGTTTTATAAAATATAATACAAATACAAAATATAATAGTTATAGCTCTAAGGTTATGATCCATCATTTCCATATTATGTATGAGCCACACTACCCATTGATGCACATGATTGGCCCCTTTGAATGGTATATTATAATGAGGTAGTCAAGGATCTCAAGCCATTGACATGTCCCTTTAGATTGTCCACCTAGGCCTACACATGTCCAAGCTCTATAGTAGCTATCATATGGGTATCTCACTCCTAGGGAAATCCTTGGTAGGCTTGGTCCTCACCCTCTCCTACTCTTATAGGTGGTTTTATGTCATCTCCTCATGCCTAAAACTCTTAAGAAAGCTACCCAATAAATCTAAGCTAGTTAACATAAGTTATGGTAGATAGTACATAGGATCTAACAAGGTGAATGGATCATAATTTGATATAATCCCATCCAAAATATCATGGTGTGTAGCCATAATCATGGCTCCCTATCTGATCTCCTTTATATAAGTCCTTTCCAAGAAAACCAAATATACATTAGTTCTCGTGCACATGTATCTAAAACCATCTATCTATACCAAATACATAAAATATATTATAACTAGTGATTTATTTCAAAAACTTAATAGATTTAAGCATTTATTACTAGGGTCAATGTCACCTACCATGGCCTCCCCATCAAATTTACCATATATATTCTCCTCTATCAATTACCTATTTGAAAGTGTAAAACCTAGAGTCACTACTTGTGCCTGTTGTGGTCCCTTCCTCGGCTACCTCTTTATAGACTAGTTATGTCCAATAGCCACCATGGGATCTCCATGTATGAACTTTAGTGCCTATGTCCCCTCTATCTAAGGTGATTTTATCTCAAATGATCTCATGACTAATATTTTCATCCTTATTATGTCTTTGTAATTTCCTCTCTACATCATCACCCTCAACATCCAAAACTATAACATATTCTACATCAAGCCTCACTACCTCCTATTATTATTCCTAACCTAGACATGGTATTACTCACTAAGGCCTCATAATAGGTATCTTTATAAGTACCCTTGAACCTTCTCTACCTCTTGTCTCTCTATAATATCATTCCAAATAAGCATGCACTACTAGATAGGTTGCTAGATATGGTAAGCCAAGCTATCTAGTTACACAAATTGATAGATGTGGATATACCCATCAAGTATAATATCCTCTGATGTGAATGCATGACAAACCCATAGTAATAGTATCCCATGTTAGACAAATGGATATAATATTAGTGTAGGGATGACACACTATCTACCCTTGTGTTATATTCTATAAAGTTGGTACATGGGGTATGACACACACTACATGATATTACCTCCATCACACCACCAGAGGCAACCTATCATTGACCACATTGGGTAACATAGGTAGTTGATACATAGGGAACCTCTCATAAATCAAGGCACTCAAAAAAATGATTGGGCCCATAGTATTCTACCCCTAGGTCAGCGTATAATACATATCATGCATGAGTTCCACCTAAATGATAGAGCATATATCATATAAATTACCCTAATCTAGGATGGACTGATATAATAATACCATGTATAGTGATACCTACCCATTCAACATGTGACATATCACATGTGATATCAAAATTCCCATCATATCATTTTGGATATTTTAAATGGATAAGATATACACATTGAACAAGCTAACCCATAACCTAGGGTAATTCCATTTTGAGCATATCACTTGATGGGCTAGGTCTCACCTTTCACCTCTGGTGTATCACATATGATAATTACAAGCAAGGAATGAACATCCTCCATGGTGATACCCAATGGTAATTCCAAGCAAGGCATGAACATCCTCCAAGGTGATACCCACTTCTATGGTATCCCCCTCCACCTTCCATCAGAAAGAGTTATTCAGTTATTCCCATGCTCTAAAGAACATGATGACTAGATCTACACCAAGTGAGATGCTCTACATATCCATTATTTCTCTAAATTCTAAATAACCCAGTTGATCTTGATCTACATCTAACAATCTCTCTATAAAATATGGTATCTATTATGCCTCGACTAACCACCAAAATCTCCACCGTCTCTATAAAATATCAAAAAATAAATAATATATTATATGTCAATTTAATAATGATAAAATACATTCTTAAAACTCTTAAACTACTAAAAATTAACTACCTCATTAGCCTATTTTTCCCATTTTCTTATTTTATCACCTTTTTCCTATATACTCAAGCCTTTTGATATTAAATTAGCCCTATCACCTCTTTATCATACTAAGTCATCCCTTTGATACATAATTAGTCCATTCCTATAGATATAATTGGCTTTTTTGAATATGAAATCTGGCCTTTCCTATCCTTTGTATACTATATCATCCCTCTACCATGTGTTCAAACTCATTTAACATATTCTATTGGCCACCTATTACATATTTCATCAGCTAAAATACACTAAGTCTGCCATGTCTTTCCTTCCAATTGAGTTGGCCCTATGTCATGAATTCAATCACCCCAAAAAAAATTTAAGTCATCCCTATAATATGAAAATAGCTTCCTTGACTCCTCTCACCTTTTCCAACTGAGTTGGTAGGGCTGACTTTGTTCAAAAGTTGTAGTAAATTTTCAACCATTTACCATAAATGCCTTAAGTATTTATTGGTCTAACTCTTTCCTACCTAATATCCCAATTTACCCCTAATTTACCTAATAATTTCATACGGTCATTTTTGGTATCTATATTTCCTCTAATATCTACTTTTTTATAACTAGCTTAATTTCAATTACAATTGCCAAAACATTAGAAATTAATACACCATTTACCTACTCTACACTAGGTGCAGCTGCTAAACATCTTCCACATTGAAGTTATCATCTCTTCACCATGGTCAATCTCAGGTCTCAACTAGGTCTCTCAGAGCAATATTTTCTAAGAATAGTAAAAATCACAACTAAATTAATTTTCACCCAATTTATATTTACTATTCAAAATTATTTACCAACAAATTCTATTTTTCACCCATAACTTTGTTTCTACTAGTTTTTTGGTTCAAACTAAAAGATGTTCTAGAATCCTAACATTGTAGAGACTTTTCCACATATTACATTTATATTTGCAAAAATTTCAAATTTTCATTTACTTTATAGTTTCACCTAATTTTACCTATATAAGACACCTTCACATTTCTCTCACTTCCTTTCCACTCTATAGCCCTAAGGTAAGTGAAGGTATTTATTTTTCAATCATATACATTCATTTATCTTATTCTCTTCTTAATATAATTGACTTATCTCAATGTTATGATTTTTTATGTTCTTGTCCCAAATCACCATCCCATTTTAGAAATGTGTGACACGAGATGAGATTAGAGTGGGGCATATGTATACACACAATATTTTTAAACTTTATCAATTACCAATGCTTTCTCTCTTATAGGAACCCATCGAGATTCAATATCTCTAAGTGCATGCCTTAAAGGGTACACCAAGAAAGAGGTATGTAGATCATTGGTGCTTCTCAAGATTATTGTTCCCTATACCACCACTTAAAACTAGAACAAGCCTCTCCTATAAATTTCCCTAATCTTTGACACCTCCCTTACACACTTCTCCAAGCAATTCACCACCATAAATAACCTTTATCTAAGCCAAAAAATATTTTTATTATTTACCAAACATAGTCTCATGGTATGACCCTATTATTATAGATGAGTACATTACATGTCTAAGTTAGCTTAGCTAACTTAGTCCAAAACCTAATTACTTTATTTATTAAAGAACTGGGTCGATTAGGTTGACTACGTCAACTAAAAAAAAAATTTAGGGTTAGATCTAGTTATATAAACACATTATTTTTTCCAATTTCATTATAGAGAGATATATATAATCATTTATTTATTCATTTGCTTATCCACCATTCTACTTGAGGATTCATTGCTTAGGGTTTTCACTTGGAGAGAAGAATATTCTCTTGTGGTAAAAGTCATTTGGATGTATAGGAGAAGTCATGTAGCCTTGAGATGACCTGTATTTTTTATCCTTATGAACCATAATAACCCGTTACAAAGCACCATTGGCTAAGGGAAAGATTGAGGATTGATGTGTTCATCTTCAATGTAAGTATTCATAACTATTGATCCTATTTATTTGTGTGTGTGTGTGTGTGTGTGCGCGCACGCATGCGCGCTCGCGTGCGCGTGTGTGTGTGTTTACATGTGTTAGCTTATGAATATGTTTCCCTCTCCATTAATTAAAATTACCTCTACATTGACTTGAGTAGATTTATTCTTTGCATTTTTACTTTTATGTTTATTATACCCATTTGTGCCACTATTTTTAGTGAGCAAAAGATTATATTTACTTTACTTTGTCATTTACTTTGTTAGAAACCATAGGACCTAGTTAGGGATATTGTGTGATATTGCTCAACTAGAGGCTTTAGAACCCTCTCTAATGATATTGTGTGGTAAAAGACCACTTAGTTAGGTCTACATGATCCATATTGGTCATAACCCTGATTGTCTAAATGTATCAACAAGTGGAAGGGTTGGTGTGATTTTTATTCTTCGATCTAGGATTGATTTGTATATCAACTTCACTTTCCCTTATTATACATTTTGGTGAACCTGATGTGAGCTAGCCCTTGTAGGTTTTATTTCATGACTTCATTTATAATCATTTATTATTTATTTCATTTTTACATCACTAGATCAAATAAATTGACTCAGTCTAAATTTTTGTGTGCATATTTAACACACAGTCGATTTATGCAACTCTATTTTTATGTGTGCTAGTCATCTTCAACCACAGGTAACTGAATTGATCTCTTCGACTTAGTTCACTTTCTTGAATACAAGTT
Source organism: Torreya grandis (assembly GCA_037957365.1). Lineage (NCBI taxonomy): Eukaryota > Viridiplantae > Streptophyta > Pinopsida > Cupressales > Taxaceae > Torreya > Torreya grandis. Next base: position 1,042,336 of record JARHVA010005319.1, read on the forward strand.
TTTAGACTTAGATAACCTAGATGACTCTATTAGTATGTTAAAATATTTATCTAGATAACACAATATAAAAATAGAAAATTCAACATGTTTAAAATCATCGAGTTTATTCTCACCATCTCAATCATTTATTTTCCTTCATCCTAGTACTATTTTTCATAGTACTCAGTCTATAAAAAAATAATGCTATAGTAAACTTAGTCGACTAAACCAATCGAGTTCTATAGTTAGTTATTACCTAGGATACTCATTTAACTCATTCAACTATGTTTCTTTATCCCTTGATTCAAAATATAAAATTAACCTTTTAAAAAAATTTCTATTATGTCTACATACTTGGTCATCTGAATTGACCCTATACTCTTCAATAAAAATAATGATCTCTTATTGATAATAATTAACTCATCTTTAATTTTGTTGCTTACTTGCTTAGAGTAATAGATATAGATTAAATAAGAAGTTTTAATTTATTGATTTATTCACACTATTTTCATTTTATTCACACACTTCCAAACCACCTAATATCATAAATCATTAAACAAATTCTACCCAAAGTCTACCTACTTAGATTTCATGTCTAAGTGGGAAGCCAACTTAGTTTTATGGCCAAGTATAGAAATGTGATTGATGGTATATATTGCCAAACAACCTGACACCATTATCACTATAGGATTATAAAGTGAAGGGGTAAGCCCCAATACCAAGCTAGTATCATCACCAATACATTTCCCATGCAATCTTAACTCCCTAAAACTATCCTTATATTGCCTTTCTTGTTTATTTTATAGCCAATTCCCTATCACATTTATTTAGAAGACTATGAATTAAAACATTCAGGAATGATCACATAGATTAGCATTTTTATTTATTTTTCTTACTTTGTGATAAGTATATGTAATATTAAAAAACTTGTATCAACTAGTGTTGATATAAGGTTTGTGTTATGTGCCATATACACATCAACTGGTTGGACCCAGTTACATGTATGTTTATTTCAAGTATTTTACAAACTAAAACTAGATCATCTAGAATCATAATTTCTAAAACATGTCTTTACCTTCAAGACAAATTTAGTATGGTCACGTGTGTCTCCTAAAGTCTCTAATTTCCTATAGAATGATATCAACCTAATTAATTGTGTCTCTTATAGTTCCCATTTTCCCATAGAACATAATAATTCTATTCAACCAGATTCTTATAGATTGCTTATTTTATTTGCCTTCAACACATAGTTGACCTATCTAATTATGTGCATTTAATACTCCCTCAATTTAACCATATTTAAAACATAGTCAAATAGTTCAATTGTGTCTTTTACATATTGTTTTGCCTATTTTCTTACAAGACAATGTTGATTGGTTCACCCTAGTATCCTACTAATTGATCCTCACTTATAAATAAGTTTTTAACTTCCCTCCATCATGAATTTATTATTTGATGATAATATAAAATTGAATCAAATAAACATGATGAGTTTCACTAATCCCAATAGGTTTCCTAATGCACATATTATGGCACCTACCAAATATCAAATTAATGTTCATGTTGTCGCATGCACTACCAATTATGAGACACCTAATTGTTCTTCATTAATACTTACCCCCTTTTTATTATAATATGAGTGTGATCTTGAGTACATAATTTAAATAATCTTTTTCATCAATGAAAACCCTCAACATAGAGTAAAAAATCATATAACCATCTATAACCTCTTGATGAGACCTCTTATAGGAGAACCCATTCACCTTCACCTAAATTTTCCAAAGGATTTGGGGAAAGCCCTTTCTTTTCATCCCAACCTTTCCCATCTATTATGTATCCTTCCCACACTAATGACATCATACTTTATGTCTTATTATACCTCCATGAGAAGTATTTATACAAACATGTAAATTTCAAATTATAGTTGGGCTCTTCAAAATACCCACATCCATACCCATGCTACTAGTCCATCTCATGCCATTAATGCTTATTTTACAACTAGTACATCTCATGTTACTAATATTTATTTTTATACTAGTTAATCTCATGTTACTAATTATTCTTTTCTACTAATGCCTCTCATTCCACTAGTGTGATGAATGCCACTGCCTCATCCCATGTTCACAGTGCATCTTAAGATCCTAATGCTTCACATAATAATAATGAATCACATGTTACACCCACTAGCCAAAATGTTACTCAAACCAATCAAATTCTATTAAAACTCTTATCTAAATTCATACATTTCAAACTAATAATACAATTCATATGATTCAAATGTAAAATCACCTAATACATCTCCAAAACCAACCTCACTGTGTTATATGGGGAGCAAAAAGTCATAATTCCCAACCCACCCATGCCCCCCACCCCCACTTAGGGATTCACATGGTAAACTAATACCACAGCCCCCAATTATCAATGAAACTATCAAACATTTACAAAAATAACCTATAGTACCTCAAATTTCCAACATTGACATAGGAGGTATCACTCCCACCATCACTTATAATAGATCTACAAGTCCTACATTGCATCTAAAAACATTTGGCAACATTCACAAAGATTGGGTTAAGATTAATACTTTTGTTTCCACTAAACTCTTAGTCAAAATGCTTTTAGGAGATGTTTTAAATTCATATAATCAATTGAAAACCCACTATATTACTAGCCTAGAAGGCTTGGTCAACTCACTAGTCCAAGAATTCCAAACTAGTGATCTTCTTGAAAATAACTTACCTTATTTTATAAATTGTAAATAATTCAAAACTAAAACTAGACAAGTCTTCATCAAATGATGAAAAAAATTGTCTAAAACATCTAAGCATAATAGGTAGATGAAAACCTCTCCAACCTATTTATAAATGCCCTCCACACTAAATTACAATATTGCAATTGGACCCTTTTTACAAAATATTTGGAAGAATCTCTTTACCAAGACAAATAATAAGATTTTCTCATGCATTAATTTGAACCATCTCAACCTACAATGGGAAATCACATGCTTATCAAAAATAAAAATCATCATGTAACCAATGATGGTGTTATCAAAACTTATGAAACCATATACACCAGTTTGGTCGAAATAATACCATGGAGCATGTTCCTTCCCCTAATAACAATTCTAATCATAATCCCACATTTTATCAGAATAACCTAGTATAGTTCACAATCAATTATCCCTAGAAAAAATTTAAAAACATCTTCCAATACCTTTACCATGATATCTTGAACCCACTTGTATTGTGAAATAATGGTATGATCCAAATAAATTATGTTGTTTTCATGCAATTTGGGGCCATTCTCATGACACTTGTAAACAATTAATAAATCTTGTTATGTATTTTCTCCTTGGTCCTAACTTTGACAACAAATACATTATATAAAAACATCAACAAGATTATGATATAACACTTAAACCTCATGAGACTGAAAATAAAAAATCAAGATTTAAACCAAGATAATGTCCATTTATCTATCTACATTGATCCTTTCCTAACCACCAAGACAAAATTGAACAACCTACCCTTACTACTATCAACATTGAAAGTATTATAGATATAAACACCAATGATAAAAATCTGGTTAACATGACTAATATGAGAAGATTATTTATTTATATTGATTCAAACCCAACACTTACACATCACACCTCTTCAACATTTTTCATTATTCAAGACACTTCCCCATCCCATCTCATAGAATTAGGGCATGAGGAACCAATAACCATACAAACACCACCTCTAAAATAATAAATTTATCATACCTCTGATACCATGGATATAACTTATACTCCTTGAACTTTTATACCTTAATAAAACATACCTCAAACTTCTAACAATATTTATTCTACTTAGCCACAAAAAATATGTCAACAAAAAATCACATCACCTAAATTCACTCAACCCACTTGAAACCTACCTAAACTAGCCATACCTTATTAACATAAGTTTAATTACACATATAACACCCACTCCAAAGAGCTCTTTCAACTCTATACACCTCTATTAAAAAATCCTCTCATGGGTTATGATGAATGGGATCTAAATATAACATAATTTAACAATGTGAAGAGATGTCCATCCATGTTGATGAAACATTGGACACTTCCCTCTCACTTAAGTTCCTTATCTCTTCTATGATTATTGAAGATATTTTTGTTAGAGGTATAATCATTGAGAGGGGGGTGAATCAATGAACCGAAACAATTCAACTTCAATTCTAATCTTTACAAACACTTAACCAGCTACCACAAGTATACACATCATTTATAGAAAGAATTAAGAGAGAAAATGTAAGATCAATTACATAGCACATGGCATATATGAGAAACCATCTTCAACTCATCCTTAGGTCACTCTACCCATCGTTCATTCCATAGAATACACACACAATCCTATATTTAATCTCTACTTAATCTTTCACATATAATTCTACACCCCATCATCTCTTATTACACTATTTATAGAGAAATCTTGATAATCAACACCTTGGTCAGCTATTAGGCATGCCTTAGCCCTTAAGGCATATTTCACATGAATTCATGGTTCAATAAAATCTTCATATGTCATCCATATCATATATCAATCCCCCTTAAGCAATTACACCTTTTAATAAGGCCCTTGTAGCCCTTATAGGTCTTATGTGAACCCATCCACTTGCTTAACTCTCCCTCGAGAAAAAAAAGAACATAAGACCACTTTGAAATACATGGGTCAACTCCTTATATCCCCTTCAGCATCATCAAATGATCATAGTCAACTTATCTTACCTATGCATATGCTTAAATAACTCAAACACTAATGTGGTGCACATAGTCACCATGAATAAACACATAGCCAACTTCTTAAACATTGTTCATACTCAAGATAGATTTATCACACCTCCAAAATCCATATAGAGCATCCTCATATAGTATAAAACATGCTCCAATATCTAATTCATTGTGAGCCATCAAAATAGTATCAATATAAGCTCAAATATCCTTCTCAAGTCACTTACAAAATAAGCACAAATACACAATCAGCTTCTAGGCTCAATATGTTTGACTGTACTCACTTCTAGACCTTCAAATTAGGTTCATTGGATGTGATATGGAGCCATCTTCATATTTTATTTATATAGCACCAGTAAATTTGAATTCTATCAAAATATATGGATGAAATACAAAGCTCTATTTTTTCCTGTGTTAAATTCAAATATTTGAATGACAAAGGTCATAGTTAAACTTTAAACACTATGCTCACATCTCATTTCCTCTTAAATTTAGATCAAACACACTCTATCAATCTTGATTGATGTTTAACACATTCCACTAAATCTAAACATTAACTCTTAGTCACATTGACCTCATCTTATGCATTTTTATAATGTTGACTTGATGTGCTCCATCGATCTCTATGGATCAATTAGTTATTTAATGATCAACACTCACTATTCGATCAAATTGTACAAACTCTTGCTTTCCATTGGATCATTATCTTACACCTTTACTTAGTTGTTAAAAATCATGCACCTACCCCCATCTTATGTCCTCTTAACTTCCTATAATAACTTGCATCATTGATCTTGATCGAGCTTTAACACTTTCAAAATTGACTAAGTATGGGGACCCTTTTAATATGCTTGAATAGCCATTTTTACACCTCAATAACTTATTCTGCACTTACTTTCATGATCTTAATTTTTGGACTTGAGGATCTCCTCACATAGGAGAATCTAAACATGTGACACATATCTCTTAAAACCTTTGCATGTGAAAGATATATCACCATTAAAGTGCCTTATCAAAATCTTCTATCACAAACCCAACCATGTCAAAACCTACTTGACAAGCCAACTTTGAGCATCCATAACTTTTGTTTTACTTCAGTGCATGATCTTAAATTTAGCACAAATCATCTATGATCAAAATTGAACAAACTCATATGATTAGTTTCTCTTGAAACCTTTACAAGTACAAGATACAACAACATCAAAACTATCACTCAACTCTTTCTACCTCACTAAAAAATTGGCTAAGTATGGGAAAACATAGTCAAATTTCTTGGGATCCCAACTTTGCATATGCATATCTTTTGACATGATACATTGCATGATTTAAAAATTAGCACAAATAAACTAGGCACAAAAATAAACAAACCCATATGATCATTTTATCCTAATACCTCCACGTATGTGAATGTTTACCTCATCAACATGATTTCTTAGCTCTTTTTGTCCATATTTCAAATTTGGCTAAGGATGGGAAAATAATGAATTATGATTAAGAAGACAATTTTTTACCCTGATAACTTTGATTTTAATTTGACACATTACTTGAGATCTAGCATATAAAAACTAGGGACTAATGTTATCATAACCATATGACCCACTCCCCTGAACATCTCTAACCATGTCAATACTAAACATCAACCAAGACACTTTCAAGCATACCATAACAAACACATTACACACTTTTTCATTATCACATAGACTATAAAGGCTCTTTATCCACTCAATAGGATACCTCCATGACACCACCATGACATCATCATGACAAATATCCAACAATCTCCCCCTTTGTCATTGATGTCAACAACCATCATATATAGAAATATACAACTCACCTTATCTCTCTTCAAATCACTCTCATAATAGGAACTTTCTCCCCAATAAAAACATTATCCCCCTTTGACATAATGATAAAGTGGGCACAAATTAATCTTGAGGACCTGATAAGACTATCAAATAGGAAAGGATAATCTTATAAAGATGATGCCAATTCCCCCTTATTTTGAGCCTACTTCTACTTGTCGTAACAACCTCCTCTTTCTCTATGTCAACACTTTTCATCAACCAAGTATTACAACCAATGAATAAAGAACACACAAAAGAACTAAAATCTAATGGAACTCACCAAGAAACATCTAAGAGGGACTCCCCCTAAGAACTCTGAGCAATTTCACCCTATGATCATCTTTATATCTTTACACACCATGAAGAACCATCACACTTGCTAACTAGTTTCTTCTTTTAACTTACTACAAGGACCAACAATTAGAACTTGATGCCACTCACCAAATAGTAACATGCTCTCAATTAACTTGAAAACACCCATTTTGACCCTATACCATAGCTCCTTCACAAACCTACAGAGAAAGTTTTATAAACATGTTTCTCCACCTTAACCAAGACCTTTTATTGATTCATAGAGAAAGAAATGAAACCCAAGCTCTATATTAAATACTCAAAAGTAAATATTGATAATGGTTTGGTCATAATATCTAAAAGCTATTCTTTTTTAGGAACATGATCCAACTTGACACATTGATTAATTACTTACTCTCTCAAAAAATGATATCTAATAGGAATGTGTATATTTTTTGAGTTCATAACAAGATTATTTGAGATATTAATTACACTAATATTGTCACAAACAATAGTATAAGGTCCATTTTATCTTTCCTTGTAATCCTCCAAAGTTTTTTTCATCCACATGACTTGTGTAAAAAAAGAGGAAGTTGTTATATACTTAGTTTTTATAGTTGATAGAGACACTGAGGATTGTTTCTTACTTAGCCAAGACACCAAACATTCTCCCATGAAGAAGACCCCACTACTGGTACTCCTCCTATCATCCACACATCCTTCCCAATCAGCATTAGTATACGATTTTAAAGAGATTTATTTACTCCTAGGATACCATAAACCATAGTCTATGGTTCTTTTGTGATATCTCAAGATCCTTTTGAATAATTTTAGATGAGATTCTCTAGGATCAGCTTGAAACTTTCATACAAGACCTATTGCTTGCATGATGTTAGGCATAAATATAGTAGAGTATAAAAAACTTCCAATCATGGATCTATACAAAGTTTGATCAACTTTTGGTGAGTCATCTAGTTTACTTAACTTGCATCTAGTGGTCATTGGAGTACCCATTAGATTACACTCCATCATGTCAAACTTGATTAGCATATCCTTGATGTATTTATCTTGAGAAATGAAAATTCTTGCATCAAGTTGATTAATCTATATTCCTAATAAGTAAGATAGTTTTCCCAACATTGACATTTCAAACTCAATCTTCATAGTATCTGCAAAATCTCTACTCATTTTATCAGTATTAGATCCAAAATTATGTCATCAACATATACAATAACTATAAATTGATGATTACCTTTGATCTTAATGTAAAAATTACTATCATCTACCCCCCTATTAAAACCTTGACTCAAAAGATACTTATCTAGCTTAACATACCAAGCTCCAGGAGATTGTTTAAAACCATACAGAGCCTTCTTCAACTTACACACAAATTTTTGATTAATTGACATGAAGTGTCCTTTAGGTAAATCAATGTAGACTTCTACTTCTATGTTTTCATTCAATAATGTAGATTTCACATCAATTTGATATACCTTAAAACGTTTGAAACATGCATAAGCCAATTTTTTTTTAATTGATTCCATCCTTACCAAAGGAGAAAAAGTCTCATCAAAATCTATTCCTTCCTAAGAATATCCTTTACACACCAATCTAGCCTTGTCTCTTGTGACTTCTCCTTTCTCATTTATCTTATTTTTGAAAACCCACTTGGTACCTATCACATTTTTACCCTTTGATATAATAACTAAGCCCCATGTTTCATTCCTTTCTATTTGATCAATTTACTCATCCATTTCATCATTTTGACTTTCATATTTGTTAGCTTCCATGAAATTTTTTGGTTCAGTCATGGATAATAGAGATAAGTCTTGTTGATTTTAATTGATCAATATTCTCCTTCTAGTTTTCAACCTTTCACCAACATTTCCAATAATTTGAGAGATAGTATGATCTTTCTAAATTCTTCTAGATGGATCTTTAATATCCATTCTGAGTTGAGACACCTATAATTTTGGCTTCTTGACTCTACTTATCTCATCTACACTTACATTTTAACTTTTAAAATCTTGTGAAGTCTCTTTTTGAAGCATATATAGGTAGTATTGATAGAATAATATCCTAAGAAGATGCCCTCATCAGATCTTGAATCAAATTTTCAAATATTATCTTCATCTCTTTTGATGACACACATACTCCCAAACACTATGAAATGTTTAACATTAACTACTCTATTATTCCATAACTCATAAGGAGTCTTATTACCATTTATTTTGATTTGACATCTATTTAGGATGTACATAAAAGTCTTGGCTACTTCTTCCCAATAGCCATCTGATATTTTTGCATCTTCAATCATAGTTTTAACCCTATCAACCATAGTCTTATTCTTCCTTTAAACCACACCATTCTGTTGTGGTGTTTTAGTAGTAGAGTATTGTCTTATTATCCCATGTTGATCATAGAAATCATCAAACTTATGAGATGAAAAATCACCTCCTCTATTTAATCTCACACACTTAACTTTGAACTTTTATCATTTTCAACAAGAGCTTTGAATGCCATAAACTTTGCAAAATATTTTGATTTTTATTTAAGAAATAATATCCAAGTCATCCTAGTAAAATCATCAATGAGAAGTATGAAGTAACTATTACCTTGAATACTTTGAGTTTTCATAGGTCCATATAGATCAGTGTGGATAAAATCCAATGGCTCTATAGTGGATCATTCTTTGTTTTTGTATCTTCTCTTAGTTTGCTTCCCATGAAGTCATGCCTTGCAAAGAGAATGAGGAATATTCGAAATCTTGGGCATATGACTTACCAACCCCTTTGAACTGATATTTATTATATTATCAAATTTTATATATCCAAGACTTTTATAAAAAAGCCAACTTTCTTCCAAATGACTCATGAATCACTTCTCCTTATGGGATTCATGGAATACATACGTGTTGTTATCTATTTTATGAACCTTTGAAACTAATCTATCATATTTTTCCTTTCTTTCTTCACATAAATCATCATGAAAGTTACAACATTTCCTTGCTTACACATTTCGTTTATACCTAGAATATTATGTTACAAACCTTATATATATAAGACATTATCAATATTTGTATGACCATTGTCTAAAGTCAAATTACCTTTTCCAACAATGTTAGCATATTTGTTTTCACCAAATCTCACTACAGCTAGGTTGGTCTTCTTTAGAGAGATAAACTTACTCTTGTCTCCTATCATATGGTTTGATCATCCATTGTCTATGAACCATCTCTTATTCTCATCTTCTTGAGTGTGTATGGTTGACTTAATAAATAATTACTCTTCCTTTTGTGATCTTCTTGGATTTTGAGTCTTTTCTTCTTTAGACCTTGTCTCCTTAAACCATTTGAGAATGTCAATGACTTGTATATCCTTTTTCCAAAAAGCTCTATTGCAATTCTTGGCTATGTGACATTGTTGGTTACATTTGTAACATATGAGATCCATTTTGATCTATGAAGAGAGAGAATAATCCTTATATCTATGACCAAATTGCTTGCAAGAGAAGCAATACCCTTGAAGACTTTGTTCAAGTTTGATCCTCTTTCCTCTTGACAATTAACTCTCAATGGATTTTCATTCTTGATCCTTTTTATGGAGTTGAAATCCTTTTCATCCTTAGATAAGAGAACATCTGAGTAAATCAAGACCTTATTTTCACATTATTCCATTCTCTGATTGAGACCTTTTATTCACCATGACTTGTAGTTTCTTGATTGTTTCTCCTATATTTTTCACTACATTATTAACTTATGATAAACTAAAAAATATATTGTCTTCAAGACAAGCCATAACCTTTTTTTCAACCATTATACCTTTGATCACCTTTGAACTGTTAAGCCTTTACCATAAGACTAGATATGATATTAATTGTTAGAGGTATAATCACTGAGAGTGGGGATTAATTAGTGATCCTAAATAATCTAACTTCAATTATAATATTTAAAAACACTTAACCAGCTACCACAAGTACTCATGAATCATACACATCATTCATAGCAATAAACAAAAGAGACTACAAGATCAATCATATAACACATGACATATGTGGGAAACCCTCATGGGGAATAAAACCAACTAAAACCTACAATGTGAATACTATCTTATAATACAAATATCTAATTTATACCATCTAAAAATGATCAAGGAACTATAATCCCTATTTAGTGAGACTACAATCCCACAAGGTACTGCCACACCTATCTAACTGAGCTAAAACAACAACCAAACCTTTTCGCAAGTATCACCTTATAAGGAGACTAAAACCACCTTAGATGTCAATATTATATAATAAAACATATGAACACATCCACCATTGACTTTATTTCAACAACACTTGATAATGGAACTTTGATTATCAACCTTCACCTTTTCTCACTCTGAAATAGTCAGTGCACTATTCTCCCAACAGAATTATGACCAACAAGTCATATAAAAAGTCCTCAATTTATTATAATATTTAACTCATCCTTATGGAACTATATAACTCCTTCACTCCACAAAACACACACACAATCCTCTCTCCAATCTCTACTTAATCTTTCACATACAAGTCTATAACCCATCATCTTTTGTTTTATTATTTATAGAGCAATGTTGCTAATCAACACCTTTATCAGCCATTATGTATGCCTTAGATCTTAAGGCATATTTCACATAAAGACACAATTCAATACAATATTTATAGGCTATTCATAGCATCTATGGGTCACCCTTGAAGAGCTACACCTTTTAATAAGTCCCTTGTAGCCCTTATAGGTCTCGTGTAAACCATTTCACTCCTTTGACACTCCTTTGAGAAAAAAATAACACAAAACCAATTTCAAACACATGGGTCCACTCCTTATGTCCCATTTGACACACATAGATGATCATATTCAACTTAGCTCACCTCTACATATGCTCAAACAACTTAAACATTGACCTAGTGTACATAATCACCATGAACAAACACAACCAAATTATTAATCATTGTTCAAACTCAAGATAGATTTATCACACCTCCAAAATCCACATAGATCATCTTCATGGAGTATACAACATGTTCCCATAGCTAATTCATCACGAGACATCAAAATAGTATTAATAAAAGATTGAATATCCTTCTTGTATTACTTACAAAACAAGCATGAACACATATTCAACTTATAGGCTCAATATCTTTGACTCAATTCACTTTTATATCTTCAAATCAGGTTCATTAGATGTGACATGGAGTCCCCTTCATCTTTTATTTTTACAAAACTAGAAAATTAGACTTATATCAAAATATATAGATGAAATATAAATCTCTAGTTTTTCTTATGTTAAATTCAAATATTTGAATGAAAATGGTCATAGTTAAACTTCAAACACTATGCTCACATCTCGTATGCTCTCAGCTTCAAATCAAATATGCTCCATCAATCTTGATTGATATTTAAAACATATTCTACCAAATCTAAATGTCAAAGCTCAATCACATTTACCTTATCTCATATTACATTATAATGTTTAATTAATGTGCTCCATCAATCTCTGTGGATCAATCGGGTCTTTAATGATCAACACTCACTATTCAATCAAACTATAAGAACTCACACTCACTGTTAAATTATTATCATGTACCTTTTCTCAATCATTAAACATCATACACATATCCTCATCTTGATGCCTCCTAACTTCTTAGATCAACATGTACTATTGATCTTGCTCAAACTTTAACACTTTCAAAAATGACTAAGTATGGGGACCCTTTCAATATTCCTAAGTAGCCATTTTGTCACTTTAATAACTTATTTTGTACTTACTCACATAATCTCAAATTTGGACCAAATGATATCTTTACATAGGAGAATCTAACCATGTGACACACAACTCCTAAAACCTTCACATGTATGAGATATATCATCACTAATGTGCTTTCTCAAAATCTTCTATCACAGAGCCAACCATGTTAAAACCTACTTGAGAGGCCAACTTTGAGCATCCATAACATTTGATACACTTTATTTCATGATCTCAAATTTAGTGTAAACCATATATGATCAAAACTAAATAAACCCATATGATTAGTTTCTCTTGACACCTTCACACATGCAAGATATAACACTATCAAAATGTTCACTTTGCTCATTTTGCCTCTCTAAAAAATTGGCTAAGTATGGGAAAACACAATCAAATTTCCTGGGAGCCCAACTTTTCATATTCATATCTTTTGATGTGTTACATTGCATGATCTAAAAATTATTAAAAATAAACTAGGCATAAAAATGAACAAAACCATATGATCATTTTATCCCAATACTTCCACATGTGTGAATGTTGACCTCATCAACATGCTTACTCAACTCTTTCCAGCCATATTGTAAATTTGGCTATGGGAAAATAAAAAATTCTAATTCAGAAGCCAACTTTTCACCCTCATAACTTTGATTGTGATTTAACACATGACTTGATATATAACACATAACAACTAGAGGCTAATGTGATCAAAACCATAAGACCCACTCCCCTGAACATCTATAACCATGTTAATATTGAAGATTACCAAGCCACCTTCAAGCATACAAGAACAAGCACATTACATACTTTATCATTGTCATATAGATGATCAAAGCTCTTCATCCACTCAATAGGACACCTTTATGACACCACCATGACATCATCATGATAACTTTCCAATAATTTTGATTCATGCTATTGATCCTCCTTTATTCATTGGCATTCAAATAGGTGATATCCAAGTTAAGCTTGCTTTAATTGATGAAGGTTCAGGCACTTGTGTTGCCTCCCTTGACTTTATTAAGTCACTTGGATACTTTGAATGTAACCTTAAATCCACATGCATACATGCCAATACTAATAAATAAGACAAATGACTCCTCTAATTTATGTTTAGCTTCCCATTACCATTCCTACCATTATTTTCCATGTGAAAGTCTTCATATTTAACATTCCACTTTCTTAAAATATATTACTTATTGACCTCAGACTCATTTTATGAGAGCATTTTCTTTATCCATGTGCCAATGTGTCAAATTCCTTCATAATGGTATTATATACGAGATTCAATGGGACATGAATCCTTATAATTTCAAAAAATTCAAATCACACAAAGTATTTAATATACCCACCCTTGAACCCTTACCTCATGTTCTATTTTGAGAATCACAATAGTTTAACTATCTAGTTAAATCCCCTAGAGGTTATAATGGTCATCTAGAATTAATTGAGAATATTCCACCTGACCTATTAAAATTTGATGATGATGATGACTTAGATGAAATAATCCTAAAGATCAAAACTTCTAATTTCTCCCCTCACATCATCACTCAACTTCTTTCTTCTCTTTAACCTTAATCCCATCACCAACTTCCTGATGACATCAATTATTTTAACCAAAACTAGCCATTCACAATGCTTCCTTGACTGATAAAATAATTCACACATGTATTATCAACTTATATACACCTGATTATGATGATGATTATGCTTTAGATGACCCCATTTTAGTTGGATTCATCCAATCTAAAAATTCCAAATTTAGATATTATTCTTATTTATTTTAGTATTTTCATTCTTATTCTATCCTTATTTCTCTTCTAATACTTAATATCAGTTTTTCCTCTTATAGTACTAAATATCCATTTTTCCATTATTGTTCACAATTTATAGATGGAACACTCACATATTATGCCTCTAGTCACAATAGATCCTCTCATAAGTATGCTCATAGATAATGCCATGACAAGACCCTATCATTTTTCTAGATATCATGACCCTTATAGTATACTTATTCCATATATCTTAGCTACTTTGCTTTGATCCATTACAAATCTAACCTTACCTATAGATGAGCTGAGTTTAGTTTCTTCTCTAGTTTCTCCTTTCCTTAGTGATGATCTTCTTTCAGTACCTCAGTTTGATCCCTTACTTGCACAATGAGAAGATCAACCTTATTTTAATATTCATAGACCTTTTGGTCATTAGACTAAGGATTATCATCTATATTATAAGCCCCATGCTTCCTCTTATACCCCTTTAGCTAGTAGACCTCCATAGTCTACTAATATACATATTTTTACTTCCATTGAAAAAATAAGCATTCTTCTACCCATTACTTAAAACTTAGGAAATACATTGACTCTTTAAGACCATTCATTGCCTAACCCAAAGATAAGACTATCCCACCTCCCAAGCTACTTCTAGAGTACATCCCTAAATATGAGGAGGTCTATTATCTTTGGAGTTAATGTTATACCCATCATACTAATTGACATGACAAGCTTTATTGGCATCTATGATATTTCCCAAAGTATAAACCAACACCATTTATTCCTCCTCTTATAGGTCATCCATGAATGAAGTCTCATCCTTTTCTATAAATTGTACATCCTCTTATATCCATATATACCATACATATAGAGATACATATTCCTCACATTTAGTATCCCACATAGGACATAACACATGAAAATTAGTATTCTTCTTCTAGACCTACCTTTTTATTTGAGATGATACAAAAGGAAGTCTTTTCACAACTTCTTGTGAAAATTGATGAGACTGTGACCAACGTCATAATTCAGCTACATATGCATGTGTCGGATGTTATGGATAAAGTTTGTGATCAGATCTATCATTATTTTTGAACATCTCATGGTGTTCTATCACATTATTTATTATCATATTATATGATTTGGATTGGATTTTTTATTCATTTATATATCTTATATTTTTTACTATTTATCAAACATGATTTCACTTATCTCTTTTACATGAACCATTATATTATGCTTTATGTGTTTTTTAGATTTATATTATGGCTCATTATCATTATTTTCATGAATGGAAACTTATGCTTATGGTTTCAATTCTTTCACATGGAGTCCTTTATTTTCTCTATAATGATTGTTTGATATCTTTCATAGTCTAATGAAGATAATTATTATTGTGACTTGGATATACAACCCTTATTCCCTTTTTATTTTATCTTTACCATATGATAATTTAGAAAATAATATTTCTCATTGTAATAATTCTATACACTAATCTATTTGAACTCTTGTTTCCCCTTATTTTTATTCCACATACTAAGCATACATATGGTTAAAGCTTGATATTACATACTAGTTCATAGGTAAGCTTAGGTTGTTTAGTTAGTCATATCTTTGGTTACTTAGCCTCCTTTAACCAAAGTATAAAACTCATTTGTGTGTATCACTTTTATCACTCATGTTAGTTATTCCATATCCGTATGGAGGAGGAATCACAAAATCCATAAATGTTTTTAAAAGGTAGATCATTTAAACAAAAGGAAATATAAAATTTAGATGTCTAATCACACCAAAAGATGTGATTCTTTATAACATATCCTATTTATAATCAAAGCTCAAATTACATAATTGGCCTCATGATAGATCTAAGGTCTATTAGGGTGTGGTAAACTAGTAGATTGGGATAAGATAATAGTAAAATATCTATAGTGGTACCTACTATCTCACACAAGTACCTAATCTTCATAGTATACCGATGGCTTTATAAGAGGTCTTGAGGAATGGGGAACATGTTTTAGGAAGGTAGATCCATTTTTTATTTATTTGTTCATATAACCTTCATGAGTTGATCTTAATTTTACACTTATTTGACTATACAATTTTGTACTTATTATGAACAAGTATACTTTGTATTTTAATGGTCACAACCTCTTAGTCTCTTTATTTTTTACCTAGTATGCATATTGTTTACTAAGGTTTTCTCATAAACACCTATGTCATGAATATTATTTTGTTAATTGATCATACTGCCTAGGGTTTTCATTGTAAGACCTTAGATAGGATCAAGCATTTCTTAAAAAAAATTACTTATCTTTATCCTTATTACCATTCACCTCATTGTTATTCACCTTATGAGTTTCAATGTAGGACCTTAGATAGGACCATACATTCCTCACAAATTACCACATTATATCTCCTTAAATTATTCTAACATATCTATCCACCTCATTGGTATTGCCTTTGTGAGTTTCAGTGTAAGACTCTAGATAAGACCAGGATCTCTTCACAAAATATTTTAATAAAAAGTTCATACTAGAACCAAGTCACAATAAAATTACATTCTTAAATTTTGAGATAATTTTTGTTACATTATGATTTACACATCATTTATGTACTTCCCATCTTGATTTAGTATGTTTTATGCTTACTTCATAAACACTCTACTTTTATCTTCTTATTTTTTGATTGCATATATGTTTACAAACATTTTTTTTTAAATTTTCATACTTCCCATCTTGATTTATTATGATTAATTTGATCTACACTTAATTTTTTTTCTTACATACTTTTTATCTTGATTTAGTATTATTCATTAACTTTATTGTTCATTTTTTTTCCCTTACCATTTCTTATAATACCTTTACCACTTTATTACAATTTTTTATACTTCCCAACTTGATATAGTATGACCTATATTTGTTCTAATTCGGTGTAATCTTTACTTTTACATGGTTTACAAACATTTTTTTACCTTTTAATTAACCATTCTGATTTATTATGTTTATTAATCTTTTCTTTTTACACATTTCCCATCATGATATAGTGTGTACTACATTTTATGATTATTTATACTTTTACAAATCATTTGCTTTTGTTTTTAGCCATGCATGTGTATCACATAAGGCTATAAAAGAAAACATATGTCACAAATTTCCCATATCATATACAACAAAACTAAAATACATGTGATAAAAAGGAAATACATCCATCTATAACATCAGTACAACCCATAGATCAAGAACTATATGTGTGTGTGTGTGTGTGTGTGTGTGTGTGTGTGTGTGTGTGTGTGTGTGTGTGTGTGTGTGTGTGTGTGTGTGTGTGTGTGTGTGTGTGTGTGTGTGTGTGTGTGTGTGTGTGATGAGTTTGATATAATACAATAATTATTCAAAATATAATAGCTATAGCTCTAAGGTTGTGCTCCATCATGTCTATCATGTGACCTAACCATATTACCCATAGATTCCTATGACTAACCCCTCTAAATGGTATGTTGTAATGAGGTAGTTTGATATCTCAAGCCATTGACCTATCCCTATATATTGTCCATCTAGGCTTGTACATGTCTAAGCTCTACAGTAGCCACTATCTAAACAACTCCCTCTTATGTTAATGGATTTTTGTCTTGATATTCTCCATCTCATATTCCTAAAGGTAGATTTAGGCCATTTCCTCATGATTTTAATCATTGATTAACCTCCCTAACTAATTTAAAATAGTTACCATAAGCTGGGTAGATGGTACCACAAGGTATACTAAGGTGGGTGGCCCATAATGAGACAACACCCCATCTAAAATATCATGGTGTGTAACCATAATCATGGATATTCATTTTATCTCCTCTCTAATAGTTCCTAAAAACAAAATCCAAATATACATCAGCTCTTATGTACATATATCTCAAACCATCTATCTATACCAAATCATAAATGATAATGTAACTAGTGATCGACATCAAAAACTTTATAAATTAAATCATTTATTACCAGTGCTAGTGGTTCCTACCATGATCTTCCCATCATCTTGACCACCAATCACATCCTCTATCAATTACCTCTATATAAGTGTAAAACTTGGATTCATTACCCATGCCTATTGGAGTCTCCTCCTCATCTACCTCTCTATAAATTAGCCTTATCCAATAGTCATTTTGGGATCTCCATGTGTGACTACTACTTCCCATGTCCCCTCCCTTCAATGGTGCCTCTATCTCTTATGATATTGTGATAATCATTATCATCCCTATTGTGGTTCCACAACTGCTTCACCTACATCATCAACCTTAGTGTCCATAATTATAACATCCTCTACATAATTCCTTGTTGACTCCTATAATTGTGTTTGACCTACCCATGGTCTCACTCATTATAGCCTCATAATAGGTACCCTTATAGGCACCCATGCACCTCTTCAACCTCTCAAATCTCTATCATGTCATGCCTAATATGTAGGTACTACTAGAGCAACCATCATTTATGGTAGGCCTAATTTTTTGGGTACATAAGCTATTGAATATGGATCTACCTATTGATGACTTAAAATTGTGCCTGATCTTAACCAATAAACAATGGGAGTTTCAAGCTGTGGGACAATGCAGCTTGAAACAACCTCCAAATTTTATAGAAGCTGGTCTCTTCTTTGTATTGGGTGTTGGGGAAAAGGGATAGGAGATTAAACAAAAATGCAAATGTAGGAATTGAAACCTAACTATGGTGATGCACCTAAGTGTAATCCTAATCTTAACCTGAGTGCAGTGAGACTATTATAGGACTTAATTACATTAAAGAGCAAACAAGTGCATAATCAATGTAAAAGATTGAAATAATATAAATAGAGGCTCACAACAAGGAGGTCTTTCACTGAGATACAGGGAATGTCAACAAAGGCATAGTGTTCAATCTTCTTAATAGAATATTTCAATCACATAAGAGGCATAGAAGTCATGTACAGTTATGTAAATAGTCTGACTCAAGAAAATGAGACAAAAGCAAATGACATTCTTAATCACAACTCCAGAGAATCTACAGCATAAACTACTTTTGCAAATGACATAGATAACATCAACTAAGGCATGGAGCTCAATCCTCTCAATTTATTTAGCCACATAAAAGGCACATAAACATGCACAATTACATTAACTTTTCAATTCAATAAAATTAAGATAAGAGCAAATGATATTACTGGTCAAAAACTACAGAAGTCTCATACTATTAGAAATCCCCTCTTCTTAATTTACAATTCTTCTTCTTTTATAGCCTCAGATGTTTCCTTCTATCACTCCCCTTCCCATGTAATTATTATTCATCCTTCGCTCATAGGGGAAAAATAGACGGCACCTTCAATGCTTTGGGGGCTCCAAAAATCTACCCAAGGAACTGTTCCATCTACTCGAATTAACTCCAGCTGATTTTCCCTCTATTTCACTTTATGGCAACAGATACATGAAATAATCTGTTATGTTGAAATGGGAGAAGACACTTAGTCAATTTTTTGCAAATCCTCTTATTACTTAGAAGGCACCAAAAAATGACACTTGGTGTTTTCTGCCTCTTTATATTCTCCTCAAGAATGCTCTACCTTCAACACCTATCGCAATTCGCTTCTTTGATGCTTAGCAATTTTTTAACAAAATAAAACTCACCGCATTCTTTAACTAAGAAAATTTTCAAGAGGGGAGAGATGTATGTGGCAGTCTTTTCATGTTGACACTTGACGCTTCCACAGTCCTTTGAAATAACAACCAGGACCCACCATAATCTTTATTCATCAATGAAGCTCGAAGATGGTCTCTCAAAAGTTGACACTTGGTGACCTCTGCTAATTCTGGGGAGATACATGGCATCTTCCACTTCTCTTGCTAGGGGTATGTGGCATCTTCCACTTTTTCCAGGGATGGAGTAGAAAGGGACTCAGAGAGTGACACTTTGCAGCCTTCGTAGCACTTTGGCACTTAAGCAAAATGAAATGATGCCTTTATGCATTGAACAAAAACATTGGACACAGGCATTAAACCAAAGTTTCTCAGATGTCGACACATGGTGACTTTTGCTACTTCTTTAAAGGGGTAGTTTAGGGCCTTCCATGACTGCCACCTGGCACTTTTTGCTGCATCCTACTACTTAGCCTTTTGAAAACTTTTGCTGAGAAATAAAATGAACGCAGGTGTTGGTATGAGATGTTGATGCTGACACATGGTGACTTCCACTTAGATGCTACTGGATATGTGGAACAATCTATAGTTCTCTATAAAGTTACAAAAAGAGTCCTAGATGATGTTAGTTGGCCGGCCCCATGTTTCAGAAAGCAACAGTTGGCAACTTCCATTCAAACTAAACATTTTAGGTGAAATGAAATGGAAGAAACAAAAGAGTAAGAAGGGGACCCACACTCAGATAGTGACATTTGGCAGCCTCTGATACTCTTTGACACTTAGACAAAAAATGAATCTATGCTCTACCCCAAATCTGCCACTACAACCAAGGTATATGGGAACCAAAACTGCAGTGCTCAACTGAAAATTTAAATGCAACGTAGAGTAAAAATTTACTCTACAGTTACTAGTGACCCTCAAGACTTTTGAGCCTAATCAAAAGGAAAACTCCACCTCCTGTTAGATCAAAATTTTGAAAATTATAGCTTCAAAAGAGCCAAAGACATACATTTAAAAACTTATTTAAAAGAAAAGTGGGAAAACAATGGAAAAACAATACGAGAAAGGGAAATTATTTAACTATAATACATGAGAGACCCAAGTCAACTGAAATGTTTTAAATAGATTCCATTTACAAGAATCTCTTTAGGTTCTCCTTCTATTGACTCTAGCTCAAAAGAATTCTCTTGCTTGCACACGTGAATTCTATACAGACCAGTCCATAGCACTTCGAATTTGGTACGCTGACTCGGCTTGGCAGTCCTTGCATCCCATTACAAAACAATTGAGCTTACCTCAAAATTAGGAATCAAAGTCCTTTTATCAAAATAGTCCTTAACCATTCCTTGATGCTTGATCAATGAATCATGGTCTATGTCCCTCTTTTCCTCAAATTCTAGAAGTTCTACGAGTCTGACCTGCATGGGGCCATTTTCTTCAATCTCAATTTGTTTGATTAGCTGGAGAGCAGGGATTTCCAAGCTTAGGGGAATTACGATAGACTTTCCATATACCAATTTATATGGAGACATTTTGATCACCTGTTTGGGTGTGATTATATCAGCCCATAGTGCTAGATTAAGCACTTTATGCCACTCTTTGTGATGATCAGCCCCTATCCTTTCGATGAGTCTTATCAAGTTATTATTGGTTGATTCTACCAGACCATTACCTTGAGGGTAATAGTTACATGAAGTTTTCAGATATATTCCATGTCTTAAGGCAAAGTCAAATACTTTAGACCCTAAGATTGCTTTAGCATTATCTGAAATGATGGTGTGGGGAGCCCCAAAGTGAGTAGTGATACCTCCTAGAAAATCTAGGATCACATTCTCTATTGCTTCTTTAAGTGGGACTACTTCGGTCCATCTGGTGAAGTAGTCTGTGGCAGTTAATATCCATTTGTGACCCATGCTGGACACTAGATTTATCATTCCAATGAAGTCAAGACCCCATTGAGTGAAAGTTTCATCCACAACTATAGGACAAAGGGGCATGGCTACATTCCTCCTCATCCCCATATAATACTGGCAAGATTGACATTTTCTAACTAGCTAATAACAATCTGTAAATAAAGTAGGCCAAAAATACCCTGCCTCACTTATCTTTATGGCTGTGGTCTTTGCAAAAAAATACCCCCCTAATGTTCCCTGATGCATTTTGTGTAGTATCCTCTTAGCTTCAGCTTGTTCTACACATCTTAAAAAATTTTCCATCAAAATTTCTTCTAAAAAGGACTTGTTCAATTAAAACAAAATGAACTCCCTGTATCCTATAATATCTCCTCTTGTTTTGAGGGAGTTCTCTTAGATAAATCCCATTTTTCATAAATTGGATCCTGCTTGTGACCTAGGATTCTTGATCAACTTATTGTAATTTTAGCACGGTCTCTATCTCTCCTTCTGAATCTGCTTCCTCAAGTAACATCTTTTCAAGCTCCTAGGTTATATATTGGCACAACCCCTTGCCTTTGACCAGCTTGGTGGGTCTGACCTCTACATCATATTCAAGGATCTTAGTGATCTAATTAGTTCGTTTCTTAGTAATTTCCCCCTCCATGATATATTCCCTGACACTTGGGTGAGATACAAGTATTAGGATTTTGCTCTTTGATATTAGATGCCTAAATTTCTTGAGGGATTTTACCATGGCATAGGGTTGTCTTTCCAAAAAATTGTACCTGGTCTCATAATCTCTGAGAGTTCTTGAGAAAAAGGCTATTGGGTGCTCCCCCTCTAGCCTATCATTCTTTTGAGTCAAGACAGTAGCAATACTTGACTCCCCTCCATAGACATACATTACAAAGGGCATGGAAAAATCTGGGTTCTTGAGCACTGGGGCTACTGAGATAGCCTTCTTGACCCCCTCAAAAGTTTGCCTTCCTTCCGTAGTCCACTTGAAGACCTGGTCCTTTTTTAGAAAGAGTGTCATTGGTCTAACCAAGCCTACAAAATTAGTTATGAATTTATTGGCAAAATTAATCTTTCCTAAAAAGGACCGGACTACCTTTTTATTTGCTGAAAGAGGTAGGTCCATTATATCAATGATTCTCTTGGGATCTATAAAAACCCCTTCCTTAGATACTATGTGCCCCAATAGTTTACCTGAGGTATAGCAAAAATACACTTCTTGGGATTCAATGATATCCCAAAATCTTGACATTTCTTGAAGACAGACTCTAAATGATCAAAATGATCATCAGCATTTTTTGAGAAAATAGTGAGGTCGTCTAAACAGACCAGGATGACCTTATTTATAAGCTCACCAAAGGCTATATCCATATCCCATTGAAAGGTGGCTCCTATATTTGATAAGCTAAATGGCATCTTCGCATAGGCAAATGTTCCCCATTTGGTAGTGAAATCAGTTTCGTACTAGTCTTCCTTAGCTAGCCAAATCTGACTATACCCAAAGAAACCATCAAGTAAAGAAAACCTTTCTAATCTAGCCATAGTTTGTAGAATTTGTTCCATGGAGGGAAAGGGAAGTGGTCTTTTAGAGATGCTCTATTTAGATCTCTGAAATCTACACATAGTCTTACATCTCCATTCTTTTTCCTAACTGGGACTAGATTTGATACCCAAGTTAAGTGCTTGATTAGAAATATTATTTTAGAGTCTAAAAGTTTCTGCAACTCATCTACCATTAGAGGCTCGATCTTTGGATTTACTAGCCTCTATTTCTATTTGATGGGCTTGGATCCCTCAATAAATTATATTGTGTGCTAGATAATGTCTCTATTGTATCCATGAAGGTCTTCATAGCTCTAAGTTATGACTGTCATATCTATGGCACAATTCAATTAATTTTTCCTTCTCTTCTTGAGTTGTGGAATTACCAAATTTTGGCCTCTTCCCATCACTCACTTCTACCTCAGAATAGTCTGCTTTATCTACCTAGAACCTTTTCTTTCCCAGGCTTACATCCTCTAGGCCAAACAAGTTTTCTAAGGTGATCAATCCCTTGGGGAGTTTATTAGTCCTCAATTGTATAATCTGGTCACCATATGCTTCTTCAATTTTAGTTTACAAGTGATCAACAAACTCATCTGATTATTGTAAGAAAGAGACTACCTGAGCATCATTTTCAAACACTTGCCAATTTTCATCATTTTTTGGGATGGTTGGTCTCACTATAATTTTTACTAACTCATTGTTAACCAATAGGCCAGTTGCTGGGTTAAATTGTGAGCCAATCTAGGCCATCCTATTATCCTTAGAGTTTTGACTTCTAAGGATTATCTCAATATTAAAAGCTTTAAAATCTTCTATCAAATCCCAAATCATATGCCTATAGGATCTCATTCTCACATTTTTGGCTACTGCCTTTTCCCTAATTTGCTTTACTACTAATTATGAATCTCCTTTTACTTTTAGGTTCTTTATTCCCTTTTTCTTGGCTAATAGGATCCCATGTACTAAATATTCATATTCTACATCATTATTAGTGCAAGCAAATTGGAATTGGATAGCCCTTAAAATTTTATCACCATTTGGAGTAGTAAGATAAATTCCTGCTCTGACACCATGTCTACATTTAGCCCCATCAAAATTCAAAGTCCAAAGCTTTGAATCTTAAGCAGTAGGTGCCTCTTTCCTTATAACATTTGAGATCACCTGATCCTCATCAAAAATGACATACGTGCCCAAACCAGTAGAGTCATAGTTCCCATATGGGTTGCTATGCATCATAGCCAACAACTAGATGTTTTCTTCTTCTTGATCATGCTCAGTCCAGTCACCTAGTTCTTCAACAAAATTTCTTTCTTCTTTATTCATCATGGCATGATCTACTTCTAATCGTGTTGTTGGTTTGTTGGTGATATGGTCTTTGGATAGTGGTTCAAATAAAATTTTCATCTTTGAATCGTATCTGATTCTCAGGATGAGATGAGACCAGTCAAGAGACATATATCCTCCTATTTTTTCTATAAAGTCTTTGGATAAACATAAACCAAAGACATGAGGTATATCTATGACAACTATATCCTAGTAGACAATTATTTTGGGACATGTGTATAACTACAAGGGGAGTTGTTTAATTCTCCCTATGGTTTGCACTATTTTTCCATCCAAATGCATAACTCCCTTTGCTAGGGGTTCATATTTTATTTTCAAAGCATCAGCTATTTGCTTGAGCATTACAGTTATACTAGCTCTTGAATCTATTAATGCATTATTCAAGAGTTTATTTCCAACTATCAGAGTTAAATAGAAAGGCTCTAGCTTGGATTTACTTGTGCTACATTGTTCATGAAGACTATTGTCATTAGAGGAATTGTATCTTTGAGTTTTTCCTTTCTAGCAGGTCCTTCCTTGGTTACAGCACTTTCAGGCACTGCTTGCCCTTGCAAAGCTTCTTGAAGTAGTGCCTTTTGTTCAAGAATAGCCAAAATATCCCATATTGATACTTGTGCTAGAGTCCTCTTTAATTGGTCTATTACATTGATTGGTCCCAAGGACTAACTTTTTTGGTAATAGGGATACCTTGTTTTTTCTTGAATCTAGATAGGGATCCCTTAATCTTGTACTGATTGAGGTACTTCTTGTCTAACAGTAGCATTCCTTTGCCCTTGAGGTGGAGGATTATTCTTGACTTGACCACTTACAATCTCAAGCTATTCCACCATTCTCCTCTTTGATCTGGTTAATAATCAGATTGCACTACTAGCCTCTAAGAGGTAGATGCTGAGGGTGTGGGAATTGCAACTAATAGATTTGTTGGTTGATGGTTGGTTTGTCTTGGAGGGCCTTGATATTGGTTTGGTTGGGATGAAAACCTATTTCCTTGATAACCTTGATAAGGAGGCTTGGGGAAAGTATTCTACTACCTCTTTATATTAATTAGCTCATTAGAGAATGTCCTTAACATACTCTTGATATCATCCATCTCAGATGACTGTGCAGGGACTGATTGCTTCACAAATGATGGAGGGTAAGTATACATAGATACAGGCAGGCTTACATCTTTAGGAACTTCTTGAGGTAAGGGCAAGGAAATTTCTAGGAACATAGGCATGGGAGGCCTTGGAGGTAACTTTCCAACATCAATTAAATGTTTTTTAGCTCTGACCGTAATTCATAAGCTGCTGGCAAAGTGTGTCCTCCTAGTGATTGAATCATAACGGATATGTCTTAATTAAAAGCTTTGAGATAAAACACTATGGCCATACTAGGTGGTGGTTTAGCTACAATCGGGAGTATATCCCAAGTATTTTGGAATCTGGTATTGAAATCAGTCATGTCCTCCTGTGGTCCCCTTTGAATGGTGATCAACTGCTGTAATAAAGAGGACTTATCACCTTTCTCTACAATTCTTTCAAAGAACTAATCTCTGAGCTGGTCCCATGTGGATATGGTATTTGGGGTCAAATACAATTACCATTCTAAGACCTTCCCTTTAAATGAGGCTGCTAACAACCTTAGGGCCACATTTTGCTCTGTGACACCATGTATGGTACAGACATCTAATACATCTTGAAGATGTTCCATGGGTGTTTTTGAGTCTTGCCCACTGAACTTGGGTAGAGCTTTTAGAGCATTTACTAGGATAAGATCCCAAACAGCTGGTGGTGTTGGGAGGATTAACAGACTACTAGTGTTCTAGCTCACATAATTCCTTAGGGGTACAGGGGCTCCCATGTTTGGTACTAGTACAAACTGGTTAGCTCTTCTTCTTGGACTAATTACCAGAGGTGGTAAAAGAATACCTAGATTTGTAGTAGATTGTGATTTGGTGACTAGTCCACAACTCTGACTCCTTGTAGCTCTTTGTGTAGACACCAAAATCATGTCTATTCCATTGGTCACCCCTTTGGTCCCCTTTAATCCCCTCTTAAACATTCCTAACCCCCACACTTATTAATTTAAAATAAAATAACTATTTTTAATTAATAACCCCCTTAACACATCACTCATGCCACCTCACCCCACCTTGGATACCTCTCCTTGGATCCCCCCTCACCTCATGCAAAATCTTAATTACTTAGACCCCATTTCATTCCTCCCACTAACCTCTCACGCTCATTTAATCTGCCTTGGGACCATTTTTCAATAGCAGCTAAACTCAACAGACAGAGGAATGGGTAAAAGGCTAAAAATAGCCTTTTTCCCATTCTTCTAGCTGTCGACATTGATTACCAGTCAGTCGATGCCAGTGGGATCACTGACATTGGTCGCTTAAAATAACTCGAAGGCAAATTCTCTTCCCCTAGGATGAAAAAATCAGAGCACTAAATCAATCAATCACAGACCCGAATGCTAACTCTCTTCCTTTGAATCCAACTTCTCTCTCTCTCTCTCCCAAACACACACCAAGCATCATAGGCTATAGGGACTCTGCATTAATCACTCTACCTCTGATTGGAACATTGAAAGAAGTCTTCTACATCAACTTCAAGTCTCCTACACTATTGGTTCTCCACCCATAGTTAAGTATTTCTTCTATTCTTTTATTTCAGTATTTTGAAAAGCACTAGTAACTAGTCTCTATTCTACTATTTCTAAGTACTGTAGACCACCAGACCCAGCAATCAACCAGACCACACCTGACTCTCTTCCCAGAAAGGCTGATAAGACCTTCCCATATCTTTCCCTCTTTTGATAACTTATCCTCTACTTTTTGCCCCTTCTAAGACCTTATATACTATCTTACCACCCTACATAGACTCTCAGACTACCACATACCATCCCGTCAACCACAGACAACAACCTAACACTCATCCAAAGCCCCATTGCCCCAATCGATGCCGGCCTCTAGGCCCATTGCCCTTATCAACGTCAATAGGCTAACTGACGCTGGCGACCTTGACCAACCAATGCTGGCAGGCTAACCGATGCCAGCGACTGTGGAAGATAAATTGCCACATATAGGTATGCATTTGTTTCTATTTCTTTTGTTCAGTCTTTTATCATTTCTTTTTCTAGCAACATTCTACTTTTTATCAACCAGTGGACTGTCACCCCTCCAAGAAGTCTTTGCACTTCTGGGATCAAGCTTTGCTTGGTAGTCTACCACCTATCTATCTAACAATCTCTTTGTTTAAGTCTTTCTCTCTACAGGTGTCATCCTCCATAGCCAAAGAGGAGTCCCTACAACATCTAGATAATGGTGCACAAAATTCATTCGGGTACGTACAAACCCCTGACCATTATCTTAGTTTCTTTCATCTTTTGAATGTGGAAAAGTGAAAATAGTTAGAAACATTCTGGCACGCCCGGTGGGACCCTAGGATTTTTCCTTGGGTTCATTTCTTTCTCTTCTAAAAACCAACTTTTCATATAGGTGCACTAGGGAATTTTCTCTTCTTGTATCCTTCTTTCTTTCTCTTTTGAAAAGACATCATAAGCAAGTTAAAAAGAATCCTTCTTTTTCTTTCTTTTCTACATCTTAGAGTAGTGAAGTTCATACTCTTCAACCTTTTCTCCACTTGTCTGCATCCAAACACACATTTCAATTTGGGCTTAAAATCTATTGCATATCATTTCTACCTAAATGCATACTTAGCTCTCACATCTAGTAATTGAAACCACATTATGAATAAATCGTAGCACACTTATGTTACATGACCAGACCACTATCACAAATTAAACATCTAAACATACCTGAGATAAGGTTCGACTAAGATTTCATCACCTAGCAGATACCTTACCCTTCTTGGTAATCCCACTTAGACTTCACTACCAAGGGGAAAGCCCACTCTGTTCTTTGGCAGAGTATAAACTCTAGGGGAAGTATATACTGGCTAAGCAACCTAGCGTATCTCTAGGCTCGTGAAGTGAGGGGAGCTTGCTCCTTAGCACCAAGCCACATACAGAACCTAATACAGACTTTAAGCACTAAAACTAACCCAAAACCAACCTTAGACTACTTCTTCTAGGACCTGTTCTAAAAGCCAGCCTCCCACACACTCTTCTAAGGCATAAGCCAACACGACTCTAAAAATTGATTCTTAGGGACGTAACGTTTAGGGTCTGCTTGTCTTCATCTTCTTTGCTGCCCTTATCTAGATTTTTGAGCTGGTGAGGATGCATTTTTTTGAGCTTTAAACAAATCAGAACCTTTTTTCCTTCCCAACAACATAGTAACTGACATCAGTTTTACCATCGACGTCGGCAACTTTTTTTTATCGACATCAGTTTTTTCTACCAACGTCGGTCACTGTCAGCAACTTTTCTTCCAAAACAACAAGCCTAAAACTTGACTTTTTTTTGGCTATTAAACACACCTAGTTTTTTAGAGCTGAAGTACACAGTTTCTGGAACCTGAACCTATTCTACCTTGAATGGTTTTGACACATAGTCAAACCAAAACTCTTGTTGACCACGTAAGGAAACAACCACTCCCACCTTCGCCTTCCATAACAAGTCCTCTAATGGAGTATCATTCAGAGACTGAATGAACTCCTACCCAACTGACCTTGACTCAACCCCTTATTGTCCCTGAAGGAGACCAAGACTTTGAAAGGTTCCTTGACCTCAATGTCAAGACCCTTTATCATTATCTCATGAGAAGTTGAACGTGAGACTCTTTAGGCAACCCAATTTATGGGATGCCAACCTCTTTAGTTGAGACAATAATCATATCAACAGCATCTGTAGTTCAACCCATAGACACCCAGGCCATCACCCCAACTAATAACTTGACCATGACTAATCTTCAGAGTGTGGCTTCTCTTTTTATTTTTGGACCTGCCTCCATTAGGGTTTTTATACCCCATCAATCGTAAACTATCCAACAAAGTTCTACCCCTTTCCAAAACCTAGTTGTCTCCATCCCACCTACTCTTACCCCCATCAGCACCAGGGTGGATACTCATCCTTTGGCTAATATTACCACCATCCAACCACCTATGGCAACATCAAGCCTAGTCGTGCCTTCTACCTTCATGACACAACCATCCCTGGCTTCAACATTTGTCCCTATGACTAGTTATCAATATGTTACACCTATATAAGCACAACCAACTATGTCATACACCCCTCTTAGCACCTTCCAAGTGCCCTATAAACTAGGGGGCACTCCACCTACAAACTCGTCAACTGATCTAATCAAGATGATGATGGATAAGATGTCTAATCTTGACACATCCATTTTTTGTTCAAGTAATGTTCTTTCATATGAAAAAATTTGCAATGAATGCATTCATCCTTCAGTCCCAATTCGACCATATCCTAATCAGTGGGAACTTATCAAGTTTACTCACTTCCAGAGTAAGGAAGACCCATAGTAGCATCTACGAGCATTCAGACATGCTTGTTACCTGATAGCACATGATGATGCGTTACTGCTATGCACATTCCCCATGTCACTTTCTAGTGCTGCCCTTAATTGGTATAGCTCTATTACCAGTCACTCCCTTTTCACATTCACCCAACTGGCTCAACTTTTCCTTGACCACTTTTCGATCAATATCACCAAAAAGGTCTCCATCACAGACCTCTACTCTATCAGACAATTTGACGATGAATCAATAGCTGATTTCATCGCCCATTAGAGAGGCTTAATCAACCAACTCTCATTTTCTTTACCTCAACCCGAGCTCATTAAGCTCTTCTCTCAGGTGTGTGCCAAACATATTTCATCTACTCTATAGGTCCAAACATTCTGCACCTTTGACGAAGCTTTCACAATGGCTAGGAAGATTAAACTACGTGCCATCGAGGAAAACAAAGTCAAATTGAAGAGTAAAAACCCTAACACCAAGTCTAATGACCCTTCCTCTAAACCTTCTTCTTCATATTCCAAGTCCAAAGGATCAGCAAATGTTGTGGTCATTAGGCCATCATCTTTGAAAACAACCAACCAATCCGAACCTTCCACATCTCAAAGCATCACCAAACAATTCCAACAACGATACATGCAATGTCAGTATACTCCTATAGGAGAATCATACACTTCCATTTTGGATAAACTTGTCAAGCAGGGGGTCCTCAATCTTCCTCAAATTTGACCACCTCAATTTGACCCTGCAAAAGCCATCCCTACATGGTATAGGGAAAATGACCTTTGTCATTATCACCGTGTCAAAGGCCATGACATAAACAACTACAAAACCTTCAAAAACATTGTCCAAGACATGATAAATAAAGGTGATCTTGTCTTGGATAACCTAAACGCACCACCTAACCAAAACATAGACATCTTCAAACAACCTTTTCCTAACCATTCCCCTAGCCAAAACAACATGCAGACCATGGCCAATGACTCCAAAGAGCGTAATATACACACAGTCAACACGGTCTTGCCTCTTATGCCTAACCAACCTCTCTCATAGTTTGAAGAGGTTAGCCCACTTATTGGTCCTTCACAGGTGGAAGAATCTTCTTCTCCCATTCATCTTCCATAGGTGGATGAATCATCTTCTCCTGTTAGTTCTCCATCTACCTCTCTTATATTGGAGGATGCCTTGACCATACCGATGCCACTAGCCTTGCCTTCATCCTTCTTATCAACAATGGGGGATCATACTTTTCTCATGCCTCGACCACACGCCAAAGCCATCACCATCCCTATGCTCTACCCTCTTGAAGATCCACACTCTCCAATCCCTTCTCCATCAAGAGAGGAACTAGCTACCTCACCCACTTCGACTGAAGAAGATCTGGTGAAGTTTGATTTAAACCTCGCCCCTCACAATAGTAGTCCTCACACTAAACCAAAGAAGGCTACTAAACCCCATCAGAGAAATTTTGTCCCACCTTCATCATTGCCCTCCATTTTGGGCCCACACCCATCCACCTTAATAAGAGTTCTTCCTACTCCAACACCTAACAAAAACAAATCACCTCCATTATGACCAACACCTAACAAAAAATACCTCCTTCAAAACATCCAATGCCTCCTACCATGAAAGTGTCATCTACGCGTTTGGCTACACTGCCAAACAAAAGGATGGTATGAGACACTCCCTCGATAGCTTCTAAATAGAAGTTGTCAACTTTTACTGCAACACAATATGCAGACCCATTAGCAAGTTCTTACACCTTCCTATTATGCCAACTTTTGCAATCCTCTAACATCACTCTTCTGCCTATCAAACCGGTTCAACCTCTCTGGCCAAAATCGTCTTGATTTGATGACACCAAAATTTGCCAATATTATCACACACCTAAGCATGACACTGAGCATTGTTGCGCCCTTAAGGTTGCCATCCACCAATTCATCAATAAAGACACCCCTCTTATTAAGAATATTGTCAACAATGTCTCCCAAACATTTTCATCATCACACTCATCAACTCTCAGATCAAGGCCATCTTGGTTCGATGACACTAAATTTTGTGCGTATCATCGCACACCCAGACATGACACTGAGCATTGTTGCACTCTTAAGGCTATCATTCATCAACACTTGCAAAAGGACACCCTTCTCACTAAGGATCCTCTTGACCACTCCTTCAACAAACCATCGACAACATCACATACCTATCAAACATCCTCACCTAAATTGGGGGCCCATCATCACACTATGGTCCCTCTATCACCTTCAACCCCTTTATTTGAAATCAACACCATCAATGTGGCCAACAGGTCACAAACCATGAAGGATAAAGGGAAAGAGAAGGTTTATCTCCCTCAAACATATCCATTCATCAAGTCTCCCCAACCATCAAAACCCAAGATTTCAATTTTGGGCACATCTTGACCAACTTTTTTGAAACCAATTCATGACTCCATGGTGAAACAACATCGCCAAACCTCTATGAAGACATATTTGTATGACCTCATACAAAAATCTTTGTAGCATTGTCTAGATTTGATCAAAGCCTTACAAATAGTGAAGGTCCAACCCAAAGACCCCCAACCATTGGCTGCTTTGGTCACATCATTACTTACCATTACCTCCATCACTTTCAGTCATTCTGAGATTCCAACCTCCAACATGGAAGATCAGGATCTTGCCCTCTCAAACTAAGTCTGTTAGACATTCTCCCTATCATATAAGCAACTGGGGGAATTTGACTTTATCCTGACTATCATGACCTCAACCAAATATCAATCAACCAAGCCTCGACCAAGCCTCAACCAAACATCAACCAAGCCTCGACCAAGCCCCGACCAAGCATCGACCAAGCCTCGACCAAACATCAACCAAGCCTCGACCAAGCCTCGACCGAGCCTCGATCGAGCCTCGACCAAGCATCAACCAAGATTGATAACATATCAACCAACTTCATGTCCATATCAACCAACTTCTTAATCATCAACCAACACGTGACCAATATGGAAAGAATTAAACGAGGCAAGTTTACTCCTAATTGGCTCGGACCTTACATCATAACACACAAGTATGGGTCAGGGACTTATCGGTTGTCCTCTCTCGATGGATGACCAGAACCTAAGCCCCTTAATGCCTTGCATCTATGACCATTCTACTGTTATTTGAGTACTCATTCACTTGACATTTAACTTGAGCTCATCCCTTGAGCAATCCCTGTCATCTTAATCCTTATTTCTTTCAACCCTATTTCCCTAAAACAAACCCTATGTAACCCTTTTATAAAGTATGAATGCTTTGTCTTAATAAAAGGGAGCCCTTAAAC
Source organism: Torreya grandis (assembly GCA_037957365.1). Lineage (NCBI taxonomy): Eukaryota > Viridiplantae > Streptophyta > Pinopsida > Cupressales > Taxaceae > Torreya > Torreya grandis. Next base: position 1,075,957 of record JARHVA010005319.1, read on the forward strand.
TTCTATAGTCTTGTCCATGACTCACAATTCTATCAAAAATAAATTGAGATGTCAAAATATCAAAAGGTCATAAATTCTAAATGTAGACTGTTCCCTCAAAGGACAGTTGTATCATCATTGTTGTAGCTAATAGACTGCTCCCTCAAAGGATAGCTATTCAAAGCCCTTAAATGTATAAAGCAAAATATAGACCACTCCCTTGAAGGATGACTATACATAAATATTGCTACAAACAACACTCTCTTAGAAGCTTCCTGCATCGATCAGCTTCACAAATGACCACAAAACAAGACAACATCCCCATGTAGACTTCCTGCATCGATCAGTCTACCAAAAAAAAAGAGGATCATGGACTTAGCTTGTAGTCATTATTAGGGCCACCTATAAAAGGGGCAAAGTTATCCCTACTAAATGGGGTTACCCTATCCTATTATATCACATCACCTGCTCAAAGAATTTTGAGCTCATTTTAATGTCAAAGTGATTTGATTACTTCTCTAACACAACCAATGGTCAATGATGTAATGCATGAATGGGGCTTTTGTTTCTCAACAAGCCCCCTACCTATGCTATCATCATGGTCTGTGTCAATGAAAGGGCACAATGCCTTTCACTTCTTACACACTTTGGTCACATACAACTAAATCATTTGCCAACCAAATCAAACCAAACCAAAACCTTTTTTGACCACTCACATGACATAGTCCATTTCACATAGTTTCTATGGACAACAATACACATGGAAACTATCGACCACACATAATTTATGTTAAGCATAAGCCATTACTTGTTGAAGCATAAACATACTCATTTCATTTTTAGCATACATCCATCACTAATATGGAAAATTGCTAGGGATGAAAGACCACTCAACCAATGTTACAAAATACACCATCACGTAATATGGAAAAGGCTATAACATCATCTTACCCTCATCATTTCAAGCACATACCCTCAGACATATGGGAAGTGCTAAAAATTAATCATGACCAAACCAACTATCAACCACTTTGACTCTTAGTCTGAACTACATTGGTCTGAGGCCCTTCATACAAGGGCTATGTAGGCAGCACTCAAATGACATGATGTCTTCTGGGGTTAGCTCGGCCACATCCATTTGTTCATTTATCTGATGGACAAACCATATTACCTTTGACCTAGTCCAAACCAATCATCAACCATTTTGCCTCATGGTCTGAACTACATTGGTCTGAGGCCCTTCATACAAGGACTATGTAGGTAGCACTCAGATGACATGATGTCTTTTAGGGTTAGCTCAGCCACATCCATTTGTTCATTTATCTAATGGACAAACCATATTACCTTTGACCTAGTCCAAACCAATCATCAACCATTTTGCCTCCTAGTCTGAACTACATTGGTCTGAGGCCCTTCCAACAAAGGCTATGTAAGCAGCACTCAGATGACATGACGTCTTCTTGGGTTAGCTCAGCCACATCCATTTTTTCATCTATCTAATGGACAAACCATTTTGACCTTTAATCATGACTTAACCTTGTCCAACCCATCCATAACTGACCCTCTTCCTCCTTTTCAGGGAGAACTACATCAGCTTGAGGCCCTAACGACAGGGGCTATGTAGCCAGCACTCAGTTGACATAAGGTCTTTTGAGGTTAGCTCAGCCATTCCTTGATCCATCCATCTCATGGATCAATTATCTCTACCAACCACTTGAGATGACTTCTATCTCAACTCGACTTGACCAACAATCTTAGAGATCACAACTATCTCCTCTGACCATGACCATTTTCGAGACAACTTTGCCTTAGTTGTTTTGATTACATGTAGGCTACCTCATGAATAGTTAGCCAAATTATCTGCAACCCATTTCAACCCTCACAAGTATTGGTTCACGAGCAAGTTGATCCCCACTACTTGTGACATTTTTGTGTTTTCCAAGAGCACTTCTTGAGCTCGAGATACTTGGAGCACGATGACCATTAGAGCTACAGCTTGGATCGAATAACCCAATTAGCTATGACTAAATGCTAGGGCCCAATTATTTTTATTTTGGCACTCCTCCACCTTTGACCATGACAATTTGACCTTACTATTGTGTGGAGTGGTATACGTGCAATCTCACCCTTTGCAGCATTCATACTCAAACCTTCACCATATCCATCCATCTCTCTATCAAATCAACACCCGATCTCAGGTTCCCTTCCCTTGACTCCCACTTTGAGGGGGGAACACCTCATCCCATACCTAGGGCAACCGACTCCTATTTTTGTCTTGCAGTTTGTCAAGAATAACCAACAAGACAAAAAGGGGCAAATGTAGACACCAAAATGGTGTCTATTCCATTGGTCACCCCTTTAGTCCCCTTTGATCCCCTCCTAAAAATTCCTAACCCCCACACTTATTAGTTTAAAATAAAATAACTATTTTAAATTAATAACCCCCTTGACACATCACTCATGCCACCTCACCCCACCCTAGATACCTCTCCTTGGATGCCCCCCTCACCTCATGCAAAATCTTAATTACTTAGACCCCATTTCATTCCTCCCACTAACCTCTCAGGCTCATTTAATCCACCTTGGACCATTTTTCAACAGCAGTTGAACTCGACAGACAAAGGAATAGGTGAAAGGCTAAAAATAGCCTTTTTTCTATTCTTCTAGCTACCAATGTCAATTACCAGTCGGCTGACACCGGTGGGATCACTAACGTCGATCGCTTAAAACAACTCAAAGGTGAATTCTCTTCCCCTGGGATGCAAAAATCACAGCACTGAATCAATCAATCACAGACCTGAATGCTAACTCTCTTCTTTTGAATCCAACTTCTCTCTCTCTCTCTCTCTCTCCTAGACACACACCAAGCATCATAGGCTATAGGGACTCTGCATCAATCACTCTACCTCTGATTGGAACATTGCAGGAAGTCTTCTACATCATCATCAAGTCTCCTACACTGCTAGTTCTCCACCCATAGTTAAGTATTTCTTCTATTCTTTTATTTCAATATTTTGAAAAGCACTGGTAACTAGTCTCTATTCTACTATTTCTAAGTATTGTAGACCACCAGACCCAGTGATCAACTAGACCACACCTGACTCTCTTCCCGAAAAGGCTAAGAGGCCCTTCCCATATCTTTCCCTCTTTTGACAACTTATCCTCTACTTTTTTCCCCTTCTAAGACCTTATCTACTGTCTTACCACCCTACATAGACTCTCAAACTACCACAGACCATCTTGTCAACCATAGACAACAACCTGACACTCATCCAAAGCCCCATTGCCTTGACCAATGCTGACCTCTAGGCCCATTTAACCTACCGATGTCAGTAGGCTAACCGATGCCAGTGACCTTGACCAACCAATGCCGGTAGGCTAACCGACATCAGTGACTATGGAAAATAGATTGCCACATATAGGTATGCATTTGTTTCTATTTCTTTTGTTCAGTCTTTTATCATTTCTTTTTCTAGCAACATTCTACTTTTTATCAACCAGTGGACTGTCACCCCTCTAGGAAGTCTTTGCACTTTTGGTATCAAGCTTTGCTTGGCAGTCTACCACCTATCTATCTAACAATCTCTTTGTTTAAGTCTTTCTCTCTACCGGTGTCATCCTCCATAGCCAAAGAGGAGTCCCTACAATGTCTGGATAACGGTGCACAAACTTCATTTGGGTACGTACAAACCCCTAACCATTATCTTAGTTTCTTTCATCTTTTGAATGTGGAAAAGCAAAAATAGTTAGAAACACTTTGGTTCATGCGGTCTTGAAAGAAACTTCAAGACTGGTCCCACTAGGCATGCCAAAAACTGTTGATGACTTAAAATTGTGCTTGGTCTTAACCAATCAACAAGGGGAAGTTTTAAGTTGTGGGACAATGTGGCTTGAAACAACCTCCAGATTTTAGAGAAGCTGGTATATTCTTTGTATTGGGTGTTGGGGAAAAGGGATAGGAGATTAAATAAAAACACAAATGTAGGAATTGAAACCTAACTATGGTGATGCACCTAAGTGTAATCCTAATCCTAACCTAAGCATAGTGAGACTATTATAGGACTTAATTACATTTAAGAGTAGACAAGTGCATGATCAATGTAAAAGATTGAAATAATAGAAACAGAGGCTCACAACAAGGAGGTCTTTCACTGAGATATAGGGAATGTCAACAAATGCATAGTGTTCAATCTTCTTAACAAAATCTTTCAATCACATAAGAGTCACAAAAGTCACGTACAGTTATGTAAATAGTTTGACTCGAGAAAATGAGACAAAAGCAAATGACATTCTTAATCATAACTCTAGAGAATCTACAACATAAACTACTTTTTCAAATGACATAGATAACATCAACCAAGGCATGGAGCTCAATCCTCTCAATTTATTTAGCCACATAAAAGGCACAGAAACATGCATAGTTACATTAAATTTTCAATTCAAGAAAATTAAGACAAGAGCAAATGATATTACTAGTCAAAAACTACAGAAGTCTCATCCTATCATAAATCCCCTCTTATTAATTTACAATTCTTCTTCATTTATAGCCTCAGATGCTTCCTTCCATCACTCCCCTTCTCGTGTAATTCTCCTCCATCCTTCACTCACAGGGGACAAACAGATAGTGCCTTCAATGCTTTGGGGGCTCCAAAAATCTACCTGAGGAACTATTCGATCTACTCAAATTAACTCCAGCTAATTTTCCCTCCATTTCATTTTGTGGCAATAGATACATGAAACACTTTGTTATGTTGAAATGGGAGATGACACTTAGTTAATTTCTTACAAATCCTCTTATTACTTAGAAGGCACCAAAAAATGACACTTGGCACTTTCTGCTTCTCTATATTCTTCTCAGGAATGCTCCACCTTCGACACCTATTGCAATTTGCTTATTTGATACTTAGTAGTTTTTTAACAAAATAAAACTCACCGCATTCTTTACCCAAGCAACTTTTAAAGAGGGGAGAGATGTACATGGCAGTCTTTGCATGTTGACACTTGATGCTTCCACAGTCCTTTGAAATAACAATCGGGACCCACCACAATCTTTATTCATCAATGAAGCTCAAAGATGGTCTCTCAGAAGTTGACACTTGGTGACCTCCACTACTTTTAGGGAGATATGTGGCATCTTCTACTTATCTTGCTAGGGGTATGTGGCATCTTCCACTTTTTTGGGGGATGGAATAGAAAGGGACTCAAAGAGTGACACTTGGTAGCCTCTGTTGCACTTCAACACTTAAGCAAAATGAAATAATGCCTTTATGCATTGAATGAAAGCATTGGACCCAGGCATTGAAACAAAGTTTCTTAGATGCTGACACGTAGTGATTTCCATTGCTTCTTTAAAGGGGTAGTTCAGGGCCTTCTGTGACTTCCACTTAGTGCTTTTCACTGCATCTTATTACTTAGCCTTTCAAAAACTTTTGCTAAGAAATAGAATGAAAATGGGTGCTAGTTTGAGATGTGGATGCTGACATGTGGTGACTTCTACTTAGTTGCTACTAGATACATGGCATGATCTGTGATTCTCTGGAAAGTTACAAAAAGAGTCCTGAACAATGCCAGTTGGCCAGCCCCATGTTTTGAAAAGTGACACTTGGCAGCTTCCATTCAAACCAAACATTTTAGGTGAAATGAAATGAAAGAAACAAAAGAGTAAGAAGGGGACCCATGCTCAGATAGTGACATTTGGTGGCCTCCACTACTCTTTGACACTTAGACGGAAAATGAATCTGCACTCTGCCCCAACTCCACTGCTACAACCAAGGTATACGAGAACCAAAACTACAGTGTTCAACTAAAAATTGAATGCAACGTAGAGTAAAAATTTAATCTACACTACCCATGATTTATAATGGTTCATGATGTGAACATGTGCCAAACCCATAGTAATAATGTCCCAAGATGTCCAACTATCTATAATATGAGTTTAGGGCTACCATACTATCTACCCTTGTGTCATAGTTTATAAATCAAAGACATAAGGCATGGCATGAACTACAAGATCTTACCTCCATCACACCACCTAAGGAAACATATCATCAACCTCATGGGGAAACATAAATGATAGATACATAGGTAACCTATCTTAAATCCAAGCACTCAATAAAATGATGGGGCCCATAATCTTCTTCCCCTAAGTCAACATACCATACATATCATGCTTAAGTTGTATCCAAATGGTAGAGATTAGATCATATAGAACACCCTTATTTAGGATGTACTAACATAAGGCTACCATGTATAGTGGTACCTTCCCATCTGACTTGTGAGATAAGACACATGCTATCATAAGTCATATCATGGATTTCTAGATATCCATAATGGTCAAGATATAGACATCAAATAAGCTTAAACCTAGGGTAAATCCTTTCTAAGCTTATTACCCAATGAGTTAGGGCTTACATCTCATCCTTAACTTATGACACACCACATATGAAAATATTCTTAACAATGGGTATTCCAATTAAGGCATGGACATCCTCCAAGGTGATGCCCACCTCTATGATATCCCCCTCCACCTTCCTTTGAAAAGTGTTAATCAATCACTCTGATGCTCCTAGGATCATGATGACTAGATCAAAATAGAATAATATCCTATTCATATCCACAATGCATCCAAATCCCAAACAACCCAACTGAGCTCAATCTACATATGACACTCACTCTAGTAAAATTGGTAGCCATGATGCATTGACCAGGTACCAAAATCCCCACCATTTTTGAAAAATATCAAATAACAGAGAATGTATTAGATCTTGATGTAATAATGATCAAATAAATTTTTTAAATTATTAAAATACTAAAAATTAACCATATCATCTTGTTTTTCTTATTTTCCTATTTTGTCACCTTTTTCCTAAATAGTCAAGCCTTTTGATACAAAATTGGCCCTGTCACCTCTTTTCCATACTAAGTTGGCCCTCTACTATGTAGTTAGCCCATTATTACAAACACAATCAATCTTTTTGATACTAACTCAGACCTTTACCATCATTTTCATATTATATCATCCCTCTACCATGTATTTGGCTTCATTTAACAAACTATATCACCCACCTATTACATACTATATTGATCAAAATACACTAAGTCAAACATGTTTTTATTTCTAACTGAGTTGACCCTCTACTATGCAATCAATAACCCATAATAATACTAAGTTAACCCTATAATATATATTTAGCTTCCTTGACTCCTCTCACCTTTTCCAATTTATTCAACATGGTTGACTCTATTCAAAACTTGAGGTGGCTTTTCAGCCATTACCATAAATGCCTTAGGCATTTATTTTTTACCTCTTTACTACCCAATATCCCAATTTACCCCTAGTTTACCTAAAAAATTCATAGGATCATTTTCAGTATCTACATTTCCTCTAACATCTAATTTTATATATCTATCTTAATTTTAAATTAAACTACCAAAAAATGATATTAATGCACCACTTACTTGAGTTACACTAGTTACAACTGCTAGACATCCTCCATGTCGAAGATATTATATCCTCACCATGGTCGCTCTCAAGGATCAACTGGGTCTCTCAAAGTAATATTTTTTCATAATAGTAAAAATAAAAAATAAATTAATGTTCACACTATTTATATTTGCTATTCAAAATTATTTACTTACCAATTATTTACCAACATATTTTATTTTTCACCCATAACTTTATTTCTACTAGTTCTTTTTATAAACTAAAAGATGTTCTAAAATCCTAACATCATAGACAATTTTTCCACCTATTATATGTGTATTTTGAAAAAAATATATTTTATTTTATTTTATAGGTTTGCGTAATGTTCCCTACATTGAACACCTTCACATTTTTCTCACTCCTTTCCACTCTACATCACTAAGTTAAGTAAAGGTATGTATTTTTTAATTATGTCATTTCATTTATATTATTTGCTTCTTACTATAACTTACTTAGCTCAGAGTTGTGTGTTGTTGTGTTATTTTCTTGAAGCACCATTTCATGTTAAAACTAAGTGACACACGATGAGCTTCAAGTGATGCATATGTATACATAAAAAAAATTTAAACTTTATAAATTACTAATGATTTCTCTCTTGTAGGAACCCATCAAGACTCAATCTCTATAAGTGCATGCCTTAAAGGGTGAATCAAGAAAGGGGTGGGTAGACCATTAGTTCTTCACAATATTGTTGTTCCATATACCATCACTTAAAACCAACATAAGCCTATCGTATGTGTTTCCCTAAAATTTGACACCTCCCTTACACACTCCTCCAAGAAATTCACCATCCCAAATACCCCTACCTAATCCAAAATCTCTTTTTGTCATTTATCAAACACAATCACATGGGTTGAGCCTATTCTTTGAAATGAGCAAGTTACTATACTAATTTGACCCACGTAACTTAGTCTATGACCTAACTACTTTATTTATTAAAGAATTGGGTTGATTGGGCTTATTATGTTGGCTAAAACTTTAGAAAGGTTTAGTGTTAGATCTAGCTATATAAACACATCATATTTGCCATTTTCATTATATAAAGATAGAGATGATCATTTATTTATTCATCTACTTATCCACTATTATTTTTTAGGATTTATTTCTTAGGGTTTAAACTTGGAGATAAGAATCTTGTCTTATGTTAAAAGTCTTTTGGATGCATAGTAGAAGTTATGTATCCTAGATTTGACCTATCTTTTTTATCCTTAAAAACCACAACCTCCTATTGTAAAACACCATTGGCCAAGGTAGATATTGAGGCTCGATGGGTTTATCTTCAAGGTAATTATTCCTAACTATTGATCCTCTTTATTAGTTGATAGATATGCATGTTTTTTATTATGAATATGTTTCTCTCTTGATGTATTTGGATTACCTATACATTGACTTGAGTAGAGTTCCTATTTGCATGTTGACTTTTATGTTTATTATCCCCATTTATGCCACAAGCTTTGGTGAGAACTTGATTATACTGACTTCACTTTTTAATTTTCTTTGTTAGAAACCATAGGACCTAGCTAGGGTTATTGTGTGGCATTGTTCAACTATAGGATTTGGAACCCTATTTAGTGATATTATGTGGTAATAAACCCCTTAGTTAGGTTTAAAGATCCATATTGGTCATGACCTTGATTTTATAAACATACCAACAAGTGGAAGGGTGAGTGTTATTTATCTTCTCCAAGTTAGGTTTGATTTGTGAATTACCTTCACTTTCCCTTATCATACACAAATCACTATTGTTTCATCATTTTGAGGGTTTACTCAACCAATATTTTTCTAATTCTCCCGATGAGGGGACATCTAGGGCTAAGAAAACATCACTTTAGGGCATGTTTGAACCCATTTGCTAGTATTTTTAGCAAATTTTATTTTAACATCTATCAATTTTATTCTATGATCAATTTTATAACTTTTTATTCTTTGAAAATTCATTTCTTCATCTACATCTCACAATGCCTTCTCCAATAGGATAAAATGTAAACACTCCAATTTTATTGCTTTCATGTTAAATTGTAAAATGGAATGACTTTCTATAATTACATACATTTTGATCTAAAATCATCTATTCATCTAATATATGTGTTCAAACTCATCTTAAAGCATCTCTAGGTGAGCTAATTCATTGTATTTATCTATTCAATTATCCTTCTCCACTCAATTTCTCCATTTAATTATCATTATCTGATCAATTTCTCTATTCAATTATCTATTTTGGTCAGTTTATCTTTTTAATTATCCCTTCTAGTCAATTTATCTATTCAATTACTTTATTCTAGTAAATATTATTAATTACTCTTCTCTAAATCATTCTTTTAATTATAATTCTATTGAAAATATATTTATAATTATCTTTAAATTAATTAATTCCTCATTTTCCCTTCAAATGGTCATATTCATGCAAAGAAAGGATCTTGAGATTATTTTAAATATGCTTTTGTGATCTAAAATCAGTTTTATAAAGGAAATTAATATATAAAATATTATTCTCCACCCTACATCTTTGAGACAATATAAAGCTCCCATAATGAATCTTGTGAGATATTTTAGGGAGTATTCTCAACCTTTCATCTGAAGGGCCCATAATGACTCTCATAAAGATTAATGACTATAATACTCCACCTTTCATCTTGTAAAAAATATGAAGGTCTTATATTTATTATTTTTTGATATTTTCAAATATCATCCTCCACCCATCATCTCGATTGAGATGAAGGGATTGTATTAGTGATCCATGTATTGATCCATGTACACATTTGAGGACTTATTTAAAATCATTCATCTTTATTTAAAGATTAATGGTCCTATTTTATCCATATTTGTTGTAAATATAACTCTTTGTATTTTAATTCATCATGTTTAAAAGTTATAGTGAAGCCCTGGCATTTTATCAAGATAACTTGTTCATCAATCTCTTAAAATCAATTCGACATGGTCCATAGCTTCAATGGAGATGTCTCAATACAATTTATACTTATAAAGACCATTTGAAGCTAAATATGAACCAAATCTTGATAAATATGAGTTCTAATTAAGGTTTTCATTACATTTGTTTTAATAATTAGCATTGTTGTCTTTTTCTTTATTTTCTCATGAGGTCTTAGGTGGAAGTTATCAAGTTGTATGATTGATTTGAGTGTTATTTAAAAATTAGTGAAAATATTGATGATACACAAAAAAGAGGAGGGCAGAGCTCTGTTGTGTATATTTAAACATGGTGAGCACTAGCTAGTATATTTCCTCATGTATTTCTTGACATTGAGTTTAAAAACATCTTTATGATGAATTTAAATTCAAAGTTAGTACTTAGTATCATGTTATAGTGTCTAAAAATGTTTGATGAAATAATTACTAAAGGTTTTAAAATATATAAGGCTCTAATTTAAAAACTAATTATTAAAATCTATTCACAAAGTCAAAATCAATCTCAATATCAGTGTTCATGTCAAAACTAGAATTGGAACCAACATGCTACTCCAAATTTGACAAATATGATAGATAACCCCGAGCCTTTTAATAATAAAAATAATATTGGTCAATGTATTTATAGAGGATAGACATGTTCAAAATATACATCCACTACCAATACAAAATGCTCCTCAACCACAACCTCCTTCTTTATAAAGGTAACCTCCTTGAAGGAATCAATTTATGAATAATTTTTTGATAATCTAGGAGAGTCCATTAAGAATGTGTTTCACAAGATACTTGATGTGAAAATGATCAGATACCCAAATATTAAACCTTTTTATGAGAGTCAACCTAAATTGTAAAGGTATAGGGATAATGAATGCTATGGGTATCTTCAAATCAAAGGACATGAAATTCATAGATGTGTGTAATTGTGACATCTCAATCAAGACATACTATAAAGAAGAGAAATTTATTTAAATAATGCATCATCCTCTAATTTTTTTTTATAATATGGGGATTTACAAAAACCCTTTCCCTTAACATAATAACAATAAATAGGATCAACAACAATAGTGTCAACAAAAGAATAATCGTAATAAGAATAGAATTCCTAGACTCATAACATTTATTACCATGTTACCATTATAATTACAATTTAGGGTATGTATCATGGAACATCACATAGCCATAGTCACAATCAATCCCTCATCCCATAATTCCCAATAATCAAATCATTCTATTCTAGGATCATGTCTATCTAATTTGAGATTCTCTCCTCCTTATGATTCACATTATCAAGTTATTATTCCAAAACCTATTTATTCTACTTCAAAATCTAGTTTTTTAATTCCTAATCAAGATTGTGTCTTTCTAATTCAATGTGCTAAAATCACCCTTCAAATTCTTATGCCTTATTCTATTGATAATAATCCACCTTCTCATTCAAATCCTATTCCAAATCAATCCAAACCTAGATGTGTACCTATCAAAAAGTAATATGATCTTATGGATCAGCTAAATAAAACACCAACACATGTTTCCACTTTGGATCTATTATGTACTTCTTGTCTTCATAAATATGTATTTTATGATATTTTGATTCAATATCTAGTGTAAATAAATATTCCATTAGATAAATTTCAAGTAATGGTTAGACAGTTGTCTTTAGGTCCACAATTGATCTTTGATCAAAGTGATATATCATCTCTTGGAATTTCCCACACCAATTCCTTGTATATTGAAGCCATAATTACTTGTCATAAAATCAATCATGTATTGATAGACATTTATTCTAGTCTTGACATTGTTCCACTAAATCTCATCAATGTCTAGGATATACTTTAGGAGATCTTAGGAATGATACCATTACTATCAAGGAGCATGATAACATGGAGTGATAATTAGTAGACATAATTTCTGTGCACATCCAGGTTAGGTTGGTCATCCATAGTACTTTGTGCCATGTCATTCATTTATACTTTCCTTATAATCCCCTTCTTTCCATCTATGGATTCATGAGACGCATGCAATTCATTCTAGACTCCATCAATGTATTGAGTTTTCCACTTTATAATGGAGGTTATATTCTTATATATTTTCAACCATTTTAATATTAAAGACATTTAGAAGCATAAGGTCATCAGTATACCAATTGTACTAGTGTTTCTAGTACCCTCAAAAAGGACAAATAGGGAATATTCAAGACACCTCCATCAAATTATCTAGATCTAAACACCTTTTTTTCTTCTTCTAAATCATATTTACCCTCATTAAATATCTCCCCTTTTAACATTTAGGACAAACTTCTGGTCAAATATAGTATAGAAGATGAATTTCATGTTGCCAAATTGCCTAAATCACCTAAGTCCCATGGTTGACCCAAGAAGATGACAACATATTCTCTTAATTAATCTCTTTCATTCATTCAAAGAAAGGCTTTTAGTCAAAAATATTCAAGTCCAGAAGATGAGTCATGTCTATGTAATTAGGATATATCTCCTTGTTTTTAGAGTAAAATTTACCATATTCCTAATAGAATTATGTACCATAATACTTATAAAGGTAAGGGATTGGGAGCATAATAACAAGGTTAAATATATATTATTATTCTTGTGAACCATTTAAAGAAATAAGGTTTAGGATACAAATCACCTAGGGTAGTCCCCAAACATCTTGAAATTCGTATAACATATGCTCTAAATGATGATGTTACTGATAATGACACATATTTATATTATCATATATATTATGAACTTGGCAACATGAAATTATTTTATTACTTCTTTGTTCTCACCTTTTTCATTGTTCCCACAATTTTTCTTAACATTAAATATTCTGACCATATTGATTGGGACTATCAAGATAATGATATCATTCTTAGTGAGTTCTCTAATGAAGAAGTAATTTCAAAATTATTGGGGCTCAGATGTGGTTTACTGATAAGTGACCATAAGTAGGGACTTTTATTCACCTTGGATCATGTGACCTACTTTGGGGAACAAGTGAACATCCTTAGTTCAAAATAGAAATGAAACATTGAGATCCTTAAGATAAGTCCTTTTAGAGGAACTTTTGGATCAGGGGAAATGTAAAGATAAATATGAGTCTCTTGGTGAAAACTTATTTCATGTGTCATAGGATGAGGAAGTTATCTCTCATTCATAAGAATCCTAGGAGTCCATAAGTCCATGTCTATCATATAATGTTTAAATCAAGCTTAAAGTTTATGATGAATTTATGTGTATAGATCTAGATAATCCACATTTAGTAGCTCATTGTCCATTTCCTGAGGGTAATGATTCTAATTCTTCCTACATGGGTCAATTTTAGAGTCCTCATTGAGAGATCACTAATCAATTACCTTCTTTTCCTATGATTATGGATGATGGTTCAACCCTTATTTTGGAAGACATGATAAAAATAAACATTGGTACATATCATGATCCCAAGATAATAAATCTTGGTGAATCCCTCACTTTAGAGGAGTGTGAATTGATTATTTCCCTTCTTAGAGAGTTTACTGATATATTTGCTTAGGCCTATCTAAATATTCTTGGTCTATATCTTTCATCATTTGGTTATGTATCCATAGGCAAAACCTATTAAGTAAAAGCTAAGAAAGATACATCCATGAATTATTCTTCTAGTCAAAGTTGAGATAAAAAAAATATTTGAAATAGGTTTTATCAAAGCTATTCCTTATGTAGATTAGATTTATAGCATTGTTCATGTCAACAAGAAACCAGTTGACATCTAAATATACATATATTTTGGAGATATAAACAAATATTTTCCTAAAGATGATTTTTAATTATAGAATATAGATATGATTATGGATTCCACAACTAAATATGAAATTATACCTCTTATGGATGTATTTTTAGGCTATGATCAAATTAATATCACTCTAGAGTATCAAGTCAAGACAATATTTGAAAACCCTTAGGGCACATTTTATATTACATTTGGCTTGAAAAATGTAGGGACCACTTATCAATGAGAAATGAATGTAATATTTCATGATATCATGAATGATATTGTTGAATACTATGTTGATGATATCCTAGGTAAATCCAAAACTTGTGAAAAGCATCCAATAGTGATGCAAAGAATATTTGAATAGTTTCATGAGTATGAAGTTCATCTCAACCCTAATAAATGTATTTTTTGGGTTACATCTAGAAAATTATTAGGTTTCCTTATCTCTCATATGGTAATTGAAGTTGATCTAGCCAAAGCTCAAGTTATTACTAAAATCCTACATCCTACCAATCTAAAGCAACTTCACAATGTACAAGGTAAAATATAGGCTATTATATGCTTCATCTCTCAACTTTATAATAATTTTCATCCATTCAAACATATGATAAATAAAGACATTACATTTCAATGAAATTTTGAATGCCAAGATGCTTCTGATAAACTTAAGAAATATCTAGCAAATCCTCATTTACTTATCCTACCAATGTTGGGAAAGCTTTTATTACTATACATTTTTACCACTATCAATGCCTTGGGGGAACTCTTAGCTCAGCATGATGATCAAGGTAAAGAATGACTAATCTATTATCTAAGTATAGTATTTTTTTCTTATGAGCATAACTATATTCCAATAGAAAAAACATGTCTTGCATTAATTTTTGCTTCCAAAAAAATTAGACATTACATGATGAATAATAAGACATTGATAATTACCAAAGTGGATCCTTTGAATTATATTGGATAAAGTAGTTGTAATAGGCCATATGTAAAAATGGGTCATGTTACTTAGTGAGTTTCATATTGAGTATAGACATAAAAAACTAATCAAATAATGAGTATTAGTTGATCAACTAGTCGAAACACCACTCCAAGATTATGTTCCTATTATAGTGCACTTTGCAACTGAGTCTATTATGACTCCATCTGAGGACAAAGAATGAAATCTATATTTTTATGGTTATCTCACATCACATGGTTTAGGATTAAAATCATTAATCATAAATCCACATGGAATTCTTATTCCTAAAGTTTTTTGTATTAGTTTAAAATGCATAAATAATATAACTAAATATGAAGCTTTGCTTGTTGGAATTTGTCTTGCTATGTAATGGAATATTCAAAAAATTTAGGCATATTATTATTCATATCATATTATCAATCAAATCGCTAATAATTATCAAACAAAGTATTAAAATATGGTGCCTTATAAAACTATGTTGGATGGTCTAAAACTTAAGTTTGAAGCCACTCATTTAGAACATATTCCTAGATCTAATAATAAATCAATTGATGTAATGGATAATATTTGTTA
Organism: Torreya grandis; assembly: GCA_037957365.1. Lineage (NCBI taxonomy): Eukaryota > Viridiplantae > Streptophyta > Pinopsida > Cupressales > Taxaceae > Torreya > Torreya grandis. The sequence goes on from JARHVA010005319.1 coordinate 1,091,628, forward strand.
AATGATTTCACTTTCTTCTTCTATCATAGAGTATAATTTTCTCATTGATCATATCATTTTTCTATCATATAACTATTCAAATTCTAATATTATATGTGTCATTGTCGATCCCAATTCCCCTTGGTACCATGACATATTTTCTTATCTTCATGATCGCATCCTTCCACGTGATTTATTATGTAACCAAATATAATAATTTATCCAAAACACTTCCTATTACACCATTATTTTAACCTCACTCCATCATAGTGGCTATGATGAAACTCTACTTCATTATTCAAATATAATATAATCTAACTTAGCACATAGAGAATTCTATGAAAGGATTTGTGGGGCACACACTAATTATATTGTCCTAGCTAATAAGCTCCTCTATATTGGTTATTATTATCCTACCATTTAATTAGATGCATGTGCTTATGTAAATAAATTTCTATCATGTCAAAAATATGGTGATCTTATTCATGATCTATCACAGGCACTACAAATAGTCATAACTCCTTAGCCATTTTCAAAATGGGGGCTTAATCTCATTGGCAATATTAACCCTAATTCTTCATATGATCATAGACATATCCTTAATACTACCAAATATTTTACCAAATGGGTAGAGGCAATCCCTCTCAATTACATAACTGATAAGTACATATCAAAATTCATTCTAAATCATATCATTTATCATTACAGCATCCCTTCCACCATCATCTCATAGAACCTTTAAAAATAAAGATGTCTCTACCCTCTGTTATAAGTTCCACATCAAACATAAGTTTTTTTCCCCTATTACCCTCAAAGTAATGGTTAGGTAGAAGCTTCAAACATGATGTTGATAAAAATATTTAAAAGGACTATCAATACATTTGGCTAAGATTTGCCAAATGAAAATATTTTTAGCTTTATGGGAGTATCGTACCAATGTTTACACTCCTAATGGTCTAACTCTTTATTCCTTGGTCTATGGCTATGAATCCATATTTCCTATTGAGATCAAGATACCCTCATTGTGTATTTCACTACAAGGTGTCCTTGATGAATAAGACTACCAAGTCACTATACTACTAAGGTTGGATCTTCTAAATGAGAAAAGGCTAGGAACCCTCAATCACCTAAATTCTTATCATAATCAACTATGTCAGGGTTATAATAAGATAATCATTTCCTAAGAGTTAAAACTTGGTTATCTTGTACTCAAGGAAAACTAAATGAATACCAATGATGAAAGGAAAATAAAGGTATGTCTAATCCAAATTGGTCAGGCCCCTTTATTATTACAATTATTTATGGTTTGGTGAATATAGATTGGATATTAAATAAGGTGATAAATTATACAATACAATTAATACTATACATCTTAAGTGTATTTATGCTTAAATTTTCCATCCTATGGTCTATACATGTTTCTACTTAGGGGCATCTCTATTCCATTTTATCTCTCCCTATCCCTTTTATCCTTGGCTTGGGGGAATCTATTCATTATTCTTCCCTTCCCTATCCTATTACCGTCTTAGTCTAGTTATGATTATATAGGTACCATAAGTGAATCAAATCAACACTCAATAAGATCAAATTAGAAATGAATAGTGATATTGTGTTAGAATTAACAAAATAAGTGTCACAATATGAAATGACATATTTTTAGCTTATATGATTTTTATTATTTTCTTGAGTTTATAGTAATTAGTGAACACATTCCTTCATTAATTCACTCTCCTTGTATCTAATTCATTATTACAAAAGAGGAAGTTACATCCTTTTACAAATTATTTTTAAGTGGTCCCTAATTTTTTGGTGTTTGAATAACCATCTTCTTGTTCCTTGTTCACTATCAAGTTCATGCACCCATAAACCTCCTTTTTTTGGATAAGTGTTTCTAGATTTATTTGTTCCCATTATTATACATTCTATGGTCAAAATACTCTTATCTATATCCTAATAAAAAAAACCTTAAATAATTAAAATATTTCAAAAATAACTAAACATTTCAAATATTCCAAAAATCCCTAAAAAGTTCAAATAGCAAAAAAACCATAAATAATTACATGACTCAATATCATAAAGTCTTCCAAATTTGTATTCATCTTTAATTTCACATAATTGATTATTTTTTATCTTTTTACTTTAATTGTTTCTAGTTGATTTTATTTAGGTGGAACATCTTTAAATACTCCTTTGGTTATTTTTATCTCCTTATGAGCATGAAATTTCAAAAGGTGGGACCAACTTTCCACACTCTCACCAATTTATGAGTTAATCCCATGTTCTCATCATTTTGTGAGTTAAATCCCTCCTCTAACCATTTTATGAGTTAATTCCATGCTCTTACCATTTTACAAGTCAATTCCATGATTTTGTCATTTTACAAGTTAATTACATGATCTTTCCATTTTATAAGTTCATATACCATGCTCTCTACATTTTATGAGCTTACCCATTCTATCAAAAGTTGTTCATATTCTTGTCCCTAATCACATTCATCATTTTTTATATTAAATTTATGGTTGAACTATAATGTATTGAGGTCAATTGGATGAAGTAAGTAGTGCTCAGATTTATGAGTTTAGATTGGCCATCCCTTATCCCATGTTCTTAACATTTTATTAGCATATCTCTTATCATTTTATCAATACTATTCCTTATATGTTCTCATCATTTTGTGAGTCCATATTACTATTTTTATCCTATAATAAATATTATTAACTTTTCATTAATTTTATTCAATCCCAAATCCTTGGGAGAACTACATTTGGCCTAAAGTCTATGTTAGATCTAGTGTCCATAGGACTATGTAGGCAACTTTCACTTGAATACATCATTTGGGGTCATCTCATGCACCCCTTCCCTTTTCTCCTCTTCCCCCCTTGGTCATGATCATTTTGTCATACCATTGGTATCTAAGATTAACTCCTTATTCTCACACACACATTGATTTATAAATTAAATATTTACTTGCTTTCACTTGTGTTTTTGTGTTGATTGTTTGTTTACTTATTAGTATGTTATTTGTTACTTGGGTGCCTTAATTTAGTATATTATGTTTTCCACATGAGTCTTAATTATTCATATCATGATTTTTAGTTATGAATTGTTTTATTTAATTAGAAGTGATTTAAGTTCATTATGTTGTACATTTAAAGCTGATTTTTTCATATCTTATTTTAAGCGATATATATTTGCATTTTAAATTCAAATTATTATACATTTTGACAAATGAATGTTATCTTGATCCTTCCTTTATTATGATGCATAATTTAATTTGAAATATAAAAAATGTATATTAGAGTGGCCTTTATCAATGACAATTATGTGAGTACATATCCATTTGAAACTATCGACCTTGTTGAATTGATCAAAACTATAAGATTGATGAATAAGTTAGCTCGATAAAATGCCAGGGCTTCACTATATCACTCAAACATTATGAATTAAAATGTAAAGGGGTCTATTTATAATGAACTTAAATTAATAAGGACTCTTCATCTTGAATCAAAGAAGAAAAAAATTGTAAAGGTGTCCTCAAGAGTCCACATGGATCCTTAATATGAGCCCTTCATCTTGATCAAGATGAAGGATAGAGGATGATCTTCAAAAATGTCAATGGGAGTTAATATAATCCCTTCATATTGTTTCCAAGATTAAAGGTGGAGTATTATCCTAATAATATATTTATGAGATTCATTTTAGGCCCTTCATCTTGTTTCCAAGATGAAGGGTGGAGAATCATTCCCAAGAAAGCACATGGATAACCAATGTGGGTCCTTCATCTTGTTTCCAAGATTAAGGATTGAGAATACTCCCTAAAATATCTCAAAAGATTTATTATGGGAATTTAATCTTGTCTCCAAGATTAATTATGGATAATGATCTTATATATTAATTCACTTATCAATTTAATTAGCTCATAAAAGAATATTCTAGAGGATCTCAAGATTTTTTCTTTGTATGAAGATGCCCATTTGGGGGAAAAGAGGAATAATTTAATTTAAAGATAACAATTATTATATTTTAAGTAGAACTATAATTATAAGAATGATTTAGAGGAGGGGAATTAATAGTATTAATTGATCAAATAAAGTGGGAATTATTGAATTGATTAGAATTGAGTAATTGAATAGAAAAAATGACCAAAAAGATAATTGAATAGGTAAATTGATCAGATTGGATAATTGAATAGAGAAAGTGATCAGAGAATGATAATTGAAAAAATAAATTTACTAGATAATGATGTTTTAATATATCTAGAATGATTAACTGGCTCACCTAGAGATTCCCCAAGGTGAATTCAAACACATATAATAGATGAATAGATGATTTTAGGCTAGATTATGTGAAATAACAAGAAGTCATTACTTTTTTTAATTTGATGTAAAATTAATAAAATTGGAGTTTCTATACTTAATAACTATAATATTTTATCCACCTCTTATTATGCCTAGTAATTTACTACCTTTACCATTTTTGGATTTCCTTTTGTGGCAATATTTTTTTCCCTAATTCTGAGCAGTTGGTATAAATATTGTGTTTATCTTCCATGGTTTCAAAGAGTTGTATATCCTTTTGAAACATAATTTTTTATATTCTCAAGTTTATCTTCCTCATCCTCTTCATGTTTTTTAGTTTTTTAGTAGTATGCCATATGTTCATGCTACTTTACTCTCATCATTCTTTCTATGACTTTTGGTAATTCTTGCATAATTGTTCCAATTTTTTACCAATCATCGACATGACCCAAGTTTCTTCCATTTTTATTTTGAATTATTTTTACTTTGTATTTGAGTCTTCCATAAATAAGAATGTTTTAATCTTTTGCAATGCTCTAAATACTCTAGTATTTAGGTCCCAAAAATTGAAAGTTCTACAGAAGTCCATTTTTATGTCTTCACATGTACTACTTCCCTTCCACATCACTTGATGTAAATAACATGTAAATTATGCCCATAGGTGTTTATCTATTTCCCCACTTGTTTTCCATACTTTTTCACATGTTTTAATATATAGCCTTGGGTTGGTGTTCCCTGCATAACATCTTATTTATAGAAAGTAGATCTTTGATTGTAAAACCCTTGTTCTGAGTAGTAAATAGAAGGTTTCCCAAGTATGGAATATTGTTATATGAGTATGCCACCATATTATAGTATTAATAGTGAGTGTATCATCAATTAATTTCATACTTATTTCTTCTTGTGACAATACCCTCATCATTTATTGTAAGTATTCATTGATTAGTCTAATGTTGGTAAACTTAGGTAGTTTATTATATGAAGCTCATTATATGTGGTGAGCCCTTCTTCTCTATGGTGATGGATTTTTTAGTATAATGATAATTTTTTCTTTGCAAGGTGTTTTTCTTATATAACACACTTTATGCATTATGGTTTCTAGATCCCCAATATGTAGGCCTGAATTTCATCCCCTGAGTGTGTTTTTCCTTATCTTTATATTACTAGTTATCCATCATCATTAGTTTTTAGGTCATCTTCTATTTTTACAATATTTTTCAAAGTATACACACCATAAAGTTTGTAAAATTATTTATCTTCATCTTCTAATCATATTTCTTATGACCATGCCATTGCCATTCCTACCTCTATTGGGAAAAGGACTATTAAACCCTTTTTATCAAATTTAATTTCTTCTTTTTTTAAGTCTAATGATCCATTAAAATACAAAAATCATTATAGGTTTTATAACATTAGGTAGTTAGTATCATACATATAGATTACCTTAAAGTCTACTCACATCTTTATTCAGAAAAAAATAAACTTCAACATTCTGTAGAGTGTTAATGGGTGACCACAGAGTACCATCAACCTTGGTAATGTTATATGTTACTAATTGCAACTATGGTTTCCTAATAGTTCTATTGTGCTTTGTAGTAACATAATTATATATGTGAAAATGTTTAACAGTGTTTTCTTTATTTCCTGACCATTTTTTTGATATTAAGATGAATTGTAGTCTTTTCTCATATTCCATTTATGTTGAATACATTTTTTTTAGTCTTATTTTTTTATATTTTTTCCATTATCGGCACTCGGTCTTTTCTCTATTGTTTGTTTTAGTATTTAAAATTTTGAGTAAGTTTGGTTATCAAGTCTTAACTCTCAACCAATTTCATTATTATTTTTAAGTCTCCAACCTCATCTTCATAAAAATAAGTCAACTTAAGCTGATCCTTATCTTATTTTTTAGTTATTATATTCTATATTTTCTCAATAATCCAATCATGTTCATTGATATTAGGTTTATCCCCTTCCATGTTTGTGTTTGATTATGTACTAGAAATAGTTTCCACTTATTTGCCTTCAATGATCTTTATTCCACTTATAGTGGTTACCACTACTCTTGGTTGTTAATAATTATTCATAATGTGGATATCCTTCTTATACGATTTCTCTTTTTGATCTCTTATAGTATTTTGACATTGTCTAATTTATTTTTCCATGGTCATTTTATGAGATGTACACATTTTTATATTATTTTATCTTCTTCTCTTTTATGGTGAATTTCATTTCATCACCCTTTCATGTCCTATCCTTTTTCTATTTTTTAAGTGTTTAGACCCTTTCCTGGGTAGATATTCTACCAATTCCTTAGTTTTTGTTTTGCCATTTTTGTAAAATTGTGTAGCTTTTGGACATGAGAATGAATCATGGGTTCCATTTTTGTGCTAAAACCTACACTTTATCTATAGCTCTTTATAATAGTTACTATAAATATGCCCAACCTTTCCACATTTATATCACATCAGTGAGGGTCTTTCTTGATTATACCTTAGTTATAATTTTGATTATATCCTTGTTACCTTGGTAATTTACCCTTCTATGGTATCCTCCTCTATAACCACCCTGACCACCTCCTTTATACCCCAATTTATTTTCATTATACTATTTGGGTTGGTTATTTTTAATTACTAAAAGTGTTTGATATGTTTTGATATGGTGAAGTATGTAAGTATTGGTTATTGGAAGTTGTAGTGCTGGAATTTTTTTATACCATCATTGATCTTATTCAAATGGTGTCTTATACATCCACAAGTGAATATATATCATGGTATTTATGATTAGAGTGATTGAATGACCCACAATTCATACAGTGCATTATTTGATTTATGGTGGGTGCTACTTCCATCATCACGTATAAGTGTTATATATGTTGATCACACATTGTACATATTCCACACTAAATCATTTCACCATATATGGATTCTTGAATGGGTGGGGACATACCTATTAGTGGTTGTTTTGATCCTATTTCCACTTATCTCTTTTCCATATCATTATGGGGGTATTCTATCCTAGAATGGCCCTCTATATAGCAAGTGGTACACCAAATTATTTCCCATTGTAGTGTATGCTTATTTTTTGGTACCACATAATCATATCCCTTCATCTATATCTCATATTTTAGTCTTAATTGTTCCAAATCTATATGTAATATTTCAACACTGTCTTTCAATGAGGTATTTGTACCTTTCTCCAAGGTTGTGTATATAGCCTTGATGCCATTTCTAATGTTTTTTCAAAGGTATTAATATTTTTTCCATCCATATTGACACAAAAACATGGGATTAATATATATATGAAACATTATATCTATATATTTTTAATTCAAAGGTCTTAATAGTTTCCACACTACATATTTAAATAATTTATCATAATCTTTCACAAACTCCTCTTTTTGAATCAGTTCTCTCATTTTGCTAACACTCTTAGCCTAGGTAGTGAAAATCACCCTTAAATACTTTTTAGACATCATCTCATGTAGTTGCATGTATTAAATAAGTCTTCATGTACCACTTAAGTGCATCATCCCTTAAATTTACAACAAAATCAAATAATATTACTCTTTCATCAATAATGTTATGACTTGTCCAATATAAGTCTAATACGAATAGATGTTATTCCACATATTTGGTGTCTTTTCCAAATAGTGGTAATTTCATCCTATTATGTGTCATATTATTTTTTTTAGGATATTTGGGAATACCATTACTAAGATTAGTACTAATATTATTTAGATTGCCTAGAGTACTTGCTCATGTAGTACTATTGTAATTTTTTTATTATTTAGCTTTACACTATCTAACCAAATTTTTGTTACAACCTTTATCTCTTTTTGATTGTTCTTGAAATTATGTTCATAATACTTGTACTTGATTCCTTATAAAATATTTTATATTATCAATCTCTTGCTTACAAATTTGATATTTATTTTTTATTTCTTCACCATTAAATATATCTCTTCTAAGGTATGGATGTACATGTATATTGTGAAGTAGCATGGGGGGTGACAATTAGTCCAAATGGTTTATTTCCTCTCAAGACCTCCTACAGTTAGGGTTAGGGCACTGCATCACTTTAGTTCTCTTCTTTTGCATCTTCTATCTCTAGTAGGACTTCTTCTCCATTGTTTCCATTAATTAATCCTTTTTTCACTAGATTGTCTTCTTCCTTATTTCTCTGTTGCATTTCTCTATTGTGACTATTAATACTTAGTTTTGAATCACCCTTATATTGAAGGCTATCATCTTTATCTCCATCTATTTGTTCTTTTATGTTATCTATAAATCTTTATTCTTTATTACTTATTGTTAGACTTCTATTTATAAAATTTTCTCCCTTGGTTTTACTATATAATTAACATCACCTATCTTAATTTTTGTCTCTTCACTTATTCTACTACTATCTAGGCCTCATCCATTGAGGATAAAAATAACTTACGACAGATTGGTCTTCTAAATCTAGGGTTTGGAATGGTTTAGGTGTCCAAAATAGTGTAACTAATGTATTATTCCTTGTTTCATGTTGTTCATCACCTTTTATTTTTTATTATGTAATAATTATTCTACTCTACTTATTTCACTTGCCTCATATGCATCTTACTATGGTTTAAATATTAAATCATATGTTACTGGTAAAGAGATAGTATTAATATTTTCAATATTTGGACTTCCACTGGTAGAGACTAGATTAGATCTATCTACTATTTTAATTCTTTTCATAATTATTTCCACTCTTTCCTTTCTTTATATCTCTTTCTTAATTTCCAACTAAATTGTCTCATTCTCCATATTATTTATCATCTCCTCATTCACAATTTTCTCTTAACTATTTTTAATTTATCCTCTTACTATTATCTCCTTCTCTCTTAATTAACTTACATTTACTTGATACTTATTTTCCTATCCCCATACATCTTATTTAACCTCCCCCAACTGTGTAGACTATATATTTTGAATAGTCACATATTGTGAGGGTCCTCCTTTTCACATGCCATCCCTTAGGTGTCTAGACCTAAAGGAATTATTTACCATGTATTACTATCCATCACTTATAAAATAGCTTGCATATGAGGAGAGGTAATTTATTCAAGAAAAATTTCCATTCCATTCAATAATCTTAGCTTTATTATCTTTGAATCTTATCCAACCTTGTATATCATAGAATATGATGAGTCAAGATTCATCTTAAACCAGTGATTGATACCCTAGAATACTGATGTATTGATGTGTCGATGTGTGTCAAGCTTTTACATAATCCACTAAATAGGTCTTTTAATGTGGATGCAATAGCATTCTATGTTTTTATCTTTCCACACCATATAAGGCCATAATAGTTATGCAAAAGTGACCCAAAATTATTCTTCCTATGATCAAAAGAATTTTGCCTTTTATTCTAGTAATGTTTTCCTTATTCAATTAACTTATATGTGAAAAATAAATTAGTGTTTTCTCCTACCACTCTTATATTGATGTTAACACAAGATTCCAAAACTCTAAAGGGTACTTCCCCTTAGACATTAGTCTATTAAAGTTTGTGTAGTGCCACCAAATGTTAACAAAATCTAAATTTGTTTGGCTACATATAGTTTTATGTTAAATAGGTTAACTTTAGTTATACTAATAGATTGTAAGGGTTAGTATTGGTTACATTTCTTAGCATTCACTTTTTAAAAATAAGTAGTGCCATATTCACATTAACTTATACAAAATACATAAAGCATAGTACTTCCTACTCTAACTCTTCTCTTTATATATATTATTAGCTTCCAAGTATGATAGATCTTATACTCTCTATTCTATAATACTTGATGAAATTACATAGGTCACTTTCATTTGTAACCTTTACATAACTATTTATATTGACTTCTACTCTATTGGATTATTTTATTATCTAAGGTGATTTTATTTTCATGTTTTAGATAGTATTTAATTTAATGTATTGTTTTTTTTTTAGTAACTAGTTGGTTCATGGGAATGCAAATTATATCCCTTAACCACCCCATAAAAATATTTTAAACTTTCCATCTCTCTTTGTAAACATCATTTGATAATAATACATTATATTTTTTGGTGAAAATATTTAGTTTATTATATAATTTATTCACATTACTCCATTTTATCAAGCCATTAATGGTATCAAAGAAAGAAATATAAAGGACTTGAAAGAGCTGAGGTTAAAGAAAGAATATGAGCATCCCAATATTTATTAGGAATGTAATGCCACACTTTGAAGCAAAGATAGCAAATTTGTAGGTTTTATTTTATTTTGTAACTTCTTTCAAACATGTACAATACTATTAGTTTTATTCTACAAATTTAAAATATATATGGAGATGACACTACTCAATAAAAAAATGGCACTCCGAAATTAAAAATCAACGCATCTATCAGGTTGAATGAGTGACTATGGAATATTAATTCTACTATTCACCATTAGTTTTTTAGTTTTGAGAGGCTATCCATATATTACGCATTTTCCTATTAGGTTTTGATGTTGGTACAATAATAAAGCATGATTTGTAGATGAAAATACTTGCATTTACTTTCTCTTCTGTCATATGCCTCTTATAAATATATCATGGTAACAAACCACCTAGACATTAATTAACTAGAAAGATCATTTTAATTCATTATTAAAGGGTAATGAATATGAAACAAGTGATCTAAGTGAATGTAATTTATTATAGAATGGGATGCTCTCCACAAATCACAGTGCATGTGTCATGATGCTCTTCATTGCTACAGTCATTCCTAACATAATTTTGAATATTAAAAAGACTTGGATGGTTTTTTTTGTAATGATTAGATTAAAGTCATTAAAAACACATTTAATAGAGTAGTAATGTGTAATATAAGTTTATTTTTCATTTCCATCAACAACATGGTGCAATAAACCATAAAATGGTGCAATAGGATTAAGTAAGATCTATTTCATATTTTGATCCTTATGTCTATGAGATCTAATAGGAAAACAACAAGTAGTATTTTATTTTTACATGAAAATTATGTTGTCATAGTGTTGTCATTGATGTCAATCTAATGTCCTTAACATCAAAGTGTGTTTTCATAAATGTCTAGATGCATCTAGTGAAGATGCATGGTAAGTGGTCTTTGAGGTATGCATGAGTGAAGGTTGATGTTTAGGTAAGTAAGTATAGTTGAGGTATTATCATGAGGTTTTTAAATGTGATAAATGGTCAAGGTTGTTGTTCAGTGTTGTCTTTATTGTTGGAAGGCTTGTGTCAAGTTTGATATTACTCTAGTGAAGGATGATTAAGGTTAGTTGTCAATTTCTTAGCAAAGAGAAATGTTATGATGAGGTCTACATGAGTTCATTTAAGAGAGTATTTCAATATAAAATTGAGTGTTATTGAGATTAGATAAATATTTAAGAAGTAGATCCTTCTGTCAAGTATCAATAACTTAAGGAGTCTTGTCATGGCCTAGTCATGGCATGAAGAGACCTTGTGTGAAGGCATGGGCCTAGTTGCTTTATAAGATGAGCGGTCTCAAGAATGTTAGAAGATGTATGGAATTTTTTTATCATTATAAGAGGTTTATTGAGCATGTGTATGAGGTTTTTAGAGCTTAGACAATGGTTATAAGGTCAGTTTCAAGGGCTAATGTGGTTTGCAAGTCAAAGTCTAGAAAGCAAAGAGAGAAATTATGGCCAAATGAGGTATGAGATTTAGATTTCAAGATAAGAATTAGAATGTGAGCATTATAATTGGTGTGATAAATTTTTCTAGGTGTGTTGACCAATTAATAATGGAAAATGGTTTAAAGCCTTAAGTAACCCTAATAGTGACCTGATATGAAATAAGTTGTTTTAAAGTGATAAATATGGATTAGTATGGATATTTTAGTGATTTTAGGTTGTATTCAACTCTCCCAAGAATTCATAGGTGTGATTGAGTCTTCAGGTGAGTGCATGGACCTTATAGGAAAGGCCTTATTTCTCAAATATTTTTTGTAGTAGTCAAAGTTGAAAAATTCAATATTGCTAAATAGATGGTTAAATTTTTTTCATGAAGGTTTATATACAATTTCAATCACTTAGGTGTGTAAATTTGGTGATCTAATTTGGTTAGTCACTAGTAGTCCTAATAAAGAAAATAGTGCAAAACTTAGGCAGTATGAAAAAGTGGCTTTTGGTTTGATCTTATGAAAGAGTGATGGATATAAGTGCATGGATTTTTTTTTTGAATTTTATGTAATATTAATGCTTTGTATAAGTATTTTTAGTTAGTGAAAGTAGATAAAATTTTGAATCCAAAATGGCTTGTCTAGTTGAGTGAGGTCTATGAGAGAGAAGGTCAACAAATTAGTCTACAAAACTAATAGTTACCATTAAATATTATGATATTTTTACTGGAGGTTATTCTAAGGATTTTCTAATATCATTTTCATTCATTTTTTGTACTTTTATGTGTCATGAGTTTAAGTTTCCATGAATGTGTTTTGAGGCTAGTTAGTAATTCAGAGTGAGCATTTTATAGAGAAGAGTTTTATCCTATATACCCTATATTGAATTACAAAATGAAGTTTTTTATGAACCTAAGGTAATTAGGTTTATGAATATGTGATTTATTTTTATGTTTATTTGTAAAAATTGTGTTTATGCTTCAGTTATTCAAGACAAATTTTCTATGTGCATGAAGGCCTATTGTGAACAATGTTTTGAGAAGGGGTTCAAGTGGTGGTTGGACCTAAAATGTGTTTTGGAATTAAATTGAAGTTTTATAAGGTATTAAGTGTATTTTATTTGAATGGGTTATGAGTTAACATGTTACCAAAGTAGGCCTAATTAAATTAGGTTTCTGTAAGGCCTAAAAGAAGATTTGGTCTATTAAGTTGTAGACAAACTAATTTATTATTTTATTCATGTTTTAAATGTGTTATAATACCTATTTTAAGGGTAATAAAAAATTTCAAGTGTGGATGGTTGACCAAGGTGTGAGAGAGCAAGTGACTTGTATAAGAGCAAGTGACTTGTATAAGAGCAAGACTAATTAGGCCTAATTGATAGAGTGAGACAATTGGGTGAATGATCAAATTAAATATAAGATTGAAGAGCTAAATTAATTATTATATACCATCATATATGTGTCAATAAACTATAATTTAGATATAATATGGGTACTATAGATGAATATCAAGGTCATATGACCTAATATATCTCTAAGAGACCTACTTGAGCAAAAAAACCTAGAATGTAGTTTGAGAGGAACAAAAGAGAAAAAAGATATGAAGAAGGTAATAATCATCTATTATATGAGAAAAAAGGTCTTCTAAAGGTGATTAATATAATCAAGTGTATGATCTAGTACTAAGTCATTTAGGGGTGCCTCCTTTCAAGCAGGTGCTTTCTAAAACATAGTTGAGTGGGTACTTGGCTAGCTGGGGTTGGTGCTCCATATGAAGTTGGTGCTTCACTAAATATTGGTGTTTGTCTTATATGAATGTATTAAATTTAAAAATATTAGTGGGTTTTCTTCTCCTTAAGTTTTTCTCACATATATGATGTGTTATATTGTTTCTTTCTCTTGTATGGTTGCTTATTCTTGTTAGATCTATGTACTTATATGAATGGCTCATGAATTTTAAGTTGAATTGAATGAATGTTTTAAAGAGATTAATTCACCCCCCTCCCCCAAATATTCATTATGCTTCTAAAAATTGGTATCATATCAAATTCCTTTGGATCAAGCCTAATAACTGAAAGGTGATCCTAGAAGCACAAGATGTCTAAGCATTTAAGGAAAGAGAGTCAAGAGTTGATATCTATGGTAAAGGATCTTGAAGATAAGATATATATAATAAAGAGTGACATGACTAAAGTATATAAAATGGATGAAATTTCCATCAGGGATCACAAAAATTAATTAGAGGTCACAAATATAAGTCCGAGGTCAAAGTAAGTTGAATGTGATCGATTGAAGTATAATCTAGGTTCCTTGAAGGTTGAGCATGAGCAAATCATAGACAAGATGAGAAAGTTTGAGAAAGGTCATGAGAATATAGATCAAGTCAAAAATAATGCCAACATAAAGAGTAATATGAGAAGATAAATTAATCAGATTAATGCCATAAGGTATTCTAATTTCCCCCATGGTCATTATTTTTCTTGTTATCATTTAGACATAAAGAAAATAGCTGTAGAAGGATGCAACCCAAGAATGAGTTTTCATGGGACTATGGTAAAGAAATAAATTATCTAATAAGATATCACAAACCACATCAATTAAGAGGTATGTCTAACAAGAGTAAGGTTTTTTTCTATGAGTGTCAATGTGATGGTCATATTGTAAGGTTTTTTAAGATCAAATTGAATAAGTCCCAAAGTCATAACAAGATTTTGGAATCTCCTAAGAGATAAATCATGGTATGGAGACCAAATAAGGTGATAACTAGGCATGATCATCCTATGGATCAAGATGAATTAATTACCAAGGTAGAATACCAAGAGTTTTTGGTATCAGATCAAATAGAGAATAAGGATGACGTAGACATCAAGATAGAGGTTCCAATCATGACCAAAATTATCCTAAAGAATGACTATCAGCCTCATGATTGTAATTTGGTTGAGAAAAGAGTGGAGATCTAGGACCATATTTATTTCACATTATTCTAGAGCTCTATGAATTAAGATGCCTCTATTATACTTTATAGAGGCATTCATCACTCAATAGAATGATCATGGAGGTGTGTTAAAGAGATGTGTTGATCAGTCATCTAAAGGTAGAGAAATTATGAACATCATAATATTAAATACACATGATGGTTTAGAGGCATATATCATTGGTGCAGGTCATTCATGGCCAAGAGGATGTTTTAAAGGTCTCAGATTCTTTGGTGAGGTTATGTAGATCTAAATTTCCATTTAGAGAAACCAAAATGCATATCACAAGCTTAGAGAATCTAAACCATCATTGAATCATGTAATGCATCTAAAAAGTCAAACTTGGCCAAAGGGTTACATGGAGATGGTGTCAGATATCTCAAGAAGTTGTCTTGAAAATTTGGTGTCATGAGGAATCTTATATCTCAAGCTATATGCCATAAAATTTGGTCTATAAACAAGAGACATGCCATAGACTATCAAGTTTAACCCTTTGGAAATGGTCATAATTCAAAAATATGACCATTAAATTTGAATTTGAACTAGTCTACTAAAGAACCTAAGATCATAAACAATTGAATAGAATCTATGATATTGATCAAAATAGGTTGGTGTAAAAATAAAATATGAACTATAAAACATGAACAAAATCCTCTAAGTGGAAAGAGTTCTTGATTGTCCATACAATTGCAATAAATGCATGTTAAATTCAAAGGTTGTAGACTATGAAAAGTTTTAGAGACCCAAATAGATAGAAATGTTATTAAAACTAGTATAAAGCCTTAGAAATTATGTTTTGTAATGTTTCATGATGTTATTATTTCCTTGTAGACATTTTTCATGCATTTAAATAGATCTAGAATTTTATTTTTTTCAAGAAAAACATCATGAAATTTGACTATGTCATGAAGGTCTTTGACATTAGCTAACAAGGTTACTTTTAGAGTTTTTAAATGACTCTTGACTTAAAAAAAATTGGTCCATAAGTATGAAATTGTACCTAAGGTAATTTAGTGAAATTAATATGTAATCTAAATGATTATTATATGGGGTATGAAGAAGAACATGTAAGATAGAGGTAAGATAGACCTATGAGAGTTTTTTGTCTTCAAATACCAGTAAACTCTAGGAGAGTCCTTCATGAAGTAAAAGAATAGTATACAGATTTAAAAGTTTAGTGAACATTAGGTGGTTAATTTTAATAAGAATTATATATTGAATATCATGATTTAAAGGTGTGTAATAATTTAATCATTGTGCTCAGTGTGTCTTGACTGTCAAAGTAGAATATGGATTGGTCTACAAGACCAATATGATCGTGAAGGTATCTTTATAAATATGAATTGACATATAAATCATGTTTAAACATAATAATACTATGGTTAAGTGTCTATGGAGATATATCATAGGTCTGAGAGAATCATAACAAAGTTTTGAGTATACAAAAGATAGTGAAATCATGAAAAACTAGTAAGCATAAAAGAAGATTATAGAGTTGTTCATTGGGTTATTATCATGAAGAGTTAAGTATTATATGTGAATAAATATGAAATTAAGTTTATAGAGGAAAAATTCACATGTTGCATAGTCTAATTTTTCATATCATGAAGAAGACAAATAATGACAGAGATCTATCATAGTGAAGCATGTAAGCACAAACCTAGTTGATAAAATGATGCAAGGAAGATGTCATGATGAGGTCTATTCCATGGTGAATTGGGAAACATGAAATAGATAGATTGATGAAATAATAACATATAATATTATATATGGACATGATATGACTGATATTTTCTCTATCATAGATGACTAGATTATTCCCTTGTAATAATATCTTTGATTGCAAAAAAACCTAATAGACATGGTGGACAAGTGTGGATTATAGAAATGTTTTATGCTCATATGCATTGAGTGTGATTGATATAGGTATTTAAAGATGATATTTAGGTCATGTATCATAGTTATATATTCTTGGTATGCCCTAGTTGTGTAAGGTGAAGGTGATTAATCAAGCTAGAAATCTAGTAGACAGTGAACTAGGTGTTTTATAGACCTAATGAGTAGTGAAGTAATATAATAAGGGTTGTCATGATGTAGATGAATCAGATATGGGTTATGGAGCTTAGAAACGATCAAAAGAGATTATTTTCATAGGGTTTTAATGGATGATGATATATTGAGGAGATCAAAATACTCAATAAGAGCTTGGATAACTGAGAATAGGTAGACCTAATGCAATTAGGTCTCCATGAGACCTAATGGAGGAATAATGGTCTAATGAGTTGTGACCAATTAATATGGTATTAATTTTTTGTAGATAAATGTATATATGATATATTTAGACTATTTTTATGGATAAAATTGATGGTAAAATATTATGGTTGACCACAAGGTGAGATGATCATTTGACTAGTATTTATATAAGGTCAAATTGATAGTTTATATAAATAGAGTGAGAGAAGTTGAATATTAAGCTAGAAGATCAAAGTAGAAGATGTCAAGATGGTTTTATATCCATACCATGGAATCATGTGACTAATTCATATGATTTTAACATCAAAATAAGGTAAGAGGTCTCTATATTAGAGATATTAAGAAGAGAAGTAGATTCGAATCTATAAGGCTATCATATAAGATTAGAGATGTGTTAGAAATATGAGTATATTGATGAGACTTGTGATCATAAGATAAGGTGAATAATATGTAGATATTAATAGAGAGTGGTTTCCTTTGTTATATAAATAAAGGTAAGGATGGAATTTGGGGGATCATGATTTTAGAGATATTTCATGATTCTATTTGTTGAGTTAGTTCTGAGAGAGAAAGTTCAGTGATTAGGGAGAAGTTTTTGTGAGTGGTTTCCATGAGTTTTTTTCATAGTTTCTAAATAATTTATGAAATATAATGTATTTGAGATATAGCATCAACTCAAGGATAAAAATGGATTTATATAATTTGTTTGTAATAACTAGTATGAGCCTAAAGTGAGTATTTGTCTAGCATTTCATTGTGTGGTTTCTTGAAGTTTAGGTCCAAGGATCAGATAGATTTTTATGGAAGACCCTTTGTCATTAATTTCAAATGGGGAGCAAGACCATTTTGAGGGAGAAGAGATTTATTAGACTATAATGTGTTTTTCCATCAATGACAAAAGGGGAATTTGTTGGCATAATTTTATCATTGATGTCAATCTAATGTCATTAATGTTAAAGTGTGTTGTCATTAATGTCTAGATGCATTTAGTGAAGATGCATGATGAGTAGTCTTTGAGGTATGCATGATTTAAGGTTGATGTCTAGGTAAGCAAAGATAGTTGAGGTATCAACATGAGGTTGTCAAAGGTGATCAATGGTCAAGGTTATTACTTAGTGTTATATTTTTTGTTGGAAGGATTGTGTCGTGTTTGATGTTACTCTAGTTAAATATGATCAAGGTTGATGTTGCTCTAGTGAAGGATGATCAATGTGAATTGCCAATTTTTTAGTAAAGAAGAGAGTTGTAATGAGGTGTGTATGAGTTCATTAAAGAGAGTTTTAAAATGAAAATTTGAGTTCTATTATGATTAAGTAAGTGCTTAATAATCAAATATTTGTGTCAAGTATCAATAGCTTAAGGATTCTTATCATGGCTAGTCATGGCATGAAGAGACCTTGTGTGAAGGCATGGGCTTGGTTACTTAGTGTGATGAGTGGTATTGGGCATGTGATAAGATGTATGGTAGTGTCTGAAAATGGTAGGATTTTTTATGTCATATATATTGGGTTTTGATAGCTTGGATAGTGGTTATAAGGTCATTTTCAAGGACTATGTGATTTAAAGGTCAAGGTCTAGAGAGCAAAAAGAGAGATGGTGGCTAAATAAGGTATGAGATTTAGATTTAAAGATAAGAATGAGAATGTGAGAATTTTTAATCGTGTGATATATTTTATTATGTGTGTTAACTAAGTTTTAGGTCAAAGTTTGAAGGTTTAGGCTTGAAAAGTGTTATAAGGTCTCTCAAGTGCACAAGATGAAGAGTTGTCTATGTGAGAAGGTTTTTCAAGTGTCCATTGGCATGTTCAGCATCTACATGAGCACCTAAGATATTCATGGTAGATGGTTAATGTTCCTATATCAAATTTATATGCATTATTTTTTGTAATGAGGGACTAAGCTTTATGAATGATTTCTAATAGTGAAAGATGGTTTAAACCCTCAAAGAACACTAATAGTGACCTAATATGAAAGAAGTTATTCTAAAGTGATCATAATGGATTGGTATGGATATTTTATTAACTATATTTTATATTAAAGTCTCCTTAGAATTTATAGGTGTGATTAAGTCTTATAGGTGAGCGAGTAGACCCTACATGAAAGGCCTTATTTCTAGGAGATTTATTGTAGCAATCAGAGTTAACCAATTCAAATATGCTAAATGGATAGAAGAGAAAGTTTGAGACTTGTAGTTTATGCTCATAAAGGTTCCTCGAAAATTTTTATCCCTAAAGTGTGAAAATTTGGTGATCCAATTTGCCCAGTCGTTAGTGGGCTTAATGAAGAAAAATAAAGCAAAACCTAGGTAGTATGAAAAGGTGTCTTTTGGTGTGATTTCATGAAAGAGTGATGGATATAAGTGAATGGATATGTCTATTGGTAATTTTATGTCCTTTTAATTATTTTCATATGTTTTTTTAGTCAGTGAAAGTAGTGAAAATGTTGAAACCAAAATGGCTTGTCTGACTGAGTGAGGTCTATGAGAGATAAGGTCAATAAATTGGTATAAAATACCAATAGTTTCCATTAGAGATTATGATATTTTTGTTGGAGGTTTTTTTTAGGATGTTATTAGATCATTTTAATGCATTTTAAGTACTTTATTATGTTATTTTAGGTGTCAAATTTTTAATTTTCCATGAATATGTTTTGAGAGTAGTTGACAGTTCAGAGTGAGCATTTTACAGAGAAGAGTTTGAACATGTATACCCCAAGTTGAAGTATAAAATTAAGTTTTTAATGACCCTATGGTCATGAGGTTTCTTATTATATTATTTATTTTTATTATTATTTATCAAAATTGTGTTTATGCTTCAGTTTTTCAAGACATAAGAAGGCCTATTCTGAACAATGTTTTAAGAAAGGGTTCAAGTGGTGGTTAGACATAAAACATTTTGTGTACTTAAATTAAAGTTGTATAATATATATTTTATTTATTTTTAAATTATTTTTTTCATAAATTAAGTTTATTTTGTTTTAATGGGTCATGAGGTAATGTATTGCTAAAGTAGGCCTAATTGAATTAGGTCTCCTTAAGGCCTAAAAGAGGATTTGGTCTATTAAGTTTTAGATGACCTAATTTATTATTTTATTAATTATTTTATTTTTTTATAATACCTATTTTATTTTTAATCCAATTTTTTAAGTGTGTATGTCTGACCAAGGTGTGTGAAATCAAGTGACTTGTATAAGAGCAGGACTAATTAGGCCTAATTGATAGAGTGAGACAATTGGGTGAATGAACAAGTGAAATAGAAGATTGAAGAGCTGAATGAGGTATGATATACCATAATAGAGGTGTGAATAAATTTTAATGAATACGTAATATGGGTACTATAGATTAATATCAAGGTTATATGACTTAATCTATCTTTAAGAGACCTAGTTGAGTGAAAAAACCTAGAAGGTAGTTTGAGAAGAATATGAGAGAGAAGAGATAAAGAAGGTGATCATCATATATTATATGAGAAAAATGTATATTTATTTTTATCAATATAATCAAGTGGATGAGTTGGTGCTGAGTCAATAAGGGGTTGGTTCCTCTTTACAAGTGGGTGCTTGTTAAAGCTTAGTCAAGTGGGTGTTTGGTTAGTTGGGGTTGGTGCTCTATGTCAAGTTAGTGATACTAAATCTTACTGTTTGTATTATATTACTATATTCCATATGTAAAAATAAGTGTATTTTCTTCCCCTTTAGGGTTTCCCATATATATGATGTGTTATCTTATTTTTTGCTCTTGTATAGTTATTTATGCTTGATAGATCTATGTACTTGTATGAATGGATCATGAATGTTAAGTTGAATTGAATAGATATTTTGTAAATACTAATTAACCCTCCCTCTTAGTCATTATTCTTCCAATAGAGTAACAATAATGATGCAAGTATTTGTTATTATCTTTCATTCAAAAGTTATAAAGCATCTATTGGTATTATAAGCCTAGATTGATTCTAGGTGAGGTGGATAAAGAAACTTTGTTAGTTCCTTTATCAAGAGAAAGTATAAGGTTTAAAAACCCGTTGATATAATTTGGTAAAAATTAAGTTTTGACATCATTTTATAATAGAGTGTAATATTTTTACAAAGTCTTTGAATTTTTGGTATTTCGAAGGTAAAGGCAAAACTTCAATAGCATTCCCTTTTTCGATGTGATTATTCTTTTAGCATCATGGATAAAATTATCAATCTCATATATAAAAATGGAAAATTATCACCTAAGAACTATAAATAATGGAATATAAACATGGATAACACTCTCATATTTAATTATTTATGGGAAATAATTGAGAAATAAACCACATCATTGAAATGACAAAATTAGTTGAATATCAAAAACATGATCAACAAGCTCTTGCCATATTGAAATAATATTGTACTAAACATGATATAATTCATATTAAGGTGGTTAAAAATAATGCATGGAAATCATTAAAATATTTATATGACAAATAACCTACATATAATAAGATTGACCTTCTTATGAAACTTTTGAACAATAAACTGGAAAATAATGAAGATGTCTTTGAATATCTTTCTCACACAAAAACACTTAAATAAGAACATCATACTACATGGGTTAAAATTAATTATTACATATTGATTTCCATAACATTGAATGGGATTATTTATAATTACACAATTTTTTTTGAATTGCTACAGCTTAGTGATAAGTTTAATGGAGCCACATTTGACACCATCTGTGAGTTGTTGACTCAACATGAGAGATAATTTGTAAAGAAGAAAAGTATGCCTATTGAAGAGTATCACTATATAAATAATAGGTATCATTATTTATATCATCACCATGTATAATGATATTTTTAGAATCATTCTTTGAAACACTCTCAGTGACATTCTTTACATCATTCTTGATGGTCTCCATAGCATTCACATCAACACTCTTAAGGGTCTTCAAAATTTAGACATCACCATAGGCATTCTTATCACTCCTATAGTTATTCAAGTGATTAATATTCTTATGGATATATTTGGCACCATAAATATCCATAATTTTTCAAATATTAGACATCTTACAGATGTTTGTCCTTCTCAACAACCTTGCTCTCCACATAAAAATAAAGTTGAGGCCAATTATGTGGATCATTTTAATGATTGATCTTATAGTTACTCTAGTTATTTTGGTTATTCTAATACATCCTCTAATTATGAGTCATCCTATATAGGTAAGGTCTATAGTCCTGATAGACCTAACACCATCTTTAGAGTGTTTAGTGATTTACCCATCTTATGCAAGCCACTAGGCTCAAGATTAGGAATTATTGTAGTATCAGTTTTTTGCCTAGAGTTCTTACTTTCAGTTCCATTTTTTTATTTCCATACCTAATATTCATGTCATGAAATAGACAAGATTAATTTATTTTGGCTCTCTCAATGCACAACTTCTAATTGATCACCTGATAGGGGGAAAAGATATTACATTTGTTGATCTTCAATCAGTCATCAGTGATAGTACAATTTAATAGGGGTTGATATCACCTTTAATTTTAATCAAAGGTCATCAAAATTTGTTGAGAATCAAGTAGATGTGACATACATAGTATGTTTTTTATCATTTGGATGGGTTCTTGTGTGGGACCTTATGTGATCAATGTATTTGGATATGTTTGATTGTGTTCCACTATAGTATGATATGATGGTCATTGGGGATGATTATAATTTGATTATGTTCATCAACCATTTTTTGCCACAAATTATAGGGGCAAGCTTCTTTATGGATCCACATCAATTTTTTATTACTACCATAAATATAATGCACCACTTGCAGTTATAACAGAGTTCCTTTGATGACTTTAGAGTCATTATTCTAGATCTTTTATACCCCTTTAGATCAAGGGGGAGTTTATTGGATTATTTTATGATCCAAGGTTATTTTATTTTCATGTTTTAAATTCTATTTAATTTATTTTATTTTTTTATTTGTAATAAGTATTTGGTTCATAGGAATGTTAGTTATATCCTTAACCACCTCATGAAAAGCTTTTAAATATTTTCACATCTATTTGTAAACATCATCCAATAATAATAAATTACTATTTTCTAGGTGAAAATATTTGGTTGTTATGTAATTTATTCATATTACTCCATTTTCTTGAGCCATCATACTCTTCACAATTGTGTCTATCTATTATAGTGTTATTATATAAATACCAATCCAATGTAACATAACTCAATTCTCATGTTTGTGTGATACATTCCATTTATCTAATTAGGTCATAATTTGTCTCTACAAATCTTTTTTTCTTAATATAGCATCCATTCAATAGAATCCTATTTTTTGTCAGCCTAGAAAAATGTTATGTTGTTTTGGTAATTAAAGAAAATCTATGGTGTCTGTAGTTTGGTTTTTGAGATAATAGAGAGTCCTTATAATATCCTTGATTGTATATGATTATTCATCCTCTTTATTGACCTAGTGATCTATATCCTCTAATGAGTCTTTGAGTAACTCATAAATATCATTAGAATTTGTCCATCCATCATAAACTCATAGTCATAGCTCATTATGTAATTTAAGAGTCTATAATTCATCTTGAATGGATCCTCAAAGATGTCCACAATATTGAAATTGATGTTTAGTGACCTCACAATATCCTAGATACATCATGAAGAGACTAGGAGTTTACCAAATGTGTTTTCACATGGGAAGACCTCAAACTTGGATATGGACTTGAGGAGCCCTAACACCTTGATGGGTATGAGCTCATCTACATACTCAATATTGTCATCCTTGGAATAATAATTTATGTTTGTCATATGGATATCTTTGATCATATTAAATATTTCATTCCTTGTAATAAATTTGTGTTATAATATTCTCACTCTATTATATGATTAGATGATGAAGTGACCATTATTGAGCTATATGAACTTTACATATAATAAAAATAATAATAATAAAGGGTAAACTCTATGATTTAGGAAGAATTTGATGAAAAGGAATTTAAATGAATTGATCTTTAAGACAATAAATGATAGTACACCTAACCTTGGTACAATCTTATATGCTTTGAGATATTTTTGTAGTAATAGATTTGGAGGGCTCACATCATGCAAACTAAACTCTAAGTTGATGGCATGATTCCAATATGTCCATTTCCTAAAATTGGAATTAATTTGAGATAAATAATCCCTCTTTTAAATTTTATTGATGGCTATGAGACTCTTTGAGATGTTAGATCATGATCCTTTCTCATTAGCATTAATAAGTTTAGGAAGCATGGAGATCACACACCTACTATCCCCCAAGAATTATGGATTATTTTAGATTTATCCATGTTTAACTTTAATACTGGTAGACTCATAGAGTGTTATGTTGATTGGATGTAGTAGGGATCCATGTGTTTTGATATCTCTACATACTTGAACTAGTAGCTTAGGTGTAGTGGGTACATTTGGAACTTTATAATTTGATATGAGGGGAATCCTGATTTATACTCTATTCTAATCCACCTAAAATGGTTTGGGACCTCTTAACACTTGAGAGTATAAAGGTACACATGGAACTTTTCTATTCATTGAGAAGTTTTAGACATAGACATGTATGTTTCCACAAGGCTTATAGAAGACATGTGGCACCTTTTTATTGGCTTTGGGGTGTAACAAATTTGACACCTCTAATAACTTTTAGGATCTAACATATTTGATATCATAGGACTAATATAATACATTTGGATCCTCTTCATTGGTTTTGGTTTCTAACAAGTCTGCCACCTTTGGGAACTCTCAAGATTTGATAGGTTTGATGCTATGAAATTGATATAAGACTTATGGTGCCTCCTCAGTCGTTTTGATCTTTAAAAATTACTACACCTCTAACACACTGTAAAACATATAAATAAAAATAAATATTAAGACATAAAATGACACCCCATAAGCAATGGTTGTTTACCCATCATCCCAAAAGGCCTCTAGGAGAGAGCCAACTCAAATTATAGGACCTCTAGGAAAATATTATACAAAGAAAATTCTATAAAAATATAGTTAGAATCTAAAAATGGATAATTATATAAATATTTTAAGAGTGAAATGTGTTAACCATAACTTAAACACATATAATTGTAATGGATTTAATTATGACAAATATCTAATGGTATAACTATAGAGGATTCTTTCAATTAGGATTGAGTAGGTGTTAGTATTTATTTAATATAGAATAGTTAGACTTAATAGAGTGTTGGGAATTTTAAATTTTGACATTATATAGGTCCCTTTAATTTTACAAAAATTCATGTGATGGTCACAAAAAATGGAGACTATCCGGGGAAAACATTGTGCAGTGTTTAGAATCTAGACCATGGTCCTCCAATATTTAATTATTTGAAAAATGGATAGAACTTCTTTTGACAAAATAGTAGGAAAAAACACTTAAGTATACCTCAACATATAACATATTAGGATATAATTTATTTAATAAACCATATTGTGTGCATATTGATTTATTAACTCTATTATCTCACTTTTGAATTCATGATCAAGTTTAGATGTGGCCTTAGTGTGTAAAAATCATGAAAAGTACTTGTTATTTTACACAGATTAGATGAGGAAGGGGAAATATTTATCATTTCTCTAATTCTATCTAGGTGTCTATATCCCTGATAGACATACCTTTAGTTTAACTCCAAGCCTTATTCCATTTCCATCAAGGCCAACAATCTTGTGATGGATTTTTCCCAAATCACCCTTTTTTTTTTCCTAATTTTAGACTTCCTTTAGTTCTAATGTCTTGCTTATTTTAAACTTATGAGGGTTGGGAACTATATACACATAATATTTTCAAACTTTATCAATTATTAATGATTTCTATCTTGTAGGAACCCATTTAATCTCAATTTATCTAAGTGCATGCCCTATGGGGTGCACCAAAAAAGGGGTGGGTAGACCATTGGTGATTTTTAGGATTTTTGTCCCTTTTTTCCACTTGATATCAATCCAACCAGCTCTTAAAACCATTTCCATAAGCTTTGCCTCCCATTTTTCACACTCATCTAGTTATTTAACACCTTCATTAGACCTTTCCCTAACCTAAACCCCTTTTTGGAAGTTCACATGACTATGAAAACCACATCAACCATGTATTGATATTTAATAAGCTTACTAAGAACTAAGTCAACCATGGCTGACATAGTTCATTACCCAGTTAGTTTTTTGTCAATTTTAATCTAGGTCAATTGGGTCAACCTTGTCAACTAAAACTTTCAAAAGGGTTTAAGGTTACATCTACCTATTTAAACACATCCATTTATCCATTCTTAGAGAGACAACAAGAGTTAATTATTCATTTTCACTTCTTTATAATTTTTTCTTCCTCCATTTTACTTGAGGAGTCTTAGCTTAGGGTTTATACTTAGAGAAGAATATAGTCTTGTAGAGAAGTTTTGGATGATTTGGCCTTTCTTAGTGATCCTTAAAAACTATAAAAACCTATCTCAAATCACCTTTAGCCAAGGGAGAGATTGAGTCTCAACGGGTTTATCTTCTAGGTAAGTATCTCTAACTTTGCTCCTCTTTTTAGTAGGTAGAAGTAACATAAGTAATGGATTTTGAATAATATTACTCTCTCCATGAGTTATTTATTTATCTATACATAGATTAATTAGGATTCTCTTATGCATGTTTACTTTTATGTTTATTAACCCCACTTTGTCCCACAAGCTTTGGTGAGCACTAGATTAGACTTGTGCTCTACTTATTATTAGTTTAATGATTATGAAAACATAGTACCTAGTTATTAGAGGTACAATCATTAAGATAATGGATGAATTGGTGATTAAATAAATTCAACTCCAAAACCATAACTTCAAACTCCTAGCCACTCAACATAAGCATTCATGAAGCATATAAACTAGTTATTACAAAGAACAAAGGAAACTATGCAAGATCAAAGCACATAACATATGGATTATGTGGTAAACCCTCATGGGGGATAAAACCCACTCTAAATCCTACAAACATATGGACTACAATCCTAAAAAATATCATAAACAAGATACTTTAGTGAATCACCCACTTCACAAGGAGCACTAACCCCTAAGCATGGACAAGAACCCACTTGCCCTAAGATGTTGAGCACCCACACAATACATCTGATATCAATATCTCCATAACTTTGATTGCATTTCAATATAATGGATAAATACTGAATAAAAACTCTCTTAAGCCCTTCACACTTCCTCAAACCTTCACACACAAGTAATGCATCCAAAACAACATTTTGGATCACTCTACACCACTTCACTCATCCTTAAACTTTAAACCTATAATAACAATATTACAACATTAAAAATATGACCTATAGGTCATACACATAATTTTTATATGTACAATCCACTAAGTTGGGTGGGGGGGGGAGGTGAATCAGTGGTGGCAAACAATTCAATTCAATTTCCAAATCCTTCAAATACTTAAGCATTCAATACAATCATTCATGAAGTAAATAGATCATTCATAGAAGTGAAAAAGAATGATAAAAAAGATCATATACTAACATATGATCTACATGGTAAACCCTCTTGGGGAAAAAAATCCACTCTCAATATTGCAAACACAGACTACTATCTTATAGGATGATCACAAGCATGAGAATGGTCAAGACCTTCTGACCAAGAACCTTGGTCAAGTCCTTCTAACCTAAGACCTTCAGTAAAATAAATATTCCACAAGGAAAACATTCTTGTAAGATGATCAAGTCCTTTGGACCACCTATTTGGTCAATTATTTTTCACCTAGAACCTTGATCAAGTCCTTCTGACCAAAGGTCTTTAGTGAAACTCCTATTCCATAAGGAGCACCTTCCCCTAAGGATGATCAAGTCCTTATAACCTAAATTTGATTTAAACACCTCAAACTTTTAACTGATGTCTTCTATACCTGATGATGCACTTCTTATAACACAACCTCCTTCACTTCTTCACACACTCACAATGCATCCAAATCTACCTTCTGGATCACTTTACACTTTGCTCATCCTCAACCTACAAGAGCACTATTATATCATCAAAATTATAACCTATAGTTCATAAAAAAATCCTAAATCTAATCAACTCATCAACTCATACACTGGTATCACTACCTCTCTTATTTCCTTTGCTCTTTACTCTTACACCACTCTCACAAGCTTGAAATCATCTCTTTTAGTTTCACTATTTATAAAGCCTTCATGCTTATCAATTTCTTGGTCAATCATTAGACTTGAATTAAATCTTAAGTATTATTTCACATAAATACATGTCTTAATACATTCCTCAAGGTTTTCCATAACATCTATGGGTCACACTTAAGTAGCTATGCCTTTCAAATAGGCCTTACTAGCCCTTATAAGTCTCATAGAGACCTATTCACTTCTTTAACACTTCATTGAGAAAATTAAAAGCATAATACATTATAAAAACACATAATTCCACTCCACATTACCCCTTATACATACTCAATTTATTATATTCAATTTTTCTCATCTTTGCATATGCAAAATCTGCTCAAACATTAGCCTTGTACACAAGAACGTCATGAATAAACACATGGTCAGATTATTAGCCTTTGTTAATTTTGAATATGAGTTGGTAAAAATAAAAAATATAAATAGACCACTCTAATTAAGTATAAAATACTCTCCAATATATGATTCATCAAGAAACATCCAAATAACATCAAAACAAGCTCGATTATCCTTCTCGGGTTACTTATAAAACATAGTCAAATACATAGTCAACCTTGGAGATCAATAACTTTGAATTTTAAAAAATAAAACATTATAAAAATTTTATATATTTTCACCATAGATTCATATTAATCCTTTATTTTTACTCCAATAAATTCATCCTAGATCAAAATTTATAATCAAAATATAAAGCTCTAGTTTTTCCCTTTACAGATTCGAATATTCAAATGCCAACAGTCATAGTTAAACCTTAACCACTTTGATATAATCTCATTTACTCATTAATATTTTAAAAAAACACTATTTAAAACTTATTTTAATTATCTCTAACTTTAATTATGTTATACTTTGAATAGTTTGGCCACTTTGACTTACTACACTCCATTGATCGCAAATGCATGATAAAATGTGAATTGTTAGATCTTTATATTTTATCTTTAATTAACATTAAAACTTGATAAATTCATACCATATCACTAATTCAAAATATATTATATAAAATTCACATCATTTAACTCTTTGAGATTTTATCAAACATTACCTTGTGAAAAATTGACTAAGTATGGGGACCATTGCAATCTGTCTAAGTAGCCAACTTTGAACCTCAATAACTTCTTATGCACTCAAACACATGATCTCAAATTTGGACCATATGATCACCTTTAAAAATAAAATCCAACCATATATCAAAATACTCTTCAAATTTTCACATTAGTGAGATATATTACCATAAAAATGCCTTCTCAAAATTTTCTACTATAGAGCCAACTATGTCAAAAACTACCTGAGAGGCCAACTTTGCATTTGCATAAATTTTATTACAAATAATTACATGACCTAAAATTTATCACATATATAATTATATCCATATATCAATATTCCCCTAAAACCTTCACACATGAGAGATATGACATCAACAAATTAATTACTTGGCTCTGTTTGAACTTAGAAAACATTGTCAAAATACCTAGGAGCCCAACTTTGCACATGCATATCTTTTATCATGATACATCTCATGACCTAAAATTTTATGCATATAAACTAGGAAAAAAAATTATTTTTTTTTTTGAAAATTTCTACTTGACACCTCTATGTGTGTGAAATATGATTACATCAATATACTTACTCGACTCTGCTTGAACCCCTTTGCAAATTTGGCTAAGTATAAAAACTTAGTGAATTATGTCTAAAAATCCAAATTTTCACCCACATATATTTAACTATTCTTCATCACATGAATTTAAAATTAGACCATATCAAATTTTTAATTATGTGATCATAACCATATGACAAACTCCCCCTGACTCATCCACACATGTGAATGCTAACATCATCAATCTACTCACTCAGATTTGTCTACCACTGGACCAAAATGTCTACATGAAAACTATGAAATACCATATGAATTTCAATTATGAGAATAAGCACTCAAATCATATAATACCTCTTGTGATACCTACTTCACATCCTCAAATCCCTATACTTATCCCTAATCATCCATAACCATGCCAAAACTAAAGATCAACCAAGCCAACTTCAAACATACTAGGACAAGCACATTGCACACTTTTTCATTATCACTTAGACTATCAAGGAAATTTATCCACTCACTTTTCCAATTTTATCACATCACCATGACATCATTGATAACTCTCTAACAATCTCCCCTTTTTTCATTGATGCTAACACCCATCATAATATAATATACAACTCACCTTCCTTATTTCTCTTCAAGTACTCTCACCATAGGAACTTTCTCCCTCTTTGATACAATTACAAAGTGGGAACCAACTGATCCAAAGGACATATAAATACTACCAATATGAGAATAACATATTATAAATATATTAAAAACTCCCCCTTAGTTTGAGCTAACCTCTTCTTTCCTTGAAAACTTCCTCTTACTCCATGCTAACACTCTCTTCAACCAAGCACTTCAAAAAAAGAAAGAACACACAAAAATACTAAAATATGATATAAATCAAAAAAAAAAATATGATATAGACTCCCCTAATATATCTAAGCCATTTCACCTCTTGAGTATCTTCAAATCTCCACACATCATGAATAGCCACTACATAGGCTTACAAGCCTTCTTTCTCAAGCAACCACAAGAAACATTAACAAAACTTCATGCCACTCAAAAAATATGAAACATACTCTAAACCAACCTAAGAACTCACCTTGAAATACTCATACCTTTCTCTTTTAGATAAATTGAACAAAACATCAAATCTTCACACTAAGCCTATCTAGACTTCTTGTAGCCCTAACTAGAAATTGTAGATCCCACAAATTTTTTTAGACATATATTTAAGAACTAAAAATTCATATATGGATCACTATCATATTCTCCCTTAATCATATCAATTTTCATCACCTATCTCATCTTCTGCAACATACTTCCTTCAAAAGACTACTAATTAATTACACCTTTATGTTGATAAAAACAAGAATAAATTGAAAACCACAAACCTTAAAATCTATGTGAATCTTGATTTGATAACCCATTTAACCCATTCAACCTATTAATAATCCTTTTACCTCAAGTCATAAGGCTCAAAGCTTAAAATCCTATAATCTCAGAATAAACAGAGTCAACAAACCTCCTTCTAGTTAATGCCCACCTCTAAAACTTATTGCACATTTGGAGACAACCATCACATACTTTTGGGCCAAAAATTGAGTTTTCACACCTTTTGGAACCTTAACTTTCTATACCATGGCTTTGACCTTTAACAATAAATATAAACCTAGGAGCACGTGAGAACCTCCAAAAAGCACAAATAGGATCATCAAGACACAAAAACACTTGGAACACATCATAAAGAATTGCACAAACATTTTTGAGCACTAAACTCTTATTTTAATTCCATAAAACCCATTATTCCACCTAAAACACCCATTCTAATACTACATATATTGCATACACATCAACACTTTCTTCTCTTCTGAAATAAGTCTCGTTAGAAGCATAGATAGAGACTTCCTCTACACCATAATGTCCTAAAAAAAGTGAAGTCAGGAGTGGCCCACATCTCCTCAATAACCACTAGAATATTTTTGTAGCTATAAGCTAGATTGTCCTTATTCTTAGGCTTAAGATAAACAACTTGAGCCAATACTACAACATTCTCCTTCTCTTTTATGATAGAATTAACAACACATGGAGACAACATAAATTCATGACATACCTTTTCAACTAGAGAATCTCCTTTGTAGTTTGAAACCTCATTACTAGGCATTGACAACTGATGTTATTTTTAAGAAACTTTCTCAACAATAGTAGGATGTTCACTTGGATCAATACACACCTTAAAACTAGCATCAACTAGTACCTTTTTCTTCTCCTTAAGCTTGGTCTCTTCATTGTCAACATTAGTAGATAATGAAATCCCTTGGCATTCTTCTGATTCTATAGAATTCTCCACCATATAGAATAGGTTATTTGTACCTATAGTCTCATCATGACTCATACATACCACCTTTGGTTTCCATGCATTAACTTGTCTTCTCCTTTGCATTCTAGGAACCTGATTTATCTTATACTAACTTGTAGGATTTTAATTATAGAACCTATAAATATGGCCAATCTATTCACACTTGTAGGAAACCATTATTATTGAAGTGAACTCAACCTAACCTACCTGATATGGACAAAATCTTCAAATGGGTCCTATGTCATAACAACTAAAACAAACTACTTCTTTTAAAGAAGACTCACCTTGCCTTACCTTATTTGGACAATGCTTAGCAAAGTGTCCCACAGCATGATAATTTAAACACTCAACCTCTATTACAACTTTTGACTAATGACCCACATCATTGTTCCATGTAAACTCATTTCTAATAGGTCTTTTGAATTATCTAGCTCTATGCCCAAACTAATTACAAGTATAGTAGTAACCATTGAATTTTGCATACCTCATGACATTTGGGTATCTGATCTAATTTGTCTTCATCATTACATCACCTTCATTCTTTATCTGATGATATGTATTCATAGTCAATTGTCCTTATTTACATTAGTATTCATCTTATTTTTAACTGCATTATCTAGTTTTTCTTTGTATCTGAGGCCAGTTCAATCACTTGCATGCTTTTGACCACTCAGGATATTGTCTGGATCACTTGAGTTTTTTTCAAAACTCACAAATGACTTTGTCTTAGTATATGTAATCTCTAAATTAGAATTCAATGACTCAATTTGAATTACATACCTTAAACATTCTTCTTCTTTGGCTCTTAGACTTGCAAGCATAGATTCTAATTTAGAATTAATAAACATGACAACACCTTCATGCTCTCTAGATTCTTCTACCAATTTTGCCTCAAACATATTTTATTTCTCCTCATAGTCCTTGATTTGTGACTTCATATTCTTTTTAATCTTTTTTTCAATATTTAGTTATTCAAGGGCATTCATCAATTCAATCTCATAGTCCACCTCATCTTTCTCATCATCTGAATCACTCTAAGTAGACTCATTTTGATGGTAACAACTTCCTTCCTTAGCCATGAAGAGGGATTCATATTCAATAGGACCATCATCTTCATGATCAAACTTTGAGTCACTATGTTCACTCTCATCTGATGAGTTGTAATCTTTATTGGTGTCAAGTCTCTTCTTGTTCTTGAAGGACTTCTTGTTGTCATACTTCCTGAATCCTTTCTTCTTAGACCTGTATGTCTTCTTGTCTTCATCTTGGTGTTCACCACACTATTCATCATCATCCTTTTTATTATTATGAGGGAACTTATTAATAAAATGTCCTACCACTCCAAAATTGAAGCATTTGAAGGGTATCTTACCCTTATACTTGCCTAAACCTATTTTCAATTTTCTTGTAAATAAAACAATTAGTTCATCTTCATCAATATCAGATATGTCATCCTCCTTGAGTTTCTTACCTTGGAAATTCTTTTTTGGCTTTAGTTTAGTCTTGAAATATTCTTCCTTATTTGATGGTATATCACCATTTGCCCTCATCTCATGGGTAATAAGGATGCCATGTAATTGATCCATCTTAAACTGAGTAAGATCATGAATTTCTTCCACAACAGACATTTTTAAATCAAAATTAAAAGAGATATATATTAATACCATTTGTATTATAGTAGCTTCTTCAAGCTTCCCTCCAATACCTCTGATAGTGTTTATAGTATCATCAACTCTATATACAAAGGATGTAATAGAATCTTTTTATTTCATCTTGAGACTCTCAAATTGTCTTCGGTGAGTCTACAACTTTCCAACTTAACCTTTTAATCTCCTTCAATAATAGTCTTCAATTTATCCCATATTTCCTTGGCATATGTGTAATAAATTTCTTTGGTGAACTCAGACTTTGTAAGACCACAAGTGATGGCATTCATTGCCTTAGAATTCTTCTCAAATAGCTTCTTGTTTGTAAGACTAGATGAAGGAATAGCAAGAGAAAAATAACCATCCAAAATAGATTGCCATACATAAAACCCTAGGGACATAATGTATGTCCTCATCCATGCACTCCAAAATGCATAATTAGATCTATTGAACATTTGTGCTTGCTTAGTAGAGAAACCACCTTGCATATTCTGACTAGCCATTATACCTTGGATCACCTTCAAGTTGTCAATCCTTTACCAAATGACCTACTCTAATACCAATTATTAGAGGTACAATTCATTGAGATTAGGGGGGTGAATTAGAGATAGAAAATAATTCGATTCCATTTCTAAATCTTTCAAATTTTTAAGCATTCAATACAATCATTCATGAAGCATACAGATCATTCATAATAGTGAATAAGAAGGATAAATCAAAATCACATACACAACACAAGATTTACATGGGAAACCCTCTTGGGGAATAAAACCCACTCTCAAGCCTATAAACACATGGATTACTATCCTAGAAGATGATCACATACATGATACTAGCTATGTCCTTCTGACCAAGAACCTTGGTCAAGTCCTTCTGACCTAAGGCCTTTAGTGAAATAGTTGTTCCATGAGGAGCACTTACTCCTAATATGATCAAGTCATTTTGACCTAGCATGTTGATCAAGTCCTTATGACGCTCCTTTGATATTAAAACCTCCATGTTTGAACGGATGTCTTCTACACTTGATAATGGACCTTTGATAACTCAACCTCCTTTGCTTCTTCACACACTCATAATGCATCCAAAACTACCTTTTGGATCACTTACACTTTGCTCATCCTCAACCTGAAAAAGCACTATTCTATCATCAAAATTATGACCTAAAGGTCATACACATAGCCTTCAATCTACTCAGCTTACCAAATCATCCACTAGGCACACTACCTCTCTTCTTTCCTTCACTCTTTGCTCTTAGTCCAGTCTCACAAGCTTAGAAACCATCTCCTTTGGTTTCACTATTTATAGAGCCTTCATGCTTATCAGTTTCTTCATTAGCCATTAGACTTAACCTAATCATTAAGTATTAATTCATATAAAGACACAACTCAATATATCCACAAGGTTAGCCATAGCATTTATGTGTCACACTTAAGTAGCCACACCTTTCAAATAGACCTTACTAGCCTTTATAGGTCTCATGGAGACTTATTCACTTTGTTAGCACTTCATTAAGCAAATTAAGAACACCAGACCTTATACAAATACATAGGTCCAATCCACATGACCCCTTTGACATCCTCACATGATTATAATCAATTTTTCTCACCTCTGTGTATGAACAATCTACCCAAACATTAGCCTTGTACATAAGAATATCATGAATAAACACATAATTAAATTATTATCCTTTATTCATATTTAAAATGAGTTGGTTAAACATCCAAAATACATACATACCACTCACATGGAGTCTAAAATACTCTCCAATATTTAATTCATCAATAACCATCCAAACATCATCAAAACAAGCTTAATTATCCTTCTCAAGTTACTTATAGAACAAAGTCAAATACATAGTTAAATTTGGAGCTCAATGAATTTGATTTTACAAAAGTTCAAACCTTATAAAAATTTTATATGGATGCACCATGAAGTATTGTTCAATTTTTATTTTGACTCCATTAATAAATTCATCCTAGATCAAAATTTATAATCAAAATATAGAGCTCTAGTTTTTCCCTTTGTAAATTCAAATATTCAAATGCTAATGGTCATAGTTAAACCTCGACCACTTTGATATAATATTATCTCCTCACTTAGATTAGACAAATAGGATAATTATATGTTATTTTAAGGATATTTAACTTTAATTATTTTTAAATTCAAACATTTTGACCACTTTGACTTACTACACTTTGTGATCTCAAACACATTATAAAATGTGAATCGTTAGATGCTTATCTTTTATCTTTGCTTAGCATTAAACCTCAAGCACTTCCTACCATCTTGATTCTTCCTAAAATTTTGGAGTAAACTCTCATCATTTATATCTTTGAGATTTTATCAAACATTACCTTGTGAAAAATTGACCAAGTATGGGGACCATTGCAATCTATCTGAGTAGCCAACTTTGAACCTTAATAACTTCTTCTGTGCTTGGACACATGATCTAAAATTTGGACCATATGATCACCTTTCAAAATATAATCTAGCCATATATAAAAATACTCTTGAAACATTCATATGAGTGAGATATATCACCATTAAAATTCCTTCTCAAAAAAATTTTGCCACAGAGCCAACTATGTCAAAAAATCCATGGGATGCCAACTTTGCACTTGCATAATTACTATTACGCTTAGTTACATGAACTTAAATTTATCACATAAGGGATTCCATACATATATAAATATTCTCCTAAAACCTTCACATATGAGATATATGATGTCAACTAACTTCTTACTTAGCTTTATTTGAACCTAAAAAACACTGATAAAATGCCTGGAGCCCAACTTTTCACATGTTTATTTTTTATCATGATACATCACATGACCTAAAATTTGGAGATAAAAACTAGGCAAAAAATTAAACAAACCCATGTGACTATTTCCACTTGACACCTTCATGTGTGCAAAATATGAATACATCAATATGCTTACTTAGCTTTGCTTGAACTCCTTGGCAAATTTGGCAAGTATAGGAACTTAGTGAATTCTATTTGAGAATCCAACTTTACACCCATATATATTTAACTATGATTCATCACATGAATTAAAAATTAGATCATAACAACTTGGGACTGATGTGATCATAACCATATGACAAATTCCCCCTAACTCACCCACACATGTGAATGTTATCATCATCAATCTACTCACTTAGATTTCTCTACCACTAAACCAAAATGTCTAGATGCAAAACTATGAATGACCGGATGAATTCCAATAATGCACACAAGCACTAAAATAATATAATACATATTATGAGACCTCTTTCACATCTTAAAATCACCATACTTATCCCTAATCATCCCTAACCATGACAAAATTGAAGATCAACAAAGCTAACTTCAAGCATACTAGGACAAGCACATTGCACACTTTTTCATTATCACTTAGACTATCAATGCACTTCATCCACTCATATGGACACCTATATGACATCACCATGAAATAATTTACAACTCTCCAATAATATTCCTCACACTAATCTACTCTTTAATACATTCACCAAGCATACTCACACTTTTCTTTTCTCCACTTGTCAACTCTTGAAACCTTCATCTTTGTTTATGATTTTTATAGAGCATTCATGATCACCACCTTCTTGGTCAGCCACAAGACATTACATAACCCTTAAGTCTTATATACCACTTATAAAAATATAAACACCACCTACATAGGTTGACCATATCTTTGATATATCACCCTTAAGCACCAACACCTTTTAATTAGGCCTAAGAAGCCCTTATAGGTCTGTGGAGACCTATTCATCCTTTTAACACTTCATCAAGAAAAAATAGGAACATAAGAAAATTTCAAAGCACATGGTTCCATGTAACATGAACCTTAATACATACTCAAGTTATTAAATTAATCACTACACACCTCTACATATGTAAAACCTATCAAACATTCACCTTGTACATGAAAACACCATGAATGAACCAAATGTCAACTTCTAAGCAATGGTTATTACTAAATATGGATTGGTCAAACCTCCAAAATTTATATAAATGATCTTCATAGAGTCTAAAACAATCTCCAATAGATAATTAACCTTGAAACATCTAAACACCATTAATAAAAACACAAAATTCCTTCTCAGGTTACTTGTAGAATAAACTCAAACCCTTAATAAACTTTGAACCATAATAAATGCAAATGTATGACTAGTCAAACCTCAAAACTAGTTTTCATATATTACCCTTGAATTTCATTACCATTTTTATTTTTAATCCATCATCAAATTCATCGATCATTAAAATTTATAAGGAAAACATTTCAGTCTAGTTTTCCTTTGTAAATTCAAATATTTGAATTCCAATGGTCACTTTTTAATGCAAATTTGACCAAGTATGGAAACTAGTGAAATATACCTAGGAGATCAAATTTGAACCACCATAAATTTTTATAGACATAAATCAAATACCTAAAATTTTAAGCACATTTTCTAGGCACAAATATGAACAAATCCATGTGATCACTTTCTTTTGACTCCTTCACACATGAGAATCTTGATGTCATCAATTTGCTTACTCAAGAAATTCTACCAAGATGACTAGGATAACCTATACCTTCACAATACTACTTAGATGAATTCATTTAACTTCAAACAGTACACCAATTAAACTTTACCCCTTATATGACCCCTCAAACATGGTAAATACATCACCAACATCCATCATCTTGCCTAACTAAACAAACACTGGAAGGTCCATGTATGATCACTAAGGCACACTTTGTCATTGAGAACCATGCATACATATCAACTCATGGATAGTCTTGGCAACCTTAAGGACATCATCAAAAAACACATCAACAATTTCCCAACTTTTCATTGATTTCAACACTTGTAAATGTTTTCAAAACCAACAACAAAGCTATGCACATACTATTTCTCCCTCTACAAACACTTTCTCCCCCTTTAACACAATGATAAAGTGGGATTACATGTTCATCCTAAGGACTTGTAATTTTTTTTAAGTACAACATCAAGAAGGGACCTCTTTTAAGAGATTATAGAAACTCCCCCTATCACTATGCATATCATTCTTTACCAAGACTTCCTCAAGACTACTTATTGACAACACTCTTATTTGATGATGAACTAATATACTAATAATAAATGAATGATATTAAGAAAATATGATTGATAAAACCTTGAGAACACTGAGATGGACTCCCCCTAGGTTACCTAAACTTGGGCATAAGACTTCCTCAAGACTGCTTATTGACAAAACTCTTCTTTGACCATGCACTACTATATTAATAAGAAATGAATGATATTAATAAAATATGATTGATAAAACCTTGATAACTCTAAGATGGACTCCCCTTAAGTTACCTAAACTTGGGCACCCTGGGCACCCCTTGAACACATTCA
This sequence comes from Torreya grandis, assembly GCA_037957365.1. Classification (NCBI taxonomy): domain Eukaryota; kingdom Viridiplantae; phylum Streptophyta; class Pinopsida; order Cupressales; family Taxaceae; genus Torreya; species Torreya grandis. Next base: position 1,130,929 of record JARHVA010005319.1, read on the forward strand.
AACCATCTCCAACCATGATGAAATTTCATAGTTACCTTTAAATTTTCTCTCACAATCCAGACATATAATGGAGAGTGGACATTCAATATCTTTATCAAACATATATGATGCATAAATCTAGTTTAAAAACATATTCAATGACAACCATAACTTTGTATTTTGAAGAACATGATAAAAAATCACTTTTTTGCACTAGCCTTGCCTAGAAGCCTAATAGCCCTACCTAAACTTTGCACAACCCATAATTTGTTTTGTATGCACCCTCATGACTTGAAATTTCATATTTTATGCACACTCATATTCCCCCTCATGCATTCTAATAATCATCATACAAATCTTCATATGCATCATAGATCCTTCACAAACTAACCTACTAATTAGCCCTTCATTTACATGAATCCTCAACCATGGAAAAAACCATACACTTCCAAATGACTATAAAGTATTTTTTGAGAACAAATTTGGCAATTTCAATATAATAGGTAGCCTCATATCTCAACTCCTTTGGGAAGGTCACTAATTCATATGGTGTAAAACTTAAGGAATCAAAAAGAAATAGTGTCAACTTACCATTGTATGGTCAACTCCAGATTTTGAAACTTCTCTCACACCTATAGGTCACCAATACACACCATTGGACCAATTTTTGAGGTTTTACTCCTTGGTAACCCATATAATCATGAAAGTGGTTTTTGTTCTATTAGCCCTTATGTTAGGACTATCATACTTGAGAAGCATCAAAATTCTTTAATTTTCCCTCAAGAGGTCTCAAAATCCTTAAAACACCTAGATAAAACCTATATAAGTTCAAAAAAAATTATATGCCAAAAATTCACCTTGAACAATCACCAATAATCATTTGACACTTGGAAAACTCATGACTATGTCTGCAGACCCTATGTATACCCCTATCAGTATGCCAAAACATCAAATGATGATCATGGGAGCCTTATACCATCTACTCAATACCTTTTACACATGTACACATCAAATCCAACTAGACCTCAAATACCCTAATTTTTTAGGATGAACTCTCACTAAGCAGTGATCATTGAGCAAAATGGTCAAACTAAACAAATGATCATTAAAGCTACATGTGACCAAGACAATGCATAAAACCCCATGAATTTAACTTGGACACATACTCTCCACCCTCAATATCAACCTTACCTTCATACTCAATGATTAGTCTTTCTAAACCAAGAATCAAAATTTCACTAAAACTTACATTTAGGACCAATGTCCCTGAATAGATTTATTGAATCTTTTCATCACTGACCTCTAGATAAATCTTATGAAATTGTTACCCCCCCTTAACCAATTACCTTATATTTATTTATATAAAAGGATATGACTCCCAAGATTTGTCTTGGATAGTCAAATGTTGTTTTTGTCAATGGTTTAGTCATAATATCTGCAAGTTGTTCTTTTGTAGACACATACTCTAACTTAACACTTTGATTAATCACTTGTTATTTCAATATATGATATCTAATATGAATGTGATTAGTTTTTGAGTACATAATATTATTCTTTTAGATAGTAATTACACTAGTATTATCACAATAAATAATACAAGGTCTATTCTATCTTACCTTATATTCTTCTAGGGTTTGTTTCATCCATATTACTTGAGTAAAATAGGAAGAAATGGTTATATACTTACATTATAAAATGAATAGGGATACAAAGGATTGATTCTTTCTTAGCTAAGACACCAAACATTCACCCATGAAGAAAATGCCACCACTGGTACTCTTATCATCCACACAACCTACCCAATTTGCATTAGTGTATGTCTTTAGAGTGAACTCTTTTCTCTTGGGGTGCCATAAACCATATTCTATGGTGTCCTTGAGATACCTCAATATTATTTTGACTTATTTCAAGTGAGACTCTCTAGGATTAGTTTGAAACCTATGTACAAGTCCTAGTGCTTGCATGATATCAAGCCTAGAAGCAATAGAGTACAAAAGACTTTCAATCATAGATCTATAAAAGGTTTGATCAACCTTTGGTGAGTCATATTATTTACTTAACTTGTATCATGTGATCATTAGAGTACTCATTATCTTACAATCCATCATGTCAAACTTTCTTGTCATATACTTGGTGTATCTTGCCTGTGAAATGAATATCCATGCATCAAGTTGATTAATCTACAATCCTAAAAATAAATAAAGTTCTCCCAATATTGACATTTCAAACTCAATCTTCATTACATATAAAAACTCTCTACTCATGTTGTCATTGTCAGATCCAAAAAATATGTCATCAATAGATACTACCACTAATAATTGATTATTTCCATCTATCTTAATGTAAAAATTTCAATCAACTACCCCTATTTTAAAGCCTTAGATCAATAAATACTTATCTAACCTATCATACCAAGATCTATAATATTTTTTAAGAGCATATAAAGCCTTATTTAGTTTACAAACATAGTCTTGATTACTTGTCATGGAAAAACTTTAGATAGATCAGTATAGACTTCTTCATATATGTTTCCATTAAAAAAGGTATATTTCACATCCATTTGGTAAAATTTTAAACCTTTAAATCTTTTATATGAAAAGAAGTGTCTAATTGCTTCCATTCTTGAAAAAGGATCAAAAATCTTATCAAAGTATGTCCCTTAAACTTGAGCATAACCTTTACACACCATACTAGCCTTATTTTTTGTGACCTCTCCTTTCTCATTCATCTTATTTATAAATACCCACTTAGTTCCTATCACATTTTTGTATTTTGACCTAGGTACTAAATCCCATATTTTATTATTTACTATTTGATCAAATTCCTCATCCATTTTACATGTCCAATTTTCATCCTTGCTAGCTTTCAAGAATTTTTTAGGTTCAACCTTGGATAACAAAGTTGTGTCTTGTTGTTTTGATTAATTAACACTCTCTTTCTAGTCTGTAAACTAGTATTCATATCTTCAATTATCTAGGAATATGGATGATCCTTGTGTATTCTCATAGATGGAGCTCTGGTTTCTTATCTTGCCTCTTCCTTTTCATCATCTAATTAAACATATATGCCTTCATCATTTGTGTTAGATTTATCTGTAGTGAAATTTATTTGCTAGTTAGGCCTCTTGATTTCACCTACTTCTTTAACTCTTAAATTTGAATTTCTAAAAACTTTGTGAAGTATCTTATTGAAGCATATGTAAGAAAAAATAATAAAGGAATAACCCAAGAATATGCCCTCATCAGATATTAAATCAAATTTTCCAAGATTTTCTTCATCCCTCTTGATAAAAAAACTTTCTCCCAAACACTCTAATTTTTTTGACATTAGCTTCCCTATTCTTCCTAGCTCATATAGAGTCTTATCACCATTTACTCTAACTTGGCATCTATTTAAGATGTATATTGATGGATTATTAACCTCTTCCCAATTACCATCTGATAGTTTGGAATCTTGAAGCATGGTTATACTCATCTCTTGGACAATTTTGTTTTTCCTTTCAACTACCCAATTTTGTTGGGTTGTCCTAGTGGTAGAATATTATCTTATAATCCCTTGATCTTCATAAAAAGTATCAAACTCATAAGACCAAAATTCACCTCCTCTTTATAATCTCACACACTTGATTTTTGATCCCTTTTCATTTTCAACAAGAGCTTTAAATGCTTTAAACTTTGTAAAGGCTTCTGATTATTCTTTAAGTAAATATATCCAAGTCATCCTAGTGGAATCGTTAATTAATAGCATAAATTAGATGTTACCTTGAATACATTGAGTTCTTTTAGGTCCACATAGGTTAGTGTAGATTAAATCCAATGGTACTATGGTGGGATTCTCCTTTCATTTGTATCTTCTTTTGGTTTGTTTCTCATGAAGTCATGCATTGTAGAAAGTATGAGAAATATTAGTGATTTTTGGCATATGCCTCACTAACCCTTTTGAACTGATCCTCACCAAGTTGTCAAAATTCATATGTCCAAGTCTTATATGCCAAAACTAACTTTCTTCTAATTTATTCATGAAACACCCCTCCCTTTTGGAATAATGAAACACATAGAAGTTGTTATCTGCCTTGTGAATATTTGTAACTAATTTGCCAAACTTGGATCTTCTCACTTCACACCATTTATCATGAAAATTTATAACATTTCCATGATTACACATTTGGATAACACTTAGAAGATTATGATTCAAACCTTCTACATACAAAAAATTTTTAGTTTCAGTATGACCATTATATAAACTTATTAAACTTTTACGAACTATGTTAGCAAAATTATTTTCACCAAATCTTACTGAACCTAAATTATGTTTTCTAAGAGAGATAAAATTGCTCTTGTCTCTTGTCATATGACTTGAGAATACACTATCTATGTACTATTTCTTATTTTCATCCTCTTGAGTATGCAAGGTAGTTTGAATAAACATTGACTCCTTTGATACACTAACTAAATTTTGCTCCTTTTCTTTAATCTTGGATTTGTCTTCCTTGAACCATTTTATGGAGTCAATGACTTGCATGTACTTTCTCTAATAGGTTCTCTTGAAATACTTGGCTATATGTCCTTATTAATTGTAGTTGTAGCATAGAACCTCATTTTTATTCTTTGAGGGGAAAGTATAGTCCCTATATCTATGACCATATTGATTACAAGTGTAAGAGTACCCATTAAAAACATAACCATAGTTTTCCTTGTTAGACATTCCTATTACTTAACCATCAATAACCCAAGAAGTTTCATCTTTGAATTCTTTGATATAACTAGGACTCAGATTATCTTTATATAAGAGAACATGTGTGTGTGTGTGTGCACGCGTGCGCGCGCGCGCGTGTGTGTGTGTGTGTGTGTGTGTGTGTGTGTGTGTGTGTGTGTGTGTGTGTGTGTGTGTGTGTGTGTGTGTGTGTGTGTGTGTGTGTGTGTGTCTTTGTGTGTGTGTGTGTGAGTGATAGATTTACCTTTAAAATGATCCATTATTTGATTCAAGCCTTTATCCATCATATCTTGTAGATTCTTGATTGTTGTTTTTAGTTTATATATTTATGTCTTCACACCATCAATGCTTGTATTACAATCATAACATATTGAAGAAGTTAGATCTAAATTTTTACTTCCTTTTTTATTCTTAAATCTTTCATTCTCTTAATATAGACATTTTATCTTTGATAGAGCACATACTAGTTCACCTTGAATATATGCCTCAGCCTCTTTGTCATCCATTGTATCTTTGATCACCTTCAAGTGGTTAAAATACAAAGGAGGTGTGGATTTGATACCAATTATTAAAGGTAAAATCATTGAGATCATGGGGGTTAATTAGTGATCTTAGCAATTCAATTCCAAAACCAAAAATTTAAACTTTTTTTCACTCAACATAAGCATTCATGAAGCATACAAACCAATTATTGTAAATAACAAAGTAAACTATGTAATATCAAAGCACATAGCATATAGACTATGTGGGAAAACCTCATGGTGGATAAAAACCACTCTCAATCCTAAAAAATCATGGACTAAAATCCTATAAGAGATCAAAAACAAGAGACTTTAGTGAAGCACCCATTTCACAAGGAGCACTAACCCCTAAGCATGGACAAGCACCCACTTGCCCTAAGATGTTGAGCACCCACACAACACCTATAATATCAATACCTATAGAAATTTTCTTTCCTTTAAATATATTGGATAAATAATTAATAACAACTCTCTTCAACCCTTCACACTCCTCAAACCTTCATATAAGCAATGCATCCAAAACAACCTTTTGGATCACTCTACACCTCTTCACTCATCCTCAATCTTCAACCATGAAATAAAAATATTACAATATCATAAATATAACATCTAATTCATACACATATTCTTCACACTGATCTTCCCTTAAATCCATCCACCAATCATACTCACACTTATGTTTCCTTTGATTGTCAACTTTAGAAACCTTCATTTGTGTTTATGATTTTTATAGAGAATTCATGATCACCACTTTCTTGGTCAGCCACAAGACATTCCTTAACCCTTAAGACTTCTATACCGCTTATAAAAATATCAACATCACCTACATATCTTGACCATAGATATCACCCTTAAACACCAACACCTTTAAAATTAAGCCTAATAAGTCCTTATAGGTCCATGGAGACCTATTCATCCTTTTAACACTTTACCAAGCAAAACTAAGAACATAATAACCACTTAAAATCACATATTTCTATGCCACATAACCCATAAGCCATCATCAAGTTATTACATTCATCAATATACACCTCTACATTTTCAAAACCTATCAAAAATTTTCCTTGTACATGAAAACACCATGAACAAAGTGAAAGTTAACTTCTAAGTAATGGTTCATACTAAATATGGATTGGTAAAACCTACAAAATCCATACATATGATGTTTAGAGAGTATAAAATAGTCTTAAATATATAATTCACCTTGAAACATCCAAAAAAATTCAATAAAAACACAAACATCCTTTTTGTGTCACTTGTAGAAGAAATTCAAACACTCAGACAACTTTGAACCATAATAAATGCAAATGTATGACCATTCAAACCTCAAAACTAAGTTTCATAGATTGAAATTGAAGTTAAATACCACTTTGATTTTTACACCATCATAAAATTCATCCATCATCAAAATTTATTATGAAAACATTATAGACTAGTTTTCTTTTGTAAATTCAAATATTTGAATTCCAACGACCACTTTTTAATGCAAATTTGACTATGGAAACTAGTGAAATCTACCTAGGAGTGCAAATTTAAACCACCTTAACTTTTGATAGACATCAATTCAAGACATAAGATTGGAAACACATGTTCTAGTCATAAATATGAATAAAACCATGTGACTACTTTCTTATGACACCTTCACATGTGTGAATTAAGATGTCTTCAATTTACTTAATAAATTTTGCCAAGATGACTAGGATAACCTAGACCTTCACAATACTACTTAGATGAATTACTTTCACTTACACAAGTATACCAAGCACTCTTGAACCCTTATATGACCCCTCAAACATGGTAAATACATCACCAACATCTATCATATTTCCTAACCAAACAAACACTGTAAGGTCCATACATGATCACTAAAGGACACTTTGTCATTAATAACCATGAATATATATTAACTCATAGACACTATTATTCACCTTAGGTACATCATAAAAAATACATCAATATTATTTAGGGATATCACATAGTTTTTCTTAACTAGAGGCTTTGAAATCCTCCCTAATGATATTATTGTGGTAAGAGATCCCTTGGTTAGGTCTAACAAATCCATATTAGTTATGACCCCAATTATCTAATGTATCCCCAGTCAAAAGTGTAATTAGGATCTATATTCTCTCAAATAAGTTGTATTTATAGATTTGTTATATTTCCCATTACATACATTCTAGTGAACCTGATGTGAATCTAACACTTGCAGGTTTTCTTTCATGTTTTCATTTTTATCATTCTATTATTTTCTATTTTTGTGATACTTTATCGACCAGGTTAGTATAGTTATAAATTTTGTTTATAGTTTTAACAAATATTCATATCATAATGACTATGTTCTTTTTATGCAATTCTTCATTAGATGTAGGTTACTAGATTGGACAGGTTGACATAATACTCTTCTTTAATCCCAAATATTAAACTAAGTCAAACATGTCCACTTAGTCTTCTATTCAACATCTAGATAACAAATTAAGTCAAATAGGTCAACTTAGTCTTCTAGTCAACATCCATAATAACAACTAAGTCAAGTAGGTCAACTTAGTCATCTTATCAGGTTTTAACAAATAGGGTTTCATAGAATAGGTCAAACCAGTCACCTTAGTTAGAATAATTTTCAAGCAACATTCAAGGCACTACATCAAAAAAATTATAATCCTAATCATCTTCTAACCCACCAAGCTTACTCTTTTTCTCTCTCTCTATCAATTCATTACTTCATTATAGTTCTATTTTATGTAATCTTGTAGTCTTCAAAACTATAATCCGATAACAAACTAGGTTGACCTAGTCGACTTAATTTTGTATCTTATCTTTTATTTAAAAGAATAAGTTCACCTATTCAACTTAGTTTTTAAAGACTCCTAATTCTATAGAATAGTAGTGACCCAATCAACTCTATTTTTTACTATTTATATATATTATCATCTAAACTGAATCTATACTATTATTAATTTTATAATTAGCAATTGTATGCTAGTAATTTAATTCACACTTTGATTTTTAATTGTTTACATGCTTATAGTAGTTCACATAGTCCAATTAGGTGGTTTTTCAAATTACCATGTATTTACACTATTTTACTCTTTTTGCACACACTACTAAATCAAAAAATACTTAAAATGCATTTACCATTTATCTTCTCAAGGCCTACCTACTTAGATTTCATCACCAAGGGGGAAGCTAACTTGGTTATCTTGCCAAGTATAAACACATTGTAATTGTATACATTTACAAATCACCCAACACCCTTATCACTATGGGATTATGAAGTCAGGGGTTAGGCCCCAATACCAAGCTAGTACCATTACCAACACATATCTTTTTTAGCCTAAACATCTTATAACCATCTATAGATTACTTTCTAGTTCCCTAGTTTTAGCCAACTTCCTTATCACCCTTAAAATAACACTTTATAATAATCTAACAATACTCAAGAGGACCACTTAGTTATCATTTACTTTTTAGTTGACTATTTTCTCTCTAATCATTTTGTGTTGTATTAAAAAAAATGTATTAGCTAGCATTAGTACAAGGTGTTGTATTGTGTGCCCTAATTAGATCATTCACATTAATCCAAATGTTTATGTGTTTGCTTCCATTTATTTATTCAATTACATTACAAAAAAAATCCTATTTTTAGCACAATTTCATTTTGTTCAACACAATCTCTTATAGACTATCCTCTTCATAGCCTACATTATTAAGTTGACCTAGTCGACCCTATACTCTTTTCTATCATCTCGTTATATTACTAAGTCAAACTTATCAACTCTATATCCTTAAAAACTATCAGTTTGCTTATCTATAGTACTAAGTTGACCTACTCAACCCTATACTCATTTTTTTCAATTAGGTTACAGTACTAAGTAAACCTAGTTGACTTTGTATCCTTAACAAACTATCATTTTCCTTACTTGTAGTACTATGTTGACCTGGTCAACCTTGTATCTCTATTTTCCTTCTATATAGTAGTAATAAGTTAACCTAGTTGACTTCTTACTCTTTTCAATTCCCTTTTCAACAATATATAGTCAACCCAATTGACCTTATATCTAATTGCTAACCTTGCTCTTTTATCTGGATGACATAGTTCTCTATTTCTCATTCCTTAACATTATATTCATTTCTTAAAAACATCATGAAATCCCATATTAGAATCTTCTTGGACAACTTAAATACATTTATACACTATATGGGGTATTCTTTTCTCCTTTTATTTACCTCCCAATATAACCCTCACTCTTGGAGCACTTCTTCCCTGCCTTCATCTATAGATGATAACATGGTTGAAATCACACCTCATGATGAAGTAGGTGGATCTGATATTTTTTGTACCTATCCAAATAATTATCATATTCAAACTATTCAACATAATGTGGGAGCAATCAACACATTTCTATCCAACAATCCCACTGGTAATACACCTTCCAATAACCTTCCCCCTAATACCAATTTGGGGAGATATCCTACAAACACCAATCCACCAATTGATATGACTCAACTTCTCTCAAAATTCATACAACAAATGAATATAATGGAAACTTCTAATTACTCTCAAATTATGTCATTAAAAATTCATTTGATCAATATGGATAATCAACCTATGATTTTAAGTCCTTAAGACAATCCAAATTTTATTCCTCCACCTCTTAAATATGCCTCAATAAATGTTATTCCTCAACCTAACATTAATAACAAAATGTTTCAAAACATCCAAAATCAGCCTTTAGCTATTTTTATCATCTCCATTGATATTGGTAATATATCTCCAAATATCAAGTATGATGGGACTAAAGACCCTGCATCCTTTCTCAAAAGAATTGGCAATCTTTATAAAGAGTGGATCAAATTAATACTTTCACCCAAAAAAAATTCTAGTTAAAACCTTCATTGATGATGTTTTATAATGGTACAACCAACTTCCCCAATATTAAATTTGGAAACTTTAGGACTTATTCAACCCTCTAGTTAAATAGTTTCAACATAATGATCTTCTTAAAAATTGACTTAGCCATTTCATCAATGCTAGTAAATCTCCCATCGAATCAGCTCATGATTTTATCAAATGATGGAAGTCTCTAGCCCATATGGCTGGCTATAACATGATTAATGATAATTTGTTCAAACACTTTATTACTTATTTAACTCCACTTAAATATAATGTTAAAACTTTTGATCCTTAAATGTTTAATGAAGCTCTTAACCAAGCCAAATGTCAAGACTTCCTCATGAAGTAATTTGACCCTAATACCAAATTCCTTAAATTATATTTTTAAACTTCCACTAATGCCATCACTATAAATACTCCTCAAACCAAATGAGTTTCTAAATCCAACAATCCCCCATCTTCTCACATGCCACTAATTGTGCAACAAATGAAAAAATTCTTATGGCCCTGTAAACCCTTTACTTATCCTAAAAATCCTCCTAAATGGTATGACCCTAATCAATTATTTTATTCCACATTAACATTGGTCATTCTCATGAATATTGATAAGGGCTTATTAAATTTTTTGTCTCCTACATTCTTGGTGACTTATTCAATCACAAATCCATGATTCAACTCCATCATCAAGAGTACAACATTACTTATCAAAAATGACAAACTCCCAAAGCTTCTTCTTACAATAACCAAAAATATTTTCCCACATCTAATCATTAACAAAATACCAAGGATGTTTATTTGATCAATGTTAACTATGACCAATATTATAATAATTTTCAATATATTAATGCAACTAAGGTCAACTATCATTTTAAACCAACTCACAAAGATCCCATCACAAAACTTAAGAAACCATAATTGGAAGAACAACTTCTCAAAGATACTACAACCAATCATTTAGATTCAAAAGCCCATGAGGAACCACCTCTTCTTTTAAACCTCTAATAAATTACATTTTTTCAAAATCTACCTTACCTTTTAAACCTTGCACTGGTTCTTCATCTAAATCACATTAGAAATTTTTAAAAAAAACTTGACTCCATGCCCTATAATATTCCACTTATGGAGTTATTTTGTACTTACCCTTATCATCACAAGTTATGCAAGCAATAATTACAAGAGATTGAAGATCTATCTTTTATAGATGAATAACCACCCACTATTGAGAATTAACCTACCAACATGCACACCATTGAATCCATTTTTCCTTCTTCCAAGACTTCTATTAAACTTATCAAAGAGGACATGATTAATGATTAAATCATTTTCCATATTAATGTTCCACCCGTATTCATTAAAATAGACATTAATAATACCCTTATTTGTAAATTGTTAGTTGATGAGGGTTAGGTATTAATATGCCATCTTTGTGGCTCATCCAACAACTTTTATATAATAAGGATCATCTCAAGAAAATATACCTAACCTATCATGGATTTGATAAACCTAATCAAAATCCACTTGGTTATATTTGGCTTCCTCTAACAATTAGAGCTAGGACCATTCAAACTAGACTTATGGTCCTTAATTTGCCCCTATCATATAACATAATCCATGGTCACCCTTGTAATCATAAAATAAGGGATATCACTTCTTTTGGTAGCCAATGCATCAAATACCTACATAATGGAAAATGGTATAAACATGAGGCCAATCCCAACCCTTAGAGTATTCAATTTCCCAATCTGAAATCTCAATATCGCATTCCTACCATTTCTACTATCAATAGTTCTCCCTTAGGTAAATTCATTAACATCAATCCAGACTTATAGGTCACTCTCACTAATTTAGATGATGATGAACATAATGACTTGCATCATACTTTAAAAACTACTAAGATAGCTACTTATATTTTAGAGCGGCTTCCTTCCTCTTTATTACCTCATGATCACACCATTCTTCTCATTGATGAGATCAATGATTTCCCCTTCCAAGTAATGATCAGGAACATTCTTACCTAGAAGATGCCTTCACATGTAATGATTATGAAATGGCAAAATTATTCCAATATCTTCTAATCATGTCTACATGAAAGTTCAGTGATATCAAAATTTCACATAGTGAAACTTCCACTAAATCTTAGGCATCTACCTTCTCTCCAACTTATGATGATAACTACATCATGGCCCAAGCTCAATCTAGAGACTTGGATGTACAATATTATCAAAAAAAATTAGCTCAAATACATGCTTTTAATCAAGATTTTTACACCATTTTCATGTATTTTTAAGTAGTTCCTAAAGGTTATTTACCTCCCATTAATACTTTACTTCTTGATACTCCTTAGGTGGTAAAACAAATCTTACCTTCTAAAATTTCAAAAAAAAAATCATCTTCTCTGCCACCTGTAGATCCCATCATTACATTTGATTCTTCCCCCATAAAATAAACTCATGATACACAAATCTAATCCAATCAACCTAATCCTTCTACTCTTGAGATTATATTAGATGCCAAGGCCACAAATGTTCATCATATACATTCTAAATATGATCGCCATGGTAATCAAATTCTTGATCTTGAAGTAAATGTTGACTATTATGGTCATCTTCCCATTTATCCTAGTGATGAAGCTATTTTTGTATTACTTCATGCTTGAGAAACTCAACATCCTCAACAACATCACAAACATGGTAATTTAAAAAACAAAGCCCCTTATTTCAATAACTTCATCACTAGCATCAACTCTAAAGCTAATCTAATTAATTTTTTACAAAATTCACCATATCACTTCTAATATGGAAATTCTATGTTTATCAAATAAATTACTTGCATCGAATATGGTACTCCATCATTCCCTCACCCAATTATATTTTCTCTCAAAATCACACCTATTGAACATGATAACTTTAGTTTTTTTTATAAATATCATGAGATATTTTCTTGGTCCTATGAGGGCATGCTTGTTTTTTACCCTAGAATCATAGTGCATAATATTATCACTTATATCAATGCCAAACTTGCCTAATGAAAGTAACAAAAATTTCCCCCCAAAGTTTCCACCTTGTGCCATAAATAAATTATCGAACTTCTTGATGTTAAGTTTATTAAACTAGTAGAATATTTAGAAAGGCTTTCTAATATAGTCCCTGTTTAGGAAAAGGTCACTATGGTCATTTATATTTACATTGATATTTGTAATCTTAATCTTGCTTGTCCCAAGGATAATTTTCCTCAACCTTCAATAGATGCCATTATTGACTACACAACTAGTTATGAAATGTTGTCCCTTATGGATGGTTTCTTAGGATATAACCAAATTCACATTGCCCTTGAATACCAACATAAAATGTTCACCACATAATGGGGCACGTATTGCTATGTTAAAATTCCATTCAGATTTAAAAATGACAAAGATACCTATCAACAGGTAATGACTCATATATTTCATGATCTTATTCACAACATTTTATAAACCTATGTGGATGACCTCATCAATAAATATAAATATCACAAGACTCATATTTTTTTATCTTTCTATCTTCTTTGACCACCTTCTTAAGTACAAAGTTAAACTAAATCCTTACAAATGTTTTTTCAATGTCATATCTAGAAAACTATTAGGATTCTTTATTTCTCTCCCCAACATCGATGTTGACCTTGCAAATATTAACAATATCATCAAAATACCCATCCCTCAATCCATTATATACATTCACACTTACCTTGGTAAACTTGAGGAAATTAGATGATTCATCCCTGAAATGGCTTACCATATTTATTTCATCAATTATCTTCTTAGGAAAGGTAATGTTTTAGAATGGATGGATCCCTATCAAAAAGCATTTGATAATATGAAAGAATAATTAATCCACCCACATACTCTTCATCCCCCTTCAAATGATTGACCTTTGATCCTTTATACCTCTTACACATCCATATCAATTTTGGCAATGCTTTCCTAACAAGACAATAATAGAAGAGAATATTTCATATACTATATTAATTGAGGCCCCATCAATTATGAAAATTGTTACACCAAAGTTGAATGTGATTGCCTTGTCATATATTTTTCCACTAAAAAACTTTGACATTATATGCTTTATCAAACCACTTAAGTCATCATCCATTACAATCCCCTTCATCATTATTCTCCAAAGCCTTTCTTTCTAGGGACAAAATTGGAAAATGGATGGTCCTCCTCATGGAATTTGATCTCTAAATTATTACTCAAAAATCCATAAAAGGACAAATCATCACTAATCATCTTGTCATAGACCCTATACCAATAACCAACCACCTTAAATATAGTATTCTTGATGATAATACTCTATATTGAAGGTCTCAAACAAGTCACATCCCTTAAATATTACTTCCATAACTTCACTATTGATCTTGAAGCAAGTAATCTCGATGAATCTGATATCCTCCCTAATACTACTAAACTAAAAGTAGTTATCAAAGAACTTCTTAAAATTAATATTGATTTACATGAGGATACTTGGATCCTTCATTTTTATGTTTTTAAATTCATTAAAGGAGTTAGGTTAGGTTGTATCCTTACAATCCCTCTTGTAAAAATCATCCCATTATCTTTTCACTTAACATTCGATGTCACTAACAACATGGTAGAGTATGAAGCTTTCATATTAGGCAACTTAGATATCCAATACCTACATGATTTAAGTGATTTCCAACTCATTTGATACCAAATAAATTTTTATTACTAATGCAAAAGTGAGAATCTCATTTTTTATCATCTAATTTCAACTACTTTTGCCAAATATTTCATTTCTTTCACCATAAAATGTATCCCTCAAGATCAAAATTATATTACCAATTCCTTTGTTTTTTTAGCATCTCCTTTTCATCTACACCAAGTTCTTACTAATCTCACTTTTCTTATCCAAATAATAAAATATCCATTTTCTACTCAACCACAAGATTCACTTATTTACCACATTGAGGCTGATAACATTCAAAAAAGCCCATGGTTTAAAGACATAATTCAATTTTTGGAGCAAAACTTATCCTCCCAACCTCGATTCCCATGAAAAGACTCACATTCACAAATAATATTTTAAGTATGTATTTAGATATAACATCCTATATTATTTCAATATTTAAGGTACTTCATTTCATTTTATTATGAAAGATTAGGTTCCTCCTCTTCTTGAATAAGCACATGGGGTAATTTATGGTGGCCGCTATAACAAACATGTTATAACCCAAAAATGCTAATGTATGGGATACTTTTGGCCCACTCTTAAATAAGATGCAATTGAATTTGCTAAAAAGTGTAATCTTTGATAATTTCATGATGATTTAATTCATTCACCTCCATTTGAGCTTCAAACCATAGAATTTCCTTTGCCATTATCCATGTGGGTATTAGATCTCATAGGAAAATTACCTCACTCTCAATATGGGCATGTCTATATAATCACAACCATATAATATTTTACCAATTGAGGTAAGGCTATGGCCCTCATTAATGTCACCCATACTACCATCTCCAAACTCATCCTTAATAAAATAATTTTCCACTTTGGTGTCCCTCATACTATCATTTTAGATAATGGTGGTAATTTCAAAAATAAAGATGTCAAATGTAAAATCAATCACAAATTCTCCACACTCTATCATCCACAATGTAATGTCCAAGCCTAGTCCACCAAAAAAAATCTTAATAAAATTATCTAAAATATAATTTGTGAAACCCTATTGATTGGTGCCTTCATCTCTATCCTACTCTTTAAGCCTGTCACACTAACATACACATTGCCACTAGGACAACATCATTCTCTCTAGTCTATTATTCTGAATCAGTCCTCCCACTAGAAGTTGAGATTCGTTATCTCTATATATCTCTTCATGGTGTAATACCCAATTAATAATTATGTGAAGCTCACATTTTTTCTCTCAATCTCCTTGATGAGCACCATATTTCTACTTTACAACATAATCACCAATACAAGGCCCGTATCACCAAACAACATAAAAAATGAGTTAAAGTTCATACATTTAACATTAGTGATATTGTCTTTAAATTATACTATACTCATGACAAAGAAGGTAAATATGCCCAAAAATGGTGGGGACCTTATTTAGTAAAAGATATTATTGGTCCAAATACTTATCACTTTCATACTAATGAAGGCCATATTTTCAAAGACCCCACCAACACTCAATTCCTCAAGAATTATTTTACCTAAATCCTTTCCTTCTTTTCATGCTATATATATATATATATATATATATATATATATATATATATATATATATATATATATATATATATATATATATATATATATATATATATATATATATAACTTTTTTCAAGATACTTACATGGGTCTCACCCTCTATAGTAGTTCTCTATTTTTATAAACCTTACTTCTTCCTTTTAGTCTTTTAGTTTCCCTTTTTCTCATGAGTTGCATTGTAAAACCATAGATAGGACCTAGTCTTCCTCATGATTTACTTATTTTTATTTTCTCATTTTTCACAAACTTTTGATTCCCCTTGGGTTTATCTTTGTGAGTTTCAGTGTAATACCATGGATAAGACATGGCCTTCCTCATAAATACCATATTTTTCTTATATCATTTATTTTTCACATGATTTGTACATCCCTTGGGTTTCTCTTTTATGAGTTTCAGTTTAAGAAGATGGATAAGACCTATCCTTCCTCATAAAATCACCATATTCTTATATTCATGTCTATCATGTGTTCTACAATTGTTATGAGTTTTTGATCCTTGTTCTCAGCTTCAAATTTTGCTTATTTTATAGATAAAATTTTCACAAACAAATTATGTTAGCATGCTTTCCTACATTTCCCTCATTAATATGATAAGGAATCACACTTTACTATCATTTTACCCCTTTATACCCTTTGTCACATTTATTTTGATTTGGAGTCATTAAAATTATCTCATTTTTTATTGTTCTTAATTATCATTCCTTTCAATCCACATTGCATAAAACAAGTTTGAAGTCAAGATAACACTTTTATTTCACCTAACTTTATAAGAATCTTAGAAAACATACTCTCTAAGTTATCTCTCTTAGCAACTAGGACCAAAATATTCAAATGAAAGTCATCTTTAGCACTCATGTTTGGTTCTCTAAATACATATGGAGGAATAGAAAAATACATCAAAAAATTTAAAAGCCAAATCATTTAAAACAAAAGGTAATGATATACAAAATGAAACATATAAATCTCAAAATTCAAAATCACATCAAAAATACATTATTACAATCACATCTCCTATCTCCAATCGATGCTCAAATCCATATTTGGCCTCACACTAGAGCTAAGGTCCATTGGGGTGTGATAGGCTAGTATATTGAAATAGGATAACTCAATAAAATTTATGGTGCTACCTAATTTCTCATGAAATCACCTAACCTTAAAGGTAGACTAACATCTTTATAAGGGGTCCTGAGGAATAGGAAACATGTTGTGGGAAGGTAGGTCCATTTTTATTTTCATGAATATAACCTTCATGGGATGATCTATATACTTTATTTGTTAACCTAATACTTGTGTGGCTAAGAGAAGTTTTTTAGAGTCTTTAAGTTCAAAAGTCTTATTATTTTTACAAACCTAATTTGAGTGTCTTAACTTTGATAAAGATCTACTCTACCTTTCTTTTTCCTTCATTCTCCCCTCCACCCATTTCCTTTCGCCCCTTGATAGGTAAATTGTGATTCTAAATCTATTTTCCTTCTTCTATAATTCATTCTTCTTCACACCTTGTAAAACATGTTATCACTAATTTATTTTAGTTTTATCTATCCTTAAATCAAAAAAAGTTTGAGAAACTATGGATTACTTTCTTTACACCATGGCTCTACATTTTTATATATGTCTCAACATATGTTTACCATTTGTCATTATTATACAACCCTTTTTACAAACACATGAGTAAATTTATACTTTCATATAACTTTTCCATTATTGAGTGAGGTTTTTATGTTACTTCTCACTCACCAATGTTGTTTTCCATTTTATGCACCTTCTTCCATTGATGATTGAGTAAGGATTGTTCTTGCTCCCTCATCAAAATTGTTTTATGATTTTCTTTCCATCTTTGTTTAATTATTTTTACTAATTTCAAATTGATGTGTGATTATCATCCTTTTAAAATGTATCCTTGGTTTGAGTTGGTGAGTTTTCCTTTATTACTTAAGGTTTATTTATTTGATTTTTTTAGTATTTAGTAGCATTGGTTTTTTAGTTACCTGATTTACTCTAAGTTTTAGCTTTGTCATTTGGTCTAACATATAACTTGGTCTAAATGACTATGCCATATGCATCAACCCTATATTTTTATTTTAAAATCTTACTAAGTACTAGGTTGGCCATGGCTAACATAGTTCATTACCTAGTTAGATTTTTGTCATTTTCAATACTAGGTCGATCAGGTCAACCTTGTTGGTCAAAATTTTTTGAAGGGTTTAGGGTTAGATCCACTTATATAAACACATCCATTTTTCCATTCTTAGAGAGATAGTAAGAGTTAAATATATGTTTGTGCTTACTTATAATATGCTCTTTCACCATTCTACTTGAGGAGTCTTAGCTTAGGGTTTCTACTTCGAGAAGAATTTAGTCTTGTTTTGAAGTTTTAGATGTTTTGGCATTTATTAGTGATCCTTAAAAACCACAAAAAACTCTTATGAATCACCTTTGGTAAATTTAGATACTAAGTCTCAACAAGTTCATCTTTCAGGTAAGTATCTCTAACTTTGCTCATCTTTTTAATAGATAGAAGTAGCATAAGTAATGGATTTTAAATAATATTGATCTCTCCATGCATTATGGTTTTACCTATATATAGATTAATTATGATTCTCTTATTCATGTTTAATTTTATTTTTATTACCCCCACTTTATGACACAATCTTTTGTGAGCACTAGATTAGACTTTTTTTTTCACTTGTTATTAGTTTAGTGAATATGAAAACATAGGAGCTAGTTAGGGTTGTTGCATAATTTTACTTGATTAGAGGATTTGGAACCCTCCCTAGTGATATTATTATGGTAAGATATCCCTTGGATAGGTTTATAGGATCCATATTATTCATGACTTATATTATATAATGTATCCCCAATTGAAAGTGTAAGTAAGATCTATCTTCTCCGAGCTAAGATTGATTTATAGATCTATTGTATTTCCCATTGCATATAGGAACCAATGTATCCAAGGTGAATGATTGGTTCAGGTATTTATCTAACACTAAAGGAGACTCTTGGATTACTTAAGTATTTAATGGTTACTTTTCAATGTATTTTAATTGCATGGTTGATCTATTATTATAAATAAAACTTTTCTTAATTCACATGCTTGGTTTTACATGCATCGCATTTTACCCAATAGTAGTGGTGAAATAAATTATTCCATGTATTATATTATTCAATAATGGGGACCCACTTTATATTTGATCTTTCTCCAATTGAATCTTTTTTGTATGGATCACCTTTGGAAGGATTAAATCTAAGGGTACATGGACCAATGCTTGGGTTTTAATTTCATATTTTAGATGATTTTATATCCTGAGAATCTATCCAAGAAGGACATCATCTAAAATCCACTAAATATATAAATTACCTCATCAAGGGAGGGTAAATGATAGTTATCTTTTTTAGAATCTCAGTTTAGATTTTTGAAATCCACACATAGTCTAATTTCCCCACTTTTCTTGTGAATGGTCACTAATATGTCTACCCATGTCAAGTGATAGACTAGGAAGATAATTCTAAATAAGAGGAGATTATGAAAAAAATTGTGTATAAGAGGATTTAGGATTGGGTTCACATGCCATTTCCTCTATCTAAAAGGTTTTTGGTTTTAATTGAGTGGGATGGTATGTGATATAACACTTAATTCTATGATCTTAAGGTTTCCATGGGCCTAGGAAATAGCATATTTGTATCATAGCAATAACCTTTTGAGTTGTTCAATCCTAGTAGGGGTGTATTCTAGGCCAATATTAAAATCTTGGGGATGGTATAGTGACCCTAAATTAATCATTATAGACCTTTGATCTATGTGTATAGGTCTCTCAAGTTTATGTGTAGACCTATTAAGATTGAATATCCTTTTGAGGGAGATAATTCCATTTGATACTCAATTTTATTTTGATTTCACGATGCCATCTTGGCCATGGTCCTCCTCTTTGGGATAATTTATCTCTACCTCATATATAACTTAGGTCTCAAATAACCTTGATTTACTAAGGAATTCTAAAATTTTATGATCATCTTAAAAGACCTGGAAGTTCTTCACATTGTTTGGGACTGAAAGACACGTGATAGTTATACTAAAAAGTGTTGTAACCTTGATTTATCTAAGAATGTTAGGTTTGTAATAGCAATTGCTAATGAATCATCCACCTAGTTTTCTTCTCTATGGATGGGTATGATTTTTAAACCATTGAACATATCTATTAAATCCCATGCCCTATGTTTGTACTTCCTAAAATAGTATAACTTAAATTATAACTTGATCCTAACTTAGTTTATTACAATTTCAGAGTCCTAAAAAACATTTAGTTATTTGACCTTATATTTTAAAACAAATTATAAACCTAAGATCAAGGCTTCATATTATTTTAGGTTATTAGTGTAAAGGAAATATAGCCTATAAGAAATAAAATGTCTCTTCCCTCATGTATCAATGACTAGGATTCCTATTATAAAACATTGCTTATAATGGGCACCATCAAAATATAGGGTCTATAAACTTGGAAATGTGGGGTACTTATTAGCTTAATTCTTAGCAAATTTTATTGATAGAATGTAGATACATATGTCACAAGATAATAGGTTCAACTTTTCATTAATTTTATTGTCCTCATTAATCATGTGTTTCATTCTAGGTTCCCTATCTACACATATTTGATTGGTCATGCCTCTCTAAGGTAACCACATATGTGAAAATTTAGTAACCATGTACCCATTTAAGGTCTTAGACCAATCCCTATTAAGTAACATCTTGTAAGCTTACAAGTTCTTCACTACCTAGATGTCCATAAACTACTAGACCCTAAGATCATATTCCAATTACATGTACACATTCCAGAGCTCACCTACCACCTTGACCTTAGACTTATCCAAATAAACCACTATCTTATTTGACTTAATAGGTGTTAACCCCATTTTTTGATAAATATGAGTAGGCATGACATTTTTTAAGGTTCCCAATTTAACTAGATAGCTAAGAAGGTTCTTTCCAAAAAACCTAATAGTAAAGAGGAAAAAAGGTAACTCAAAATTGTTCTTATGTATGAGCACATTAGTGTGTGTATGTTTGGGCTTGAGTTGAACTTAATTATTTTTAGGGACTTTAAGAGGAGATCTCTTTACCTAGTGATTTGGGAAAACTCATGTAAAATGGTGTTTGCCTTGCTCTTCCCCATGTCATTTACTATGTTATACCTATTTTTTCTAAAATTAGATTGGATATCTTCATAGAGATTATGTTTATTAGCCTTTAGAGGTTGAGGATAATTTTAGGCTTTTAGATTAGGATGGGTTACACCATTTTTATGAAGAGTGTATGTGGTAAGGGACCATTATTGAGTATGATTACTAAGAGAATAGTTTCTTTATTGGTATTGATATAAATCATAGACCTCATTATTGGAATGTTCTAGTTTATTATCCTCTTGGCTAGGTAAATCCAAGGTTTATAAAACCATGGCAATATTTGGGCACCTTAAAATATTGGATGCCTCATCTTGATTATTAACATGAGGGTGTTTTAAGACCACCTCATTTTTTTTCATTTTAATTTGGAATCAATCAAAATCACTATATAGTTTAATAAAATATAACTCCCTATATTAGGTTGTGTTTTACACATGACACCAATTTGGTAAGGTCAACTTGTAGATGTTGATATCAGGTAGCTTATTATGAAAAAGGTCTAGTTGGATATTAGAGTGATTGTGGGGATGATTGCACCTTGGTTAGTGAAGTTATTATTTGAATTATCACCACCAACATTTCCAACTTGTCTTTGGAATCCCAATAAGTCATTACTAACATTACTTACCATACACTATATAACATCTAATTCATTCTTGGTGGATTCGTGGGGCACTCTTTGGACATTGTTTATAGTAAGTATAAGTTCTTGACTATGATCTTGAGGTGCTAATTCATTAATGACAAGACTATGAAATTCTAAGTTTTGGTTAGGAGTAGCATGTATCAAGGTAATTTGGTTTGTCATGAGTGTAGGTTGTAGTATAAGCATGATTTTATTTGTGCTAAAGAGGGTATTTGAGGTGCATAGGTTTGGTAACACATTCAAGATATCAGGTACCATCAAGCCTTAAGCATTTAGTTAATTTTCCACTTTGATGGCTTTGACATAGGCTAGGGGTGAATCCACCACAAATGAGACTTTACATAAGAACATGGTAGTCCAACGGTCTAGCACATTTTTGTACATTTTAAGGGCTAATTAGGCATTTGGATGGTATACCATAGTGACGTGACTATACATATTTTGAAACGTAGCATTGAAATTCCTAATGAGTTTGTTTGATTAACTCTTAATGCATTTTAACTATTAGTATGACATAGTTGGATCAATTACCTACCTAAACTAGGCCACAAACATGTTATTGAATTATTCCCAACTTGTAATAGATATTTTAGGAAAGTTTAAGAACCAATCATAGGCCACATCCATCAATATGAATGGGAAAAGTCTATAAGCAACATCCTCATGTTCTACATTTATCATCTTGAGAGTATTTTCATATGATGTCACATATCATTCAGTGATACATCCCACACTTAGTGTGAATCATGTGAGGTACCTCTTTTGGATATTAGGTAAGTCACGAATAAATCTAGCTAAATTAATGGTAGACCCAGATAACCATGCCATAGGTACAACCATGGGTAAGAGCCTATTATGGGTAGACTAAGAGGATTATATAATTAGGGTACCCAAAGGTATTGATCTTCCTCTAGTAGTTTCATTTCTCCTATGGATTTTAAAGGGTGAGATTATTAATCATTCAACACCTACTTGAGATCTAGTGATCTATATAGTAAAGTTTAGGTTGCTCTTAGGTTGGATAGGAACTCTATGATTTGTTAGTAAATGAGAAAGGGAGCCCTCCTTATAGTTTCAATTATTGTTCGATCCAAGATATCATTATACCAAATGTATCTACTAGGATAGATGCATTGAGTGAGATTAGGGAATAATTAGGGGACTTGCATCCTCTCAGTTCAAGATTGATATAGAGAGAATCTGAGGAAAATTTTATAGGTATTGGGATATGTTAACCATTTTTGGTCCAACAGGCCAAAAATTGGTCCCCTTCTTTCCCTACTATTTTGAGCCAGTACATTTTGACTTTGCACGAGTCTTACAAATTTCTATAGACTATGCAGGTTTTCTACGGACTCTGCAAGTCCATTTCTATGAACTCTGTAGTTTTTCTATGGACTCTATAGGTCCATTTTTATGGACTTTGAAAGTCCATTTCTATGGACTCTATAGGTCATTCCTTCGGCAGATGAAGAACCAGTTCAAAGAGTGCAAGGTTTTACAAAGCTTCTTCAGACTCTTGTTTGAAGAAATTTATAAGGAAAGAGAGATAAAATGGTTTAAGACACTTTTCCTTAAGGTTGGGAAAGTGGTTCAACAACATGATCTTTCCATGAGTTAGCATCTTTGAACCATTAAACCCTTGAACCGGTTCAATGCTTCAGTTCAATGCCTTGGTTCAACGCTTTGGTTCAATGCTTTAGTTCATCGCTAGTGGTTCAATCAAATGGTTTAATGGCTTTGGTTAAATCAAAGGGTTCATAAACTTGGTTCAAAGGCTTGGTTTAATTCAATTGGTTCAATGCTTTGTTTCAATTAGATGGTTCAATCACTTGGTTCACTCATTCGGTTCAACAACTTGGTTCATTTAGCTTGGTTCAAAGTGTTGGATCAATGCTCGGTTCAATGGTTGGTTCAAAGGAGTGGTTCAATCAAAAAGTTCAAGAGAGTCTCCCGAAGGACAAGTGCCCTTACAGAGGGTAGTTTTGGATTCAAGGGCCCTTGTGGAGGGTAGGGAACACTTTCGAAGAGGCCACAAAGAGAAAGTTGCAAAGGTAAGTTCTTTCATAATTTTGATAAGGCAAAGGAAGTACCCTTCAGAGGGGTCATTTCCATTTTTTCAAAGGGAAATTTTTAAAGGGCAATCGAATAAGCCAAGGAAGAAATCCTTCAAACTTTTTGTCTAAAGGAATTCCTTTGAACAAAAAGTTTGAAAGAATTTGGAAGGGCTGTGAGCAAAAAATCCCACAAAAAAGACTTAAGGCAAGAAAAAAATTCTTTCAGACTTTTTTTTTGAAGGAATTCCTTTGAATAAAAAGTCTGAAGAAATTGGGGGAAAGTGGCTGGGAAGAAAACCCGAAGGAATTTCAAAGTGACAAGGCAATTCTTGCAGGCTTTTTGTCTATAGGAAAAGTCCATGAAAAAGGCCCACAGGAAAATTGTCTGCAAAAAATGTCCATGGAAAATACCAAAGAGAAAAGGCCACCAAAGGATTTTGAAGGGCAAATACCCTTGTGGGGGAATCTCACCTACCAAAATAAAGGGACTTTTCCATAAGCCAAAGGGTCACCTCCCCTTTAGGAGGATGTAAAATAAGAAATCCAAAAGAAAGGGAGTGATGAAAAAGGCCAAAGAAAGAGGAAAGCTGAAGAAAGTCTAAGGGGTGATGGGCCTGAGGATGTCAAATTCAAGCATGGTGAACTAGCCATTATAAATTCAAATGCAGTGACAGGTGCATGAACATCAATTTCAAGGCTAGTGGAGTAGCCATTTTTTTAATATGCTTGAGCACCAACCAGAAAAGAGTCCAAAGAGCTAGTGACCCACCAAGAAGATAGCCCTGAGGGTTAAAGGAGCCAAAAAGAGACAAACCTAGGATGAGATAAGGCAAGGAAAAGACAAGACAGTCCAAGTGGTGAGTGGAGGTAAGTTATTGTCAGGTGGTCATCAAATGGTGCAAACAGTAAGCAGCATGGCTTATTTTCTCTAGTTTGCATTTATAAGCAGGCAAGCCGCATAAATGCTTTAAAGGAAGTAGTCTATTTTTAGAAAAGAGGTGTGGCCCATGCTTTCACATTAATGTTGGAACACCAAAGTCAAAGTAGGAGCTGACAATCAAATGGCTTCCTCTTCCCAAGGCTCAAGATGCACATGGGCCAGATTGTCAAGAGCACCAAAGTCTTTTCAAAAGAAGCACCAAACTCTCTTCTCTTTCTATATATTGTAAAAATTATCATTTAGGAAGGATCCAATCTCTTAGCCTGTAAGGTAAAGCTCTACCCAAAAATCTCTCAGGCTTGTAAGGCAAGACTCTGCCAGATTTTACCTTGAATCAAGACTTAGCATTTTTACCTCCATCTGGACTTGCACTCACGCATATGTCTATGTTTTCTTTTTTGTTAAGTCATTTTATTTTATGCTTTTCATAGAATTATTCCAGCATGTCTGGTGCATTTTGAAGTTTCTTCTTCTATAGGTCTGCCAGAAGTGTCTACAATAGGAATATAGGTGCATGTGAATAGGCTACCAAAGTGTGTCTCAGAACACCTTTGATAGTTCTTCCTCTATGTATCTCTATGGACCCCTAACTCACTGATATAGAAGAATCTCCCACATCAGATGAAGTGTATGGGAGCTTCTTCTTAGTGAAAAGTGTATGTTCGAGCTGGGTGGGTCAACCTTTTTTGGTGTATGACCTTTTTATTTTAGGTTTAGGTTTTGTTTCAGCTTTCTTCTCCCTTTTCATCCCTCCCTTTTCATTTATTTTTTAGCATTAGGAATCCATGACCTAAAAGATACATCAGAGAGAGCTAGCCCTTATCTAGATACTCTCCCCCCAAGCTTCACCAGTCCCACAAGTGAGAGGGGAGTTTCCATTGTTGCATGTGGAAGGCAGGAGCTCGGCCTCCTACCCAGGGTGCAATCCACTACATCAACAGTTTTTGGCATGCCCAGTGGGATCATCTAGGACAAGTTGTGTCTAAAGAGTTAAATAATTTTTAGTGTGTTTTTCAACCAACTAGCCTTTGGAGGCTTTTGCATTAACACCAATGGTGACTCTAAGTTGAATCAACTGGTTAAGCAGTCTAGGTACCATCAAGAAATCTCATTTTTATATGTATAATCCCTTTACCTAGAATCATAGGCCTTGTTTTCCTTCGAATGGTTTTGATCAAGCTCAGACTTTTTATGCAATCTCCTCAAGCAACTTTCCTAATTACCCTTTAATGATAAGGGAAGTAGTGCTAGACTTTGAGAGGTAGGTAATGGAGATCAATAGATCATATGAGCAGTATGGATATCAGTAGGAGCTGATGTATAAAGAGGAGTGTAAAAATGGAGGAGGAGGTATAAAAATGGAAGAATCCATTCATTCAAGGTAGTTAGCCTTGTGTGCCCCCTCTTATTTTGAAGGAAGCCCCCTCTTGTGTACCAAATCCTTTTTACCAGATAGCACTTGCTCACTCTAGATCATCTAATGCATTAGTCACTCATGCTTTTAACCCCATGTGCCTAGCCTTCAAACATTAAAGGGAACTAGAGCAACCTCCCATGGAGATGAACCTTCTAAATTCCTTAGATTGTGAATCTTCCTTTGGAGGGAACATCATTAACCATCACATCTCTCTTGAAGTATCTCTTCTTATACATCAGTAGACCCTCCCTAACCTTCCCCAACTTCTTTAGGTCTCTCAGTATGATCTCTAGATCCCAAGCTGGAAGAAGGAACATCATGAACTAGCCTAGGACCTTGAAGAGGATAAAGTTATTGCCTATTCACAGGAGAAAAATTCCAATCCCAAGGTCATGAGTTGGAAGCAAATAGTGGAATCATGGGGCAGGAAGGAGGAGGTGAAAGGTTTTGCCCAAAACCTTGAAGAAGATGAAGCTGATCCTACTCATCATGATGATGTTGGTGACCTCTAAGAAAGGCTCTTCCAAGAAAACATAGCCAAAAGAATTGCATATTTGGAATCTAGCGAGAGATTCCTTAGCCAATGTGTGATGGATGGTTCAGACCCAATGACACATTCCATGTCTAAACACACCCCATCTACACAACCCAAAGAGATATATCAGGCCACACCTGATATCGATGAAGTGCTAACTAAATGGAAGGAGGAGAATCATTCAATTCTAGCTCAAGGACTGCCTCCTCTTCCACATAGTTTTTTTCACTTCACCCCTTCTCAAGGAAGAACCTATTTTATAGGAGGTGAGTGGGGAGCAAAAGATCTAATTTACAACTCTCCAAGAGGCTATCATGAGTGATAATGAAGAAGAAATCATCATCAATGCTCCTTGTGAAGATGCCATTAGCAATGGAGAAGATGCAGGGCACGCATACATATAGATGTTCCAACAATATGAGGAGGAACTTAAGCATGGTGAGCTCTTTCCTCCTCTATTTGATGAACTTCCCCATTGTTTTGATGAGGATGATGACTATGCTAAGGAGCTTCAGAAGGAGGAGGACTAGATGGATGCCTTTAAACATCTAGAAACTCAGGTCCTTGAGCAGGAAAAGGAGAGGTTTGTCTCTCTTGAGGAAAACCTTGAAGGAGAGAGCTTTGAACAAAAGGGTGATGTTCTGTGGGATGAGAAATCAGTTTGTGATTCTATTTTAGAAATCATGATAGTCACCCTTCTTCAAGAAGGCCATGAGGGAGCAGAGGATGAGTTTGATAGAATCTTCAATGAAGTAGAAGGAAATGGGTCAAACCATGATGCACTACAGAGGGAATACATAAATCAAAGGGTTTATGGTGATAAGCCAATAGCCACAGTTTTCTTAGTGAAATGCACCAGTATGAAGGACCAACATTCAACAAGCATTCAAGAACAAGAAGAATACATGTATGTTAGAAGTATGTTCGATTTTGATCCACTCAAATGCAAGCTAATTGAGGTGACAGGCAAGAGGAGTAGGTCACCAACTCTCCATTCCATTCAGGCACTTGTTTGGCACCATAAGTTTCCTTGCTAGGAAGGGGACTTAAGAAATTTTCCCTTTGATCTAGGAGGGAGTAAAATATTCCTAGTTAGCTTTATATAGTAGTTTGTTTTCAGTTTCTTTCCTACTTTCCCTAAATTTAATTTGCATAAGTAGTTTTTTTTAGCCTTGTGTGCATTTTCCTTTGTGTGTGGGTTAAAAGGCTTCATGATTGATTCTGGGATCCCTCAAGGTAGTTAATAACTCTTTTAAAGCTAATTTTTGACTCTGTTCCCAATGGACTTCAAGGCAATTGGTCTCTAAGCATAGCAGGCATGCTTCCCTTGGGAGTCACCAATTTGTTGACCATTTTTGGTCCAACAGGCCAAAAATTGGTCCCCTTCTTTCCATACTATTTTGAGCCAATACATTTTGATTTTGCATGAGTCCTATAAATTTATACGAAATCTTCAAGTTTTCTACAAAATTTACAAGTCCATTTCTATGGACTTTGTTGGTCATTTCTTTGACAGATGAAGAACCAGTTCAAAGTGTGCAAGGTTTTACAAAGCTTCTTCAGAATCTTGTCTGAAGAAATTTATAATGAAAGAGAGCTAAAATGGTTCAAGATACTTTTCCTTAAGGTTGGGAAAGTGGTTCAATGACATGATCTTTTCATGAGTTAGCATCTTTGAACTATTGAACCCTTGAACTAGTTCAATGCTCCAATTCAATGCTTCAGTTCATTGCCTTAGTTCAACGCTTTGGTTTAATGCTTTGGTTCATCGCTAGCAGTTCAATCAAATGGTTCAACAGCTTTGGTTCAATTAAAGGGTTCATCAGCTTGGTTCAAAGGCTTGGTTCAATTTAGTTGGTTCAATGCTTTATTTCAATCAGATGGTTTAATCACTTATTTCACTCAGTCAGTTCAATGACTTGGTACAAAGCTTGGTTCAAAGTTTTGGTTTAATGCTTTGTTCAATGGTTATTTTGAAGGAGTGGTTCAATCAAAAAGTTCAAGAGAGTCTCCTGAAGGACAAGTGCCCTTGTGGAGGGTAGCTCTAGATTTAAGGGCCCTTGCAGAGGGCAAGGAACACTTTCGAAGAGGCCACAAAGAGAAAGCCACAAAGGTAAGTTCTTTCAGAATTTTGTTAAGGTAAAGGAAGTACCCTTTAGAGGGGTCATTTCCATTTTTCTGAAGGACACTTTTCAAAGGGCAATCGAAGATGCTAAGGAAGAAATCCTTCAAACTTTTTGTCTGAAGGAATTCCTTCGGACAAAATTTTTGAAGGAATTTGGAAAGGCTATGAGCAAAAAATCCCATAGAAAAGACTTAAGGCAAGAAAAAAATTCTTTTAGACTTTTTGTCTAAAGGAATTCCTTTAGACAAAAAGTTTGAATAAATTCAGGGAAAGTGACCGAGAAGAAAACCCAAAGGAATTTCAAAGTGACAAGGCAATTCTTGCAGACTATTTGTCCATGAGAAAAAGTCCATTAAAAAGGCCCATGGGAAAATTGTCCATGGAAAATACCAAAGAGAAAAGGCCACCGAAGGATTTCGAATGGCAAGTACCCTTGTGGGGGACTCTCAACTGCCAAAATAAAGGGACTTCACCATAAGCCAAAGGGTCACCTCCCCTTGGGAGGATGCAAAATAATAAATCTAAAGGAAAGGGAGTGAAGAAAAAGGCCAAAGAAAGAGGAATGCTAAAGAAAATCCAAGGGGTGATGGGCCCAAGGATATCAAATTCAAGCACTGTGAACTAGCTGTTGGAAATTCAAATGCAGTGACAGGTGCATGAACATTAATTTCAAGGCTCGTGGAGTAGTCATTTATTTTTTTTAAATGCTTGAGTGCCAACCAAAAAAGAGCCCAAGGAGCCAATGACCCACCAAGAAGATAGCCCTAAGGGTCGAAGGAGCTAGAAACAGACAAAACCATGATGAGACAAGGCAAGGAAAAGACAAGACAGTCCAAGTGGTGAGTGGAGGCAAGTTATTACCAGGTGGTCATCAAACGGCAGAAACAATAAGTGGTGCAGCTTGTTTTCTCTAGTTTGCATTTACAAGCAGACAAGCCACATAAATGCCTTAAAAGAAGCAGTCTATCTATAGAAAAGAGGCATGGCCCATGCTTTCACATTAATGTTGGAATGCCAAAGTCAAAGCAGGAGCTGACAATCAAATGGCTTCCTCTTCCCAAGGCTCGAGACGTACATGGGCCAGCTTGTCAAGAGCACCAAAGTCTTTTCAAAAGAAGTCCCAAGTTCTCTTCTCTTTATATATATTGTAAAACTTCTCATTTGGGAAGGATATAATCTCTTAGCCCATAAGGCAAAGCTCTACCCAAAAATATCTCAGGCTTGTAAGGCAGGACTCTGTTAGATTTTACCTTAAATCAAGACGTAGAATTTTTACCTCCATCTGGACTTGCACTCATGCATATGTCTATGTTTTATTTTGTGTTAAGTCATTTTATTTTATGTTTTTCATAAAATGATTCTAGCATGTCTGGTGCATTATGAAGTCTCTATCTATCACACTTTACATTGTGTTAACCTTGCTCTCTCTATCTAGCACACTTTACAATACAACCCTATGAGTCTATTATATAGATCCCATACAAACAATAATTAGACTTCCTAATTAAAATAATTAGAAACATAGTTCCAAGACTAAAATTAGTCTTTATAGTAAACAACTAGTTTTTTAAACAAACTATTCATGTAACTAACAATTCTAGAACCACATAGGTGATCGATGTTGGTCATTGTCTATCTAGAGATGACTGATGTCAGCTGATCTATGACCGATGTCGGCAGCTTCCTGTCCACCTCTAACCAATGTCAATTGGCTTGACTGATGTCAGTTACTGTGACACTCAACAACCTCCTCCATGTTTGCATCAGTGAAGCTTTTAGCTCCACAACCTAACAATCTCCCACTTGAAGATAAATAGCTGCACCTATACCTGTACATCATCTAATTTGTTTCCTGGCTTGTATCCCTCTTCAATTTAAACCTTGAAGACCAACCACCACACAACCTATGGTGCTCCTCCTGTCATCCAAGTCCCCTGCCACATCTGAATCTACATACCCATGTAGAGAAGTCCCTAATTCTACATCGCATGTATACCTACTGTTGGTCCCTCTTAGATACCTGAGAATCCATTGAACTGCTTTCTAGTGCTTCTTTCCTGAATTGGCCACAAACTCACTAACAACACCCACTGCTTAGGCAACATAAAGTCTAGTACATACCATGCACTTAACCTCATCATGTGAATTGGGACATTATTCTGTGAACTGTCCATCCATAGGTGTGTTAGCTGGTACTACATCCTGCATCTTGAACCTCACCACTACCTTATTCACACAATCATCCTGAGACAACATCAACCTGTGACTTTCCCTGTCTCTAGGAATACTCAAGCCAAAGAATTTTGCTCCTCCTAAATCCTTCCTAGCACACCTCTGAGCTACCTTTACCTTTAGCTCAGCAAAACCCTACATGTGTGACCTTGCATCAAGTATATACACTACATATAGTAACAAGATAATGTCATGACCATTATCCAACCTAGTAAAGTAAACAAAATGGTTACATTGACATTGACTAAAGCCATGTTTTGGCATACCCCTATCAAACCTATACCACTGTCCTGGAGCTTGCTCAAGACCATATACCCTGGCCTTCCATCTCACGTGTCCATTCTCTCTCTTCTTTATCCAAGGAATCCATTCATTTTTCAGTGCTTTCTTTTTGTCTGGAAACTCTACCAAAACTCATGTTTGGTTCTCTTCCAAAGAATTCATGCCATGCTCCCACTATTTCCTAGATTCTACTTGCTCTACTTCTTTAAAACTTCCTAGTTTTTTACCATCAGTGAGTAACAAGTAGTCTAAAGAAGGGGAATAATGAATTTGAGGATTACTTACCCTTTCAGTCCTCCACATGAGCATTTGAGACTCCTTGACAGCTTACTATCTACCCAAAATCCATTTTCTGGTTGACCCTAGTCTACACCCGACTAATGTCAAATCCTCCTAATCACTGACACTAATTCTCTAACCAACATCGATGTCCACCTGGTTGCTAATGCCAGTTCCCTGATCGACGTCGGTCACCACCTACCCAACACCACCGAGTTTGATCTGCACATGACCGATGTTGGTACCTACCTATTTGACATTGGTTCCACCTGACCGATGTCAGTAACTATGTTTTCTTGTGAGTGATGACTTTTTACCCACAAGCTCACCTTGGATCAAAACCCTGTCCAAATTACCCTACTCAATTTTATTCAGCCTCCCTAGCTGATCACTATCCATCATCTCCTCCATGAACACCAAGGCTTTCCAATTCTTAAGTTTGTCAAAGACATCTGACTTCCTCTTAAGAACATGCATTCCCTTCTCACTCATGTGACCAAGCCTATAAAGCCACATATTTGTAACAAAAGGTGAATCAATAATACAAGTAGATAGATAAAGAATACCTACTTTCTTACCACATGCT
Source organism: Torreya grandis (assembly GCA_037957365.1). Taxonomy (NCBI): domain Eukaryota; kingdom Viridiplantae; phylum Streptophyta; class Pinopsida; order Cupressales; family Taxaceae; genus Torreya; species Torreya grandis. The sequence continues at coordinate 1,163,575 of JARHVA010005319.1, forward strand.
AATTCAAGTGCATCCACTATGAGAGTTACTGTGCATCCCTCATCACCCAAATTTCTTGAAGAAATTAGACTCCTCTTTAGGACTGGGACCTGCATGACATCCTTCAACACCCATGTGTTGACTATCTATAATTTCAGTCGCACTTCCCCTTTGCCAACAATTTGACAAGGCTCACCAACCCCTAAATAAATCTTTCCAAAGTCTCCAAGGACATAATCATGGAAAAATACTCTATTTGGGGCTGCATGGAAAGAGGCAATAGAATCTATAATCCAAGATTATACTTTATCCAAGGAATATACAAGAGCATCCTGTACAACAACCCCTGCAACATCTACTTCTTCATTTCCTTCATGTTGATCTTCTACCAACCAACAATCTTTCTTTACTTGCTATTTCTTTCCATAATTCAATAATTGAGAATTCTTGCCATTGAATTCCTCCATTTTTAGTGTACTTTCTTTTGCCATTGTTATACTCCCACTCAATCAGAAAATCTTGAGAGTGACTTGTAATCAACAAACACTTAACACACTCTAAAACCAAGGTGTTAGTGAACCTCGCTCTGAGAACCTACAACCTCACTCTGATACCACTTGTCAGGAATCTAGAACAACAAACAGCTCTGATACCACTTGATAGGACCTAGGCTCACAAAGCTCTGACACCAATTTTTAGGGTTAAGATCACAATTGATTACCTTGTATAAGCAACTAAACATAGAATTTAACCAGAAGTAACAAGTAACTAGAAATCAAAAACAACACAAAATTTGAGAGACAATACAATCTTGTATTCGACTCATCCAGAAGGAAATACAATAAAGAGATCACACTCTTCCAACACCTCTTGGGTGTACTAGTAACTCTCCCTTAAGAGTTCTCTCTCTCAATTACAAATAAACCAACTCAATAACTGAGTTGGTGTTTCAACCAGTCAGTAACAATACTACCAATACCATTGAGTATACACACATACTCCAAGTCCAAGTACACCATGTACTCCAAGTAGATCTCACCTGATCTTGCACACCTACAGATCAACCTAGCTTTGCACACCTGCAAACCTAGATCTTACTTACCATGTAGATCTCACCTGATCTTGCTATACCTCAGATCAACTTGGCCTTGCACACCTCTCAACCTAGATATTACACACTCAGAAGAACCCTTGTCCTTGCCTCACCAAGTCCTTATGATTCTCCCTTGGATAGAACCCTTTTGATTCTACACACCAGTACCCCTGTGGATCTTCTACCAGATCTTGCTCTCCCATAGATCCACCTAATTATACACACTTGGCACTATGGCACTATGAGGAGCTAACCTTTCTCTCTTCCCTTTGAAGGAGCTAACCTTGCTCTCTCTATCTAGCACACTTTAAAATACATCCCTATGAGTCTATTATATAGATCCCATACAAACAATAATTAGACTTCCTAATTACAATAATTAGAAATGCAACTCCAAGACTAAAATTAGTCTTTACATGTAAACAACCAGTTTGTTAAACAAATTGTTCATGTAACTAATAGTTCTGGAGCTGCACAGGTGACCGACATCAGTCATTGTCTGTCTAGAGATGATCGACGTCGGTTGATCTATGATTGATGTCAATAGCTTCCTATCCACCTCTGACTAATGTCAATTGGCCTAACTAACATCAGTTATTGTGACACTCAGCAACCTCCTCCATGTTTACATTAGTGAAGCTTTTAGCTCCATAACCTAACAAGAAGTTTCTTCTTCTGCAGGTCTGCTAGAAGTGTCTACAGCAGGAATATAGGTGCATGTGAATAGGCTACCAAATTGTGTCTCAGAACGCCTTTGATATTTCTTCCTCCCTGTATCTCTACAGACCCCTAACTCACTGATATAGAAGAGTCTCCCACATCAGATGAAGTGTATGGGAGCTTCTTCTTGGTGAAAAGTATATGTTTGGGCTAGGTGGGTCAACCTTTTTTGGTGTATCACCTTTTTATTTTAGGTTTAGTTTATGTTTCAACTTTATTCTCCCTTTTCATCCCCCCTCCCCAAGCTTTACCAGTCCCACAGGCGAGAGTAGAGTTTCCATTATTACATGTGGAAGGCACGAGCTTGGCCTCCTGCCCAAGGTGCAATCTACTGTGTCAATAGGATACATTAAAAATCCTATTTAAAATAGATGTCTAAGAGATGCAATGATACTATCAAAGTCTCAGTTCTTGTTTTCTCACTAAAACCAAAACTTATACACTTCTAACTAAGCCTATTTTTAATAGATTTACTTTTGAGCTTCACTTTTATTCATTTCACAATTTATAAAAAGAGGGAAAGATTATTTGGGAACAAATAAAATTTAAAGGGAGAGAGGGTAAGGTATAAAAGGGAACTCTTTGAGTAAATGGACATATAAATTCTTTAGGGACTGAAATTATGCCCAGTTATTATTGTACCACTAAATGTTAAGTTTCATGAAGGCTTGGGCTCTAATCACAAAGGGTGAATGTTTGATTTAGTGATTCCTTTTATGAATAAATGCATACATACCTATATATACTCACACAAATATCCTCACAAATTTCAAATGAAAAAAATAATCAAATAAATTAATTATAATAAATAAATCTCATCCTAATTAATGCATAAACCTTGCAAAGGGAAATATTTAAATTCCTTAACATTAGCATATATCCATTTAAAATAAAAGGAAAGTGGAAGAGATCCATGAAAACCAAACATATTTGAATAAAAAACCAAAATTTCAGTTATCTATAAGTGCTCATTTACAATAGAGTCAACTTTAACAAAATATTACACAATAATATATATATATATATAAAATAGAATATAAATGGGACATGTCTCCTAGTATCATGATATCCCACTCTTGGAAATCATGGCCTAAAATGGTTATAGCAAAAGTAGGGAAAAATATTCCACACTCCCAAAAAATGAAAAACCAAATCTGAAGGGCCTCTTAAGAAAGAATCAAGAGGAATTTAGAGGTGGGATACTTCCCAACTAATTTGATAGGCCATGCTGAGTTTCCAATGATTGATCAATGAGGTTGGCCTCATAGTATATTTTATGTAGGTTTATAGGTGGCTCCCAAAAGATGATATATACTTGATTTAGTAGAATCTAATGGGATTTGATTAGGGTTTACAATCATACTTTCACCTCTTTAAAATAGCTGATGTTTATTGTGGGTTGCATGTCTAACTCCAATATAGCCTTTGATCATAACCTATTGGCCTTGGCCACATTTCTCTTCATAATTTCATTGAAATGTGCTAAGTAGACCCTAAACTCATCTCTTCTTAGCAAAGCTCCATATGGATGAAAGAGAACTAAGATGTTGACCTTTTTGAAATGAGTGAGGATTTGACCCTCAATTTTAACTAATGGCTCAATGGTCACTTAGGTAGTGATCCCAATAGATGTCCTCATGGTCCCTAAAAATATCTAATAAATATTTAGATCCATGAGGGGCATTAATTTCAACCTTTAGAACATCCCTTTATTAATGTCATTATCCATCCTCCTACACTTATTACCCATTTAGATAATTCTCTCATGATATTATTAGGCTCTTTGTATAATCTCTTTACTCAGTAAGAGATCTTTAGTCACTTCTTTTATGGTTATGAACAAATATGTAAGTTTTACCTCTACTTTTCTAATCAATCTCATAGGGAAGGTTCTCCTTACTTGAGACTCCAAAGTTATACCATGCTCTTTAATATCCTCCATCATCTTATCTATGAGGTCAATTTTGGCCCAAATTACTAAGATTTGATCTTGTGTTACCCTCTCTTCTCCACTCGTAGTCCTCACTTTGGTGAGGAAGAAGAGATTATACTTAGTCCTCCATACCATATGGTTTCCATCTAAGTGAATGTCTATGTGAGAACCCTCTTAATGCTCCTAGATTTTATAATTAAGACTCAATGGGCCTGACCCAACTTGGTCTAGATAATTTCCCCAGGATAGTGGAGGTTGGAATAAGATGGATGAAAGTAATTGAAGTGGAAGGTAGAAGAAATGATGAAGGGGCAAGAGTGGAAGGGGAATAGTAAATGGGATGTAAGATGTATAGTTAAGTGGGGAGAATCATGTATGGGTTGACATTGGGGAAATAGAGGTACCAAAAATTTTGAATCCCAAGGAAATAAATATGATTGTCATTGTTTAAGGGTCATTGAGTCCTGAGGGATAAAAACACCAAGAACTGTGTATTCATGATAATTAAATAAATTGGATAGATAAATTCAAATCCTTTGGGGCACATGGTGATATATGAAGGGGTGTAATTAGTAGTTATATACATTGTTACAGTGGGCATGTATTCCTAGGATCAGCCACATTCTTCTTATTATTCAATATCTTGCTTAAGTTTATTTATGATGAAGATGTTGAGGTAGAGGCAAAATTAGTGACCCTAGCTAAATCATACATGAGTTAAATATATATTTTTATGATTGAGGATATAGTAGGAATAATGAGATTTATTAAAATAATATCATTATATTTCAAAGGAGACGCTGAAAAGGCAAGGATAATTGGTGGGACCACTACTATAGTGTAAATTTTTCTTTTAGGGGAATCTAAGAATGTGTGTGCATTAAGAATTTGATCTTTATTAGAATTTAAAATAACATACGAGGTTAGTATAAGGGTCATGAAGGGTGAATACCATGAAAATAGAGTGGATGAATTCCATAATTAGGTTACAGACTAAATTGAGAGAACTTGGGCACTGGCGATGCCAAGTAAGGTCACCAATGAAGGATCAAAATGGAATTGGTCACTCAAGATCATTGGGGTAGGGGAATGCATAGATGTATTAGAATTTTCTAGGATAATAAAACTTGAGGGAGCCTCTAAGGGTTTTAAGTGATTTTATAAATTAGGATGGTTGGTCTTGATGATAAGTTTAAACATTATAATGAGATCTTCAAGATGATCGAAGATATCTAGAGGCTCAACATAGATAATGAGGCCAAGGATGAATATTTTTAATATGTATATGAGCTCATATCCATCAGGGTGTTAGGGATCCATAAGGCCACAACCAAGCCTAAGGTTTTATAATGTGTAAACTTATTTGGTAACCTACTTCTCTCTTTATGATGCAGCCAGGACATCATGAGGTCACCAAACACCATTTTCAATATTCTAGACATTTTTGGGGTTGCATTCAAGATGTATTAGGTCTCCCATATTACAACATGAACTATGACTAGGATTTTATAGATAGATGAAAAATTCTAATGAATTTTATGATGACCTCAATGACTAGTTAGAGGATTCAAATTGGTGGGTCAATAAAGATGACCTTGACTCATATATTATTAGGACCTTCAAATAGGGTGTGTTTATAAGCATGTTATTGATCAACCAATTGTATGGGGAAATTGACATAGTGCATATTAATAAATCATTGATTACCATTCTTAATTCCATCATGAAATGGGATGAGATCCCTAATTTAGGGACCCTCATCATGTTTAATCTCACTTGGAAGGTGAAACTGGGTCATGTAGGTGATAAATTCTACATGATGCCCTATTTGGTTGAGATTGTATGTGCCAGAATGGAATTATAATGATCCGTGTTCCCCAATGGTGACTATAGGATCTATGGAGCATGTGGTGTTTTTCAAGCTATACATCCACCACTTTTATAATAACATCTAGGACATCTATGAATATTTCTAGCTAGTCATTTATCAAATAATCAATAAGATACCCATGTCAAGGCTCTTAGATGAGATATGAATTTCATTACAACCCATTAGTGCCTAATAGAACTACTTTGGACTAATCATAATTAGAGTGTTAAGTATTCATGGGTATCCTCTCTTACTACCTTACATCATCTTAGACTACCTCAAAGAGAAAGACATCACCTACTAACTATACCATGGTGTGTTAAACACTATTTGGGTAGAAGTTAGAAACCATATATACCATTCCCTATGGTCATAGGGTTCCATAAGTATAAGAATATTCCATTAATAAAATCCTTGCCATAATAAAGGGACTCATACAAATTGGACCCAATGGATAATAGGTAGTGGGATCATACAAGTACATGTTGAGCTCATATGGTAAGAAACCAATCATTTCTCAATATAACATATCACCATGAGGCTCACCCTAATGATGATTTCCACATCAAGCCTGATAATGGTATCAAGGTGGTTGAAATGATTGAATTATCCCATTGTGTAAAGTCTTACGATCTTACCTAGCCCACTTGATGAAGGACTGGTTCCTCCTTAGTAGGTTCCCACTCAACCCATTATTAAAGTCCCAAAGACTATAAAGAGGCTATCCAAGTAGATCCTCTAGGGAGTCCTAGTGGTGACCACCCAACCATGCTCAACATATATTATTTTTGAATCACCACCCCTATAATCCAACCTTAGGTTTCCCATGCCCTAAATTTTGATAGTAGTCCTAAATCTAGTATGCCTAAAGATCAATCTCCCATATTCCAACACCAACCATCTTAATTTATAACATCCTCTAAAACCCTTAGTGGCTCCCCTAAGTTTTATTATCTTATAAAATCACACTATATTTATTCCTTCCCTTACCATAATGATCTTGAGGTACCAATTTCATTTTCATCCTTCAGTGGTGACCTCACTTGGCATCCCTAGAACCCAAGTTATCTTGATTCAACTTGTAACCTAATTATCGACTTCATCCACTCCAATGACATGGTTTTCAACCTCCATGACCCTTATCCTAACCTAATATGTTATTTTAACCCCTCATAAAGATCAAAAGCCTAATTCTCATGCATTCTTAGCTTCCACTATAAGCATAATTTCCACTACAATAGTGGTCCCACCAATTATCCTTGTCTTCTTGGTGGCTTCTATAAAATATAATGATCTTATTTTCATAAATCCTAGTATTCCTACTATAGCCTCAAGCCTAAAAATATATATTTAACTCCTATAGGATTCAACTAAGGTCACTTATATTGCCTTGAACTCAACATCTTCATCACAAATATACTTGAGTAAGATATCAAATACTAAAAATAAGGTGGTTGCTCCTAATAAATCCATGCACACTCTAATAGTGTCTATAACTCTCACTTACACCCCTTTATATATCACCCTATGCCCAAAAGGATTTGAATTTATATAGCTAGTTTCTTCAATTATCATGAATACACATCTCCTGGTTGTTATTAGCCCTTAGGTCTTAATGACCCTTGAACAATGGTAATCACATTTTTTTACTTGGGATTCATAATTTTTTGTTACTTCCATTTCCCCCATGTCTCCCCTTCAATAATTCTCCACACTTACCTCTCCATCTTACATTCCATTCATTGTGCCCCCTCTACTCTTACCCCTTCATCCTTTCTTCTAACTTTCACTTTAATTGCTTCCACACCTCCTATTCCACCTTTCACTATCTTGAGGACATTATCTATACCAAGTTTGGTTAGGCCCATTGAGTCTTCAGTAGAAAATCTAGGATCATGAAGAGGGTGCTCATTCAAGCATTCAATCAAGATGAAAACCATATGATATGGAGGACCAAGTGTAATATATTCTCCCTCACCAAAGTGAGGACTATAAGTGGAGAAGAGAGGGTAAAAATAGACCCAATATTAGTGATTTGGGCCATAAATGACCTCATGTATAATATGATGGAGGATCTTAAATAGTAGGCTATAACTCTGGAGTCTCAAGTAAGGAGCACCTTCCCCATATAACTGATTCGAAAAATAGAGGTGACATTTATACCATTGTTCATAGCCCTCAAGGAAGTGATTAAATAACTCTTTGAGGAAAGAGATAATCTAAAGAGCCCCAGCATATCAAGAGAGAATTATCTAAATGGGTAATAAGTGTAGGAAGATGGATAATGTCATTAGTAAATGGATGTTCCCAGATTTGAAATTAATTCCCCTTATGGATCTAAATCTATATTAGATATTTGTAGGGACCATGTTGACATCTCTTGAGGACTTTTTGATCACTACCTTAATGACCATGAGACATTAGATAAAATTGAGGGTCAAATCCTTACTTATTTTAAAAAGGTCAAAATGTTAGTGCTCTTTCATCTAGAATGAAATTTGTTAGGAAGATATGATTTTGGGGTCCACTTTGCACACTTCAATGAAATTATGAAGAGAAAGGTGGCCAAGGCCAATAGTGTATGAGCAAAGGCTATATTTAAGTAAGCTATGTAACCCAAAATAAACATAAACTATGTTAAATAGGTTAAAGTATCATTGGAGACCCTACTCAAATCCTAAGAGATACTACTAACTCAGGCATATATCATCTTTTTGGATCCACCTATCAACCTACATAAACTTGACTATGAGGCCAACCTCATTGATTAATCATTGACAACTCAACATGGCCTTCCAAATTAGTTGGGAAGTAGCCCACCTCTAACTTCCTCTTTATTCTCTCTTAAGGGGACCTTCGGATTTGGTTCTTAATTTTTTAGGAGTGGGGAATATTTTTCCATAATTCTATTATAACCATTTTATTCCATGATGGCCAAGAGTGGGATATCATGCTAATAGGAGATAATTCCTATTTATCTTATATATATATATATATATATATATATATATATATATATATATATATATATATATATATATATTGTTGTGTAATATTTTTTTTTAAGTTGACTCTATTATAAATGAACACTTTTAGATAAATGAAAATTTGGTTTTTTATTTAAATATGTTTGGTTTTCATGGATCTCTTCCACTTTCTTTTTGTTTTAAATGGATAGATGCTAATGTTAAATAATTTCCATCTGTGTCCCTTTGCAAGGTTTATGTGTTAATTATGATGAGGTTTAGCTATTCTAATTTATTTATTTGATTATTTTTTCATTTGAAATCTATGAGGATTTTTTTATGAGTATCTACAAGTCTATATGCATTTATTCATAAAAGGAATCACTAAATTAAACATTCACCCTTTTTCCTTAGACTATTTCACTATATGACTAGAGCCCAAGTCTTCATGAAACTTAACACATAGTGGTACAAAAATAACTAGGAATAATTTCATTCCCTAAAGCATTTATACTCTAATGAATAATTGTAACAAAAGGGAAACTTTATACTCTGGTAGGAATTCAATGCAAATGGATGTGAATGAGTTGAAGTTTCAAAAAAAATGGTAAACCTAACCTTAGAATAATATTATGGGATATAAGATATTTATTTATTAATGGATTAGGATGGCTCATGTAATGCTACTTGATGGGGGTCATCAATACCTTCCATTTAATAATGTCAATCTAGGGCTAGTGTCGAAAGGCAATATGCAATAATAAAAAGATATCTCTGGAAAGTGGTCCCTTGTACCACACTCCACACTTGCATAAATTGAAAAGCACTCTTTTAGAAATTAAATCACATATGCATGAAATTAAATCACACTTTTTTACAAAGTAAATTGCTGAATTTAAAAGGAAATAATAAACAAATAAAACACCTATAAATTCATAATAAATTGTAAAAAGGAATAGTTACATACACAAAGAAATAAAATAATAATTATAGAACAAAGAAATAAAAATACATTTATCCATATTCCTTAGAATGAGTGGAAAGATCATTCTTTATAAGAGTATTTACTTAGAACATAATCTTTATAATAGATTACTTAGAATGATGGAGAGAAAATTACATTGATTGATTGCATTTAGATGTGGGAGGTTACATTTATAATCTCATGCTTCTAACCAACAGCTAATTCAAGAGTAACAACATAGATATTCTAGAATATGGAAAGATATATTTATTATAATAATAAAACATAATCTCAATCTCCATAAAATATGGAGAGAGATATTTATTGGAATGAAAGCATACAAATCTATATTTAGATACATTCTATGAATGGAAAAACTATTTATAGAAAGACTCTAAATGGAAAACATTCTTATGATATTTGGAAATGATCCTAGTCATCCAAAAATAATTAAAATTATTGAAAATGATTTCCAAATTATCATGTGGTAATTCTATGGTAGTCTATATCAATTTTTTAGCTCACCTGTAGTGGTCCATAGCTTGCCTATAGAAATTCCCAACTTTCCTATATAAGTCTATAATTTACCTATAAAGTTTGTAGTTTTCCTATAGAAGTAAATATTCTACCTATGAAAGTTTGTATCTATATATTGGGTGATTTTATAGCTACTAAGTGAGTCCATATCTATAGACTAGGTAAATCCATAGCTAGTCTATAGTTGTAGTCTAGGTAAGTCTATTGCTAGTCCATAACTATAGACTAGGTGAGTCCATAGCTAGTCTATATATTAGACACAATTCTAGATATTATTTAGGAGATAATATAGAAGACTCTAGAACTACTCTAACATTGTTCTTGAAATGGTTACTCTTTATACTCCATCTTTTCTAGCTTAGTATGGATTGCATATGCATATATTGACATCTTTTTCCTGAGAATCATTAAGAATATCTAACAAAGAGATAATAATGAATTATAAATAAATAACCATGATATATAATTTATATTTTATTATAAATAAACTATAATTTTATAAACTACATTTATATACACTTCTTATCCAAGGAAAAAGGATGTTATTTTATGGATATAATGAACCATTTTTAGGCTCATCACTAATTAAACTTTGAGTTGGTGGCATAATTCCAATATAGATGATTATTAAATTTGGAATTAATTTTATATTTTTAACATAAACCCTTTTTTATATTTAGTTGATGGAAATAGGACTCTTTGAGTTATCGAATCGCAATCCTTACTCGCCATCATTAATAAGTGCAATGAGCATGGGGATCACATGTCTATTTATCCCATGTGTTACTATGGATGATTATAGGGTTATCCATGTGACACTTCAATACTTTTATTCCCATAAATTTATATTTTTACTATATATAGTAGGTATTTTAGTGTTTTGACAACTATGTCTGCTTAAACTAGTAGCTTGGGTGTAAAGGGTACACATAGCACTTTATAATAGGACCTAGGGTGTACTGATATGTACTCTATTCTAACCCTATTAAAACTCTCTATTAATTCCTAAAAATTGAGTGTATGAAATCACACATGACACTTTTTTATTCAATAATAACTCTTGATCTTGGATAGGTCTATTAGAAGACACGTGGAACCTCTTCATTAGTTTTGATATCTAAAAAGTCTAACACATTTAGAAACTATTGAGATTTGACATGTCTAACACTTAAATATTTATAAAAGACACATGGGCCCTCCTCATTATTTTTAGGATCAAAAATTTTTGGCACGTCTTATAAATATTAGTTAGTGATAAGTCTAATGTTGTGGGACTGACAGAAGATTCATGGTGCCTCCTCATTAATTCTAGGCTCTAACAATTTTGACACCTTTGAGAACATCAACATAAAAATAAAATGTTAAATCATAAAAAATGTACCATATAAGTAATGTATGCTTACTCATCATCCCAAAAGGCCTCTATGAAAGTGTTAGCTTAGATTTCAAGACCTCTACAAAAATCTTGCATAAATACTTTTTTGTAGGAATATAGTTAGCATATAAAGATAGCTAAGTATAGAAATATTTTAAGATCACAATATTCCAACCATAAAATAAACACATATAACCTTGATGTATTCAAACAAAACAAAAATATAATGTCATAACTATAGAGGATTCTTTTAATCAATATTGGGTAGGTGTTAGAATATTTTTCGTATTGACTAGTCATGTTCAACTGGGTGTTGAGAATTTTAAATTTTTGATCTATAAAGTTCACCTTTTCTTATATGAAAAGGAATGTGTTATTCAAAATATGTCCCTAATCACCTACCTTGGTTGGGTGTCTTATTATTGGAATTTTGTCATCATAACCATGGGAATCAAGTTTTTTGTGGCTTTATTTTAGGGGTTTATGATATGTGGTATCAAATCCTTAGTTTAAATCTAAGTAAGAATTTGTAAAATTGTATTTGAAGTTATGTTTAATGTTTCTTAATATGGAGACAAGTATAGCTATTAGAGAACTTAATAATGTCAAAAGTGATTTATTTGATAATAATTATCAAGATGAGCATAAAAACATTATTTTTGATGTTGATCATAGTATTGGTAATGTTAAGGATTAATACAACCTTAAAAATAAAATTCATTATGATCTAAATGTTATTCTCCATGACATTCTAGTTACATTTCATAATACTCAAGTGTAAATGGAAGGGTATGGTCAAAGGATGACCCACCTATAAAATCTATAGGAAGATGAGCAAGAAGAAGAGCCCCATCATCAAAATTGAAGGAAATAAAACATTTTGGATCCCATCATCAAGGAGGTCAAAAATCTTCCTCCTCTCATAGTCTTTGCAAAAGATATTAGGATGTCATTGAGGCATGGTTAATTAACTCTTAGAAATATTTTACTCTCAATAATATGGGCCCTAACATAAAATCTTACATAAGAGAATATTATTTTATGGGTGATGATTCTTTGTGGAAAAACATGTGTTATCTTTATATGCTTCCCTAGAATCGGTACATTATGTTAAAGAAAAATATAAGTCTTGATAAAAGGTAAGACAAGATTATTGGAATATCAAACTTTAAAAAAAATCAAAAACAAAATTCCCTCTTGTAAGTATAAATTTTAATAAAAATGATCATAAAAAATTATGTCAAAAATAATATATCTTCAAGGATGTTTTAGAATAACAACAAAGGTTCTAAAACATAATCCCTTGTCAAAAAGAGTAATGTAAATTATATCCATCAACAAGATAGTTTTTTTTTTCCTTGCCATATGAGCTAATATTATTCTTCTAACTCTTATAACTATTGTGACATGTTGGGAATGTGGTGACAACCATTAACACAAATATTTCCCTCACACTCAAATCTCAGAGTCTATGTAATTGCAAAAAGAGAAATGTTGATCTTAAATCCACTCTTATTAAAACCATAGGTATAATTTCTAGTTTTTATTTCACAATTTTAGTTGATTCAAGAGTTATATATGATTTTATTTCTTCTAAAACTAATTCAAAATATAATTATAAGCCCTTTAGACTTAGATAAGGATGCAAAATAAAGTTTGGCATTGGGAAAAAGGTGGTTGTTTTTTAATGTCTATAGTAAGATGAATTTTATATAGTATTTTTTAAGATTCATGTGAACCTATTCCTTACCCATTGGGATCATATGGCCTTATATTATGCATAGATTGGTTACAATAAAATTAAACAAATATTTATTTGTTTAATAAAAGGATTTGATGTATTGATGTTGGTGATAAACTAGTAGTAATCCAAGGTATCATTAAAACTTAATCCAAAAAGATACTTTTATCCTTACAAATAAAAAGAAAAATAAGAAATGGATGAAAACTCTATTCTATTAAATTAAATGACGTATTTTAAGAAACATGATCTATCCTTCAAGACTATCATGTCCTATAACAATTTGTTTATGTGTTTCTTGAAGAATTACTAGGATTACCTCCAAATAAATATTTTAATTATTTAATTAAAATAGTACCTATATCTACACCTACATCCAAAACACCTTATCAAATGAATGTATTAAATCTAATAGAACTCAAATTTTAGCTATAAGAGCTAATGGATAAAGGATAGATTCATCCTAGTGTGTCACATTAGGGATATCCATTGGTTTTTTTAAAAATAAGGATGGAACTCTTAGACTTTGAATTGAATACTATAAGTTTCATAAAGTCACTATTAAGAACAAATATCCTATTCCAAGAATTAATGATCTCTTTGATCAAATGAGAGGGGTAGTTGTAATTTATAAGATAAATCTTCATTTAGGGTATTACCAACTCCATATCAAGGATGAATATGTTCATAAAATTTATTTGAAAATAAGGTATGGAAATTATGAGTTTATATATATGCCCTTTTGCATAACCAATGTACCATTTTATTTTATGAATTTAATGAACATTGTTTTTCAAGATATTATTAACCAATTTCTTTTAGTTTTTCTAGATGACATTCTAATTTACTCAAAGAATTAATATGAACATGAAAAACATTTAAGTATGGTATTGTAAAGGTTTAGACAGAATAAAACATTTTTTAAACTATCTAAATGATCTTTTTATAAAACTAAAATTCACTATTTAGAGTGTTTAACTTCTATAAATGGTCTTGTAGTGGATCTTATAAAGATTGCATCTACTAATGAATGGCCAATTCCACAAAATGTATATGAAGTACGTAGATTCATGGGACTAGATAGATATTACCATATATTTTAAAGACATTTTTAAAGGATTTTTAATCTAATAAATTCTTTGTAAAGGAAGGGAAATAAGTTTAACTAGTCTCCAAAATGTGAATAATCTTTTCAAAAGTTGAAGGATTAATTAAATCAACCTCTATTTTAATCATTCTAAACCCAAAAGTAAAATTTTTAATATGGTGATGCTTTTCAAATAGGCATCGACACTATTTTGACTTGAGATGGTAAGATAGTTGCTTATGAGTCTTAGAAACTAAAATTGCATGAGCAAAACTATTTAACTCATGACCTTGAAATAACTAATACAGAGGAGGATTCTATTACTAGAACAGAAGAGACGGAGGAAAACCAGAAAGTGGTAGAGGATGACACTATCTAGGAAGATCCTGGTGAGGACCCAACTTCTAAGAATGAAAAGGAAATCTCTGTCCAGGAAGATATTCAAAACATGGAGATGGAAATTGAAGATGGAATCAATGAGTGGGAACAAAAGAGCCAAGAAGACTTCTTTGAAGAAGCTAGGAATAGCCCAAATAAAAAGTCTGAGGATTGGAGAGGGAAGAATCAGAATGATGAAATACACACTCCTATGACTTGGGTTAACAGTAAAGCTGAGTCTTCTTCCCAATTAGATTCCTGGTTGTGTAGGGAGATCATTGATCTCAAGAAAAAAGTGAAAACTTTGGAAGATTCTCTGAAAGCTGCTTGGAACAAAGTAAACAACATGGAAAATCAGTTAAGCGAGACCCCTGTGAAGCTCAAAGCTTATGAAAACAACCTCTGGGAGCTAATAAAGGATAACAAAAAGAAAATGGAGGAAATAACATCCAACATTTGTGCAGCTGCTATCAATATAGGTAAATGAGCTAATGAGGAGACCAAAGCACTAGAGGGTCCCAGCAAAAGGACAAGGCAAAGTTCCAGAAAGAAAGAAAGACAAAAAGGAGCTTTACTGGAGGCTACCACCCACGAAATTGCTTTGAAAGAAAAAGAAGCCATGAACTTGATACTGGAACTGGATGAAAAATCTGGTCCTTCCTGTTGGTTAAGAAATTGGTACTGATCTTTGTTCTTCTTTTGTTAGCTTTTGTTTGTTGTACCACCAGACTTCTGTTTCTGGGTTTTGACCAGATGTATCTCTTATGGTTTTAGGACCATTCAAAACCTATTTTTGCTACCTCTCTGTAGTGTTTTTTAGGTGTTGCCTGTGGGCTTTGTTGTTCTTATTTTTCTCTCTGTTAAAAGGTTTCGGGGCCCCTTCAAAACCTGCTTTTACCTCTAATCTAAAACTAATTTTATCCATGAATTAAAGTAATAGAATCATTTATTATATGGAAAAAATGAAAAATAAATTCTTACCATATAAGTCTTGTGTACTTGTTTGTTTAGGATGAGTTGAATGCATGGTAAAGAAGATGGTTAGAATTCATCAGTAATATTGATATTAATATTGATTATGTAAAATTGAAATAAAATTTTGTAGTTGATTCTATAAGTAGGACCTAAATTTTTGTTATCCTTGTTTTAAAGTTGAATTTCATAAATTTTATGTTGTTGTAATACATATCAAACCCTGAATATCTAAAAATATATTCTAATATGTCTAATAAAGGATTATAAAATTATGTTTCTAATTTTTCCATGCATTTAAATGGTATTTTGAGTTATAGTGTTAGAATTTACATACTTAAATCAGGAAATTTGAGGGAGTAAATTTTGAATTAAGTGTATGTGGTACCTCATTTTTCTCATCTAGGTATCACAAAAATGACTTGAGAGTTGAAAAAGTTGTACTTTTGGCCTGGAATGAAGAAAGATATGGATAATTTTAAGGAAAAATGTTTAGAATGCTAGCATGTTAAGGATAAACATTGTCATCATGTGGGATTACTTCACCCTCCTATCATTATTGAAAGGAAATGGGCTATAATTTTAATGTTATTTATTTGGGGACTTCCTAAATTTTAGTTCAAATATGATACAATCCTAGTTGTGATTGATAAATTAACTAAGGTTGCTCACTTTATAGTAGGAAATTTTATGAATGATGTTAAAATACTTGATAAAATATTTGTGAAGGAATTGGTTACATTCATGATGTACTAAAAGTGATTATCTTTGATAGATATAAGTTGTTCACCTTTAGCTTTTGGCAGACCTTGATGGCTACATTTGGTACTAAACTTAACTTTAGTTCAACATATCACCCAAAAATAAATGATCAAATTGAATGATTGAATCTTCTTATTGAATACATATTAAGGATGTATATCATAGATCAACAATACAAGTGGGAAGAGTACCTCTACTTAGTTTAATTTTCTTATAACAGTACTTATCATTTTGTCATTAAGATGACACCCTTTTGATCCTTTTATGGGAGAAAGTGTATAACTCCCTTGGGCTAGGAAATTTTGGAAAACCAAGTGTTTTCAAGCCTATAAAATTTTAAATGTTTTGATGAATAAATGGATATTATTTTCCAAAATTTAAAGATTACCTCAAATAAAAAAGAGATATGTTGATTTGAAAAAGGTCAACTAGAGAAATTGAAGTGTAAGATAAATTATTCTTTAGGATAATAATTCACAAAATCTCTATTAAGTATGGAAATCCATCCAAACTTATGCCATGCTTTTTTGGTCCTTTCAACATAATAGAAAAGACCAGCCCATTGGCTTATTTTCTAGATCTTCCTCCTTCTCTATCTATAATAAATGTTGTTTTTCATGTGCCATTGCTAATAAAATGTGTTTATGACTCATCTCATGTCCTAGATTGAAATAGTCTCTAGGTGGTGAATGATGAAATGATATAGTTATAACCCATCAAGATTATAACCCAACACAACATTAGTCTATGAAATAGAAATTTCCAATAAGTATTGATCTATGGGGATCAGATGGGTGATAAAAGTGATACCTAGGAGGAGTAAACTCTTTTTTAGTATCACTATCCTCACTTATTTTAGGCCCCAAGGATGGTGCCATTCCTTGGGGGGTGGATGTCATGACCATTCAGACCTAATACTATGATTATCATTATTATTTAGGAATTATCATGATTTATTATGAAATTTTGATTGATACATTTACATTATGTTATTCCAAACTCAGTATTTTAATCAATTTTAGTGATTTATTTGATATATAGTGGACAGGTGTTATTGATGTCAATTTGTATGACTACAAGTTTTGCTTCATTATGAATTAGGTTAGAAAGTGGAACACTTAATTTATAATTAAACATAATGTATATAGGTATATTATTATGGTATAATAAAATTAGATATGTGTCCTAGACCCCTCTACCTATTACTTGGTTCTTGTGTTTAGACAATGACCTACATTTTTTATTTTTGGGTTAAGTTCAATCTATTTTATGCTTGTGTAGTTGACTATGTTTTGAATGGAAATTTACTTAGGTCAATACTTATTTTATCTCTCTTATATATTGATAAATAAATCTATATTTGGTTGTAAAAATGAAATATTAGACATTCCAACACTCACTTAACTAAAGTGGAAGAAAACTAATTGAAAAGTTTTAAAATTATGGGTATAAAAGTATTATTAGGGTTGTTTAAGGTAATTTATATGTGTAACTATTTTAAATATCTTAAAATTAGATTTCTTGAAATCCAAGTCATTTTGGACTATGAAATTTTGGAAGACCATAATGTGGTTATTGTTTTGTTTAAAATTCATTATATAGATTAAAGTTAAAGTCTGTGGGAGTTAGGTTATAATGGTAATTAAGCAAGTCACTTTAGACTTATGATGGAATATCATATTATTATTATTATTATTATTATTATTATTATTATTATTATTATTATTATTATTATTATTATTATTATTATTATTATTATGTATTTCATTTTTGACATTCCATCCATACCTAATCATCAATTAGGGTTTCTATAAACTTGTAATACCCTCGATATATATTTTGCATTTGAATGATTTTGCATATAAGGGAGGAAAAAGGGTTTGAAACTCATTTGGTTTTCATATAGTTTTTTAGTATGGCATCACTTAATTTCATTGAAGGTATGACTAAATTTACAAATGGAGCAATTGGACTAATCTCCCATTTAGAGCTTTAGTTCGTGGAGAGGAATTTAAATTAAATAGGACTATGTTTCAAAGTAGAAAAACTGTGATGTTTTTTATTTCATGACCATAAAAAAATTTAACACATAACAAATTAATGAAATAATTCACTCAACTTTTAGCATAGAAACATGCAACGAGATCCATAATTGTGTTACATCCAACACATGAACTAGACTAAATGCATAACCCATCAACATATTATTTAGAAAGAAAGTGTTAACCATCCATTAATTAGATAAAATTGAGTCAGTGTGGTCATACACACTCACATCTATCCATGTACTATGGTGTGACGTTCCTAATGGAGTTTTAGTGACTTGTGCCCTTACCTAAGTACCTATACAAGATATAAAATATCTAGTGCCTCAAGGGTAGTATCAACAGATTCAATCAAATAAAGGCATAACAAGATCAAATAAAATATAATAATCATCATACTAATCTTGATTAAGTGTGATTCATCAAAATCACAACTATTAGATAGAGATCAAGGGAAAATGACTATTTCCAAAAGTAATGCAAAGAATTTTAACACCTTTTCAAATAATAGTCAAATAATGTATGGATTTGGACACATTAGCTACTGAAGGTACCCAAGCTTTAAGGGATGTTTTAATAACCATGATTAGCTTTTTCTTAGGAACATCTTAAAATTTTATAGGTAGGGTACAAGTTCAAGACTAGCTTGCCTAAGGATCAATAATGTCTTAGGATAGATATATTATTTCCTTTTAGCTTAGTCTAAGGTCATAGTTCAAGTATTACTTATTTAAATATTGTATATACTTAATCCTTAATTCTAAGATAAAACTCTATTATAACCTTACAAGTTCATAATCTCTCTCTTATCAATTAAGAATAGAAAACTTCTAATAGAATATTTTAATGATCTATTCCAAACATAGATCACTTTTTCCTCAAGCACAAGATGCTTAGCTAGGAATAGTCATATTTCCAAGAACTTGATGATGAAGTACATTATTATCAATGTAACTTAATTATAACATAATATTAATTAAATCTTAATGTTATTTAATTATAATTAATTGATTTAGGAACTATCCATACAATCTTATATAAGTACATATTAAATGATATGAAATTATTATCTTAAGTAGATAAGTTCATATTAAATACTTAGGTCATTATTATTATATATAAAGTTTATTTCACAAATCATAAAATTACTACAACTTCTCACAAGAAATTAAACTAAAATTAACCCATTCATTTACCAATTCAGATATCAATAATTTATTTAACTAAATGTGAGGTTACAGTCCATAAATTAATGATGTGTCAATACTTTTAGAAGCTCATCCATGTAATTAATATTATTCAAAATCCATGAAAATTATAAAATTTCATGTAAACATAAATTTCAACTTCATCCAATACAATAG
The DNA here is from genome assembly GCA_037957365.1 of Torreya grandis. NCBI lineage: Eukaryota > Viridiplantae > Streptophyta > Pinopsida > Cupressales > Taxaceae > Torreya > Torreya grandis. The sequence goes on from JARHVA010005319.1 coordinate 1,183,361, forward strand.
ATAACAAATGTAAACACATCCAATGATTACTATTATCTAGCTTAATTAAGATTGTGATTAAATAGATTCACACAAGTAACTTTGGTATATCTAACAATTATGTCACTTTTCCTTATCTTATGATAAATAATTAATCAAACTATAATCAAAACATAATTGATATATAACTCAAACACTAAGGAATATATAATCAAATATCCAATTATTTTCTCAATCATTATACTAATGCTCTATAAACATAGTCAAAGACATGATCAAAGCATTACTTAAAATGCTACAACATTTAAATAAACATTACCATTATCTATTCTAAATAAGTAATCATGCTAAACTATTAAATTTATATCAATTTAGTAATGCCATGATATTCACCTAATTAAATGACCAACTATAATCAATTTAAGGATCAATATACTTGTCATGTTATATCATTTTGTATTAAATACAATTATGATAAATAACACAACATTCAGCATTAAACTCTATGTTATACACTATTATCGTTTTTAAATTCAATATAACTTTTTAAACTCTACCTTATAGTTTCCATTTGTTTATCATAATCTTTCAAAACATCAAGACCAATAATAGTCCTATTTTCTAAATGTTCCTATCTAAGTGGAGTCTAAACTTGTGACCATAAAAATTTTCAAAACAAGCCATTTTAATCATCGAATGATATGTATTATTATAATAAAATTAAACTAAATGTAAATTAACTTTCCATTTACCTCGTTGATCCATAAAAAACATTATTAGCATGTATTCCACAACCTGATTTACTATTTCTATATTACCATTCATTTCTGAATAATAAGATGAACTAAAATTTAATCATGTACCAAAAGCAATAATTAGAGTTTTCCAATATCTCGAAGTAAAAAATTTATCTCTATAAAAATAATAACTTCAAGCATACCATGCAACCATACTATCTCTTTCACAAATCATGAAGTAAACATAGATGCATCATCACTCAAATTTTCAATAATGAAATGACCAAATTTTATAAATTTATCAATTATAACCAAAATAGTATCATATTTGTTTTTAGATTTTGGAAACTAGCTATGAATTCCAATGAAATCATATCCCACTTACCTCATGGTACATCATGAAGGTAGAACAACCCTCTTAGATGGTAATTTTCATCTTTCACATGTTAGCATTCCAAATATTATGACATATAGTCATCAACTTCATGTTTCATTCTAGGCCAATAATACATTTTTTTAAGTTCATGGGTCATCTTCATGACATCTAGATGAGAAAAATGAGGTGTTGTATGCACTTCTTTTAGAAAAATACTCATTAATTCATTAGACTCAAGTAAATAAATTATATTTTTATAAATGATTAAACCTTCATAATCAGTTGAAAAATCATAAAATTTCTTTTCAACAAGCTCATCAGCCAAATTTACATTTACATCTTGGTAAAATTTATCAGAACATTATTGTTCCAATAATTTAGTTCTAAAATTATTATGCAAAATAGATAAATTATCAAGGTACATGTGTCAACTAAGTGTATCATCAACATGATTCTACTTACTTTTTACATATGAAATATTTATATCAAAATTACATTAAAATTCTAACCATCTACATTGGCATGCATTTAGATCATCTTGAGAAAACAAATATTATAGGCTATGATGATCAGATTTTACCTCAAAATGCTTACCCATCAAAACAATTCCATTACTTCAAAGCATAAACAATGGTAGCAAGCTCAAAGTCATGATTGGTGTAATTTTCCTCATGGTCCTTTAGTTTCCATGACTCATAAGACACAACTAAACCATCCCAAGTTAACACTCCATCCAATCCTTTTTTAGATGCATCAGCCCATATTTAAAAAAATTCATTTAGATCTAGTACAACAAGTAAAGTGCCAAATTTAATAAATCTTTGAGTTTTAAGAAAGCTTGTTCGTATTATATATTCCACACAAATTTATTATCCTTACCTTGCAAAGACATTATTGGGTTATCTAACTTAGAAAAAAAATTAATAAATCTTATATAGTAACTAGCCAATCCCATAAAGCTATGTACTTAATATATGTTTTTAATAACATACCACTCTTAAGTAGCTTTAATATTTGATACATCCATAACAATACCAGTATTTGATATAATATGACTCAAATAGTGAGTCTCAGACTAAAAAAACACATTTAAATAGACTACCAAATAGTTTATGTTGCCTTAGCCTTTACAACACTAAATGTAAATGTTGTTCATGTTTAGTTGTATTCTTAGAATAGATCAATATATCATCAAGGAATACTAGAACAAACTTATCTATAAAATCCATGAATACAGTATTCATTAAGTTCATAAATATAACAATTTCATTATTCAAACTATAAGGCATTATGGTGAAATCGTAATGTCCATACCATATTATAAAATCTATTTTATGAATATATTCTTCCTTGATCCTGAGCTAGTGATAGCTTGATCTCAAGTCTATCTTTGAAAATATAGCCACATCCTTCATTTGATCAAACATATCACATATCCTTGGTAAATGATAGTGATTATTAATGGTAACCTTGTTAATCATTCAATAGTCAACACACAATCACAAGGTTCCATCCTTTATTTTCACAAGGACCACTAGTGCACCCTAAGGTGACACACTTGGCCTAATACTACCACTTTCCAATAGTTCTTATAACTGAGTTTTCATCTCTTATAATTTTTTTATATTCATGTGTTAAAGTGTCTTAGATATAGGGGCTACTCTTGGAGTTACATCAATAGAAAATTCAAATTTATACTTGAGAGGCAAACTAGACAATTTATCTAAAAAAACATCAAAAAATAATTAGATGTTGATCAAATGTCATTGTTATTTTAGGTGTAGTTTATTTCATCAAAATAACATACAAATTACAACCTTTATGTATTACTTTCTTCATCTTTAAGGCTAATTTTAGCTTATGTATTTTTGATTTCATCAAACCTTGAATTTCTATAGGTTTTCCCAAATCATTACAGCAATATACCACTTTGTTATAGTATACCAAATTGGCTATATGTTCCTACAACCAATCCATGCCTGTATCAAAATATCTAAGAGTAGATATAGACAAATTTACTTAGGTTGGAAAATACCTATGTCTAAGCTTACTCCCTCAAGACACTTCATAATAGGTACTCTTTTACCTGAGTCAAACTCAATATCCCAACCATCCTTCAAAGTCATCAGATTCAACTTAAAACATGTCACTAATTTAGGATCCATAAAACTATCAGTTGCTCCTAAATCAAATGAAATTGAAACAAAAAAAAAATGTTTTTTACCTCTACTTTCAATTAAAGTTACTTGGAAATAATTATAAATGTTGTAAATAGCTGCATACACTCTATGATTAGGTGATTGGTTAGATTTCAACTTAGGACAATATTTACAATAGTGATTCTCTTTGTATTTACAGCATACTACAGTTCTTTATGGTATCATAGGAATAGTATTATCCCTAGTAGCAGGCACATTTTTATTACCTTGATTTGAATTCCTCTTAAAATTAGCAGTCTTAGAAGAATTTGAATTCTTAAAATTCTTATTTTTCCCTTGAAATTTATTGAATCCACTTATACTACTTGTGAATCTATAATTAGATTCAGATTTATTAAAATTCTTACGATAAGGGGATAGCTTTTTACTCTTAGATTATTATCTCTTGTATTTAAAATATTGTCTTACCTTTTGCTGAGCTTTTTCTTTTTCTTTTACCTTATGCACATATTCAATAACCATAATTAAAGTCTTAAGATTAATCATATTCACATCATGCATTAATATTTCTTTCAATCCCATGTTAAAATTAATGACTTTAGTTTCTTCATCATGCATGTAATTCACATGATGCATCAGATACAAAAACTTTTTTTCATACCCAGTCACAATTAAATTCTCTTGTTTCGATAGCTAAAAATTAGTGTTTGTTTATTCCTTGAAATTGGAACTAAGATACTTTTTTTGAATTGTCTTTCTAAAATAGGCCAAGTAGGAGTCATTAGTTGGTAACCTTATAACACATATATGATTCCACCAAATAGATACAACTCCTACTAATTCATAGGCTACCACCATTACCTTTACATTAGAAAACATTGTGTAGATTAAAATACTTTTGTAAGTGTACTAACCATGCATCAACTACATCACCTGATTCCTCACCTAAAAAGGTTGGTGGAGGCAACATCTTTATCTCCTTAATAATATGATCAACCATATTACCAAAAACATTCTAAATTTATGGTTCATCTACATGTCTCTCATCTCTAACTCAAAGTTCATTAGTTGGAACACCTTCTATATTATTTATCCTTCTCTCTTGAGTATCCAGTTTACTTTTAAGGGAAGATAACATAGTTGGAATTTCATTCAAAACTACTTCCTGATTAATGTTAGGATTATTTTCCTCATGATTAAGGCCTTCAATATTATTTTCAGCTTTATTAAGATGTAGTTCCTCTCTCTCAATAATGTTGGCCCTATGATCTCTTCTTCTACCTGGGTTAACATTTCTTGGGTTATTGTTTACTATTCCAGATTTTATCCTCACAATCATGCAGTGAAACAAACAAAAACTTAGTAAAAATCATAATTAAACATTTCCCAAAGCTCCCTAGAGTAGTAAACTATTCTATAATACCAATATTTCATGACCACAAATTTTTTAACACATAATAAAATAAATTTACATAATAATTCACTTAGAGTTTAGCATGAAAACATGCAATGAGATTCATAAGTGTCTTATATCCAACACAAGAACTAGACTAAGTACATAACCCATCAATGGATTCCTTAGGAAGTAAGTATTAACCACCTAGTAATCAAATAGAAGTGGGTCGGTGTGGTCCTACCCAATCACCTCTATCCACATATTATGTTTTAGCCTTCTTCATAGAGTCGTTATTGACCTGTTCCCTTAACTGAGTACCTGTACAAGCTATAAAATATCTATTACTTTAAGTGTAATATCAACAAAGTCTGTCAAAAAAAGATAGAGCAAGATCATAATCAATATAAGACTAATCATACTAAGCTTGATTAAGTATGATTCATCAAAATCAAAACCAATAAATAGAGATTAAAAGAAAATCACTATCTCCAAAATCAATGTAAAGCATTTGAACACCTTTTCAAATCACATTTAACTAACATATGGACATGTATATGTCATCTACTAAGGGTACTCAAGCTTCAAGGGATGTTTCAAAAACCATGATTAAGTTTTACTTAAGAACATCTTACCATTTTATGGGTAGGGTACAAGTTTAAGACTAACTTGCCTAAGGATTAATAATGACCTAGGATAGATCTATTATTTCCCTTTAACTAAATTTGAGATCTTAGTTTAAGTATTACTTATTTAAATATTTCATCTTATTAACCCTCAATTCCAAGATAAAATCTTATTATAACCTTACAATTTCATAATCTTTCTCTTATCAATTAAGAATAGAAAACTTCTAATACAATATTTTGATGATCTATTCTAAACATAGATCACTTATTCCTTAATCACAATATGTTTAGCTAGGAATAGTTATGTTTCCAAGAACTTATAAATGAATTACATTATTGTCAATATAACTTAATTATAACATAAGATTAACTAAATCTTAATGTTGTTTAATTATAATTAATTAATTTAGGAACTACCCATACAGTCCTATATAAGTACTTATTAAGTGATATGAAAGTATTATCTTAAGTATATAAGTTCATATTAAATACTTAGGTAATTATTCTTATAAATAAACTTTATTCCACAAATCATCAAATTACTATAACTTCTCATAAGACATTAAACTAAAATCAATCCATTAATTTACCAATTTAGTTATCAATAATTTATTTAACTAATTGTGAGGTTATAGTCCATACATTAATGAATTTTCAATACTTTCATATTTTCATCCATGTAATTAATAGGATTCACAATCTATAAGAATTAGAAAGGTTCATGTAAACATAACTTTCAACTTCATCCAATACAACAAATAACAAAAGTCAACACATCCAATATATATTGTTATCTAGCTTAATTAAGCTTGTGATGAAATAGATTCACACAATTAACTTTGACTTCCTTATCTTATGATAAAGAATGAATCAAAGTATAATCAAAACATAATTGATTTTTGAGTCAAATACTAATGAATATATAATCAAATATCCAGTTATTTTCTCAGTCACTCTACCAATGCTTTATAAATATAGTCAAAGACATGATCAAAACATTACTAAAAATGCTATGTCATTTAAATCAACATTACCACTATTTATTCCAAATAAGTAATCATGATCAAATATTAACTCTATATCAGTTTAACTATGCCATGATATTCACATAATCAAATGACCAAGTATGATAAATTTAAGAATCAATATACATGTCATGTTACATCATTTTGTATTAAATACAATTATGATAAATAAAACTACATTTAGTAATATGAATAAATGAATCAAATCATTACACGAAATCCAATAAAGCTAATCCTACCTCACCAATCCCAATGAACCCAACCATAAGTGGCCTTAGACCACCCTAACCATTAGTTGGATACTGATCAGGATAGCAGAGAACTAAAGGAGAAAATATTATGAAACAATCAAGCTTGACAACATATTAATAAATGATCAATTAAATAAAACCAAATACATTATCAATCCACCAAGCTCTATTAACTTGATACTTGATTATGACTGTATCTCTATTTTGAACTTCTCGATTTATGGACCATATTCTATTTCAAAATATAATATGACTCATAAATATATGTTATCCCAATCATCTTCATTTACTATTTTAATATACATTTAGGAGTTAAAATAAAACCTATAAAAATAATATAACAACTCAGCCAATTAAAAATAAAATTTATGTAAAATTTCAAGTCACATTATTAATAAAATTTGAATTTAGTTAATGTAATAATAACTCAATCAATCAAAATCATGCATAGAATTAGAATAATTAAATAATCAATATATCAATTACCCCAAATAATTCAATGTAATAATGAATGATAATTATCTTCATTATCACTTCCAAAATTAATTTAATAATTCTACATGATTTCATACCCCTAGGTTAGATAACCTTAACTTAAGAATTAATTAAAAGTCAAACTAATAAAACAAAAATATTAATAAATTATTTTTAAAACCCCTGTAATCATTTTGAACCCCTATGGGGACTCCTTATGGTCCTTGTCCCCACAAAACATCCATAGATTAAAAAAATCAATAAGCCCTTTCATTTTCATTTTATTTTCCTTCACTATATTTTATTAACCCCAACTATACCTATTTAGGGTTTTTAAAAAAAATAAACAAAAATAAAATCCTTGTTACATTTTAACACAACCAAGACATATGGCTCTTCAAAAATAACAACAAACTTAGTCACAATAAACTTGTGCCATCATAATAAAATAATCTTCATCAAAATAAACCAATCAATCACCATAAGTTGTATGGATTTTAACTAAATACACATCCATTAATAAAAAAATAGCCATCATCAAAATAACATAGTCACCATATAAAAGGCCATGATGGCTTCTAATAAAAACATAGTCAAATATTCAACTCAATTAAATCAAACCCAACTTCTAAGAAATAAAAACTAAATATAATCATTTAAAAATCATTACACATAGTCAAACATAATACCTCATAAGCCTTTCGATAAATATGAGTTTTCCATTCCAAAAACCTATCTTCCTTATGATAATAAAACAACACATACTCAAATTCATAATACAAAAAAACAATAACTATTTATACAGACCACATTGTATGGTTCCAACATTAAAAACACAATTATGACACACCCATGTAGTCATTTTATTATAAAAAATAAATGTTATACATAGCCTAAATAAACATTACAAATCTTGAGTCGAGCTATCAAACAAAGACAAAAAACTAACATCATGTCCCTTATTAGGGTTTCATATGAATTCAAAAATAATGATTAAGATTTTGGATAAATCCCTAATTCATGCCATTCAATTGTTGTTTCTAAAAATAAACTTATAATTTTAAAAGTGCTACTTATTTGGTTGATGAAATCCAACCATAGTAGTATTTTTATAATTTCAGCCTCCAAGCACCAAAATTTCATGTATATTTTCACAAAACTAGATGCCTAATAAACACAAAAACAAACCCCAAATAACTCTTTAGAATCCCTACATGGTTTTCAGGGTAAATAATTTTAACTATAGTTCACATTCCTAAAATTACTTATGTGGAAATGCTTCACATTCCCCTTGGCCTTCATGCTAATAATTTTGGTAGAGTTTCACCAAAGTTTCCAAACCTTCAAGACTGAATGCCCAAAATGAATGCATTGAACCCTAAAAACCAACTAAAGTCTCTTGACCATATTTTCATGATAATTCAAGATAATGCCATGATCCCTAAGTCATTAGTTTAAATAAAACCCCCCAAACTAATTATCATGACCCCAATATGGTTGGAGACCCTAATCTATGTCCCCAAAACAAAGACTTAAGCAAATAAAAATTTAATGACATATTTGCACTAAGTAAAAATTGACTCTTATTAACACTTAAATAAATTGATCATAAAATAATAACATACAATAGTCAAATAATAAAACATAATGACTAAATAATTAATATCAATAAGCTTGATTTTATGTTTAATTTCATTATTTTTTTATCCATTTGCATCTTCATGTTTCCTTATTGCATGGTTTTGATCATAACTTGGCTCAAGTACATGTCCCTCTAGTTAAACAATAGACTATCAACAACATCTAGACATCTAAATATAATGTTTACAATAACAACATTTAAATAATACATAAAACTAAATAATGAACCATTACATATTAATATATAATATCAAATGTTATAGTTAAATGTAATCCATAATTATCTCTAGAATTATAATGAAAATGTATCAATGTAGATCACTAACTATCATACCATAATAGAATAAAAAAATATGTCTCAAATAGTTCATAGCTAGACTATATCATCATAATGAATAAAATGCTAGTAACTTAGGGTTATGACATGGAAAGGAATAAATAAATAAATAAAAAGGCAAGGAAGAAGTGGGATAACTACATAGTCGGTCTTGGTATCTTTTATGGAACAAGTTTTTTCTTTCTTATATTTTTTTGTAAATTTCATATTTGGGTTTTTACATTTTATGAAAATCAAGTGTTGGTTTAGAAGTAGATAGCATTCTTCCCAAAAGACCTCCATTTAGTTTCATACTGCCATAAAATGGTGACCAAAGATAACCCACTTTGGGGGATGCCAAATCTACTCTATCTTTCCCTTGGATGGTGTATATATGCACTAAATAAATAATTTTTGTATGTATAATTCACTTTGACCATGTTCTCATTAATATTATGAAGCTTATACTTTTTTTATTGGATTTTGGGTCTTGATTATAACATGGTATGTTGGTCAATTGATTGGGTTTTTGAATTATTAAGGTTTTCTTATTGGGGAATACTCTTTAAACCAATGCTAAGTGTTTTAAGCTTTTGGGTGTTTGTTTATGTATTTTGTTTTGAGAACCTAGACGTAAATCATATCTCATTTCTAAGCTATTATAGGCATATGTTTTTATGGTTTGGGTTTTTTTAAAATGTACTATTCCACTATTTAACTAATGGTTGGAGTGGGAAGGTACTCACTACATGGATGGGCTTATTTTAATGTTGAAAAGATTTATGGTCTTATAAAATATGCATTCATTTTATACAAGTTTGGATGGTTATTTTTACATGTTGAGATTTAGTGAAATTTATTTTCTTACACTATGATTAAAGTCATGAGAGACCCATATAGTGTATTTATACTTATTCGATTAGTTTTAAATATTTTTTTGGACTTATTCATATTAAAATATTTTTATGATGTATTCCCTTGAAAAATGTTATTATTTTTTATCAAAAAAAAAAACTAATATGAATTAATATACTTTGAAAAGTATTAATTATTTACATACATTTTTCCTTTACATTATATGGATTACTTTAGTTATTTTTACCTTAAGGAAGTGATTATTATGGAAGTATAAATAAATCTTGAATGCTTTGTAAGTGAGACTTTGAATTACTATATTTTTAGGCTTTTACATAATAAATCATCTTGAGATTTAGTTTATGATGGCATTTACTAAGCATACATATGTTATTAATAAGTAAAGTTTACTTACTCCTTGATAACATACCATTCTATTATATCTAGCCTTATCACTATATATATTATAGGGAAACAATATTTGAAATGGTATTATTATTAGTTATGCATTTTAGTAAAACTATTTGAATGATTTTGCATGTGGGTTACATAGGTTTGAGATTTCAAAAATGTAAATAATCTCCTTAAAGAATATATGTTTTTAATGAGTAAAAACTCTTTACTCATCAATAATATAACATTTCACTACATTTAGCATTCTCACCTATTTGATCAAGTCTTAAACCATGTTACTAGATAGTTATTGTCATTAATTATGTAATTATGTATTTATTGTAGTTTTTGCATGTGTGTATAGTTATAAATGCCATTGTGTTTATTTATTAGGTATTACTTGAATCATTTAATCATTATTTTTATGATTTTAATTATAGTTATAATCGACTCAATCTACATGCTAATGGATTTATTCGATGTAGCTCAATTATGAATTCACTATTTATAATTGTTACTTAATGTTTGTTTCCTTATTATAAGTAATAAACCTAGATAATTAGGCATGAACATGTTGGTTGGAAATGGTTATGACTATATCTCTTTGTTTAATAATACATTAAATAAATTTATTACTCAAAGAATAATATATGAAGTGGTCACAAGTTTATGTCAATAATATTTATATGGACAATCAAGGTATATTATATTTAATTAGTATGATTTTATTCTTTAGTCAATTCACTAGACTATGTATTTATTCATTATAGTTCAATTTATTGTTTGCTTAATAAATATGAAAGGTGAATATAAATACAGTTTTGTAGAGACATCAAATTCTTTTATGAAACTTTATGGTTGTACATGCATATATTGTTTATAGTATCTATATTTAATAAAAGACATAATTAGTTGTAGCTTATGACACTGAGTGGATTCTTATGTAGTGTAAGACATTTAGATAGACTAGTTTCTTTATGAGTAAGAATGGTAATCTAAATTCTCATTTTTAAGTCATTAAGTTTGAAATTTAAGATTGATATGAATTTTATTTCTATTGGTTAGTGGTAAACCTTTTTAGTTACTATGCAAGTTTCTAACAATGGTATTCTAGCATAAATGTAATCTCTGTAGACTTTTAAGGTTAAGATGGAATCTCGAGTATAGTATAAGTGTGATTTTATGAATGTTTGAATGATACAATTGATAATTGATAAAATATAATATCTCTTGTATTTTATGTGTGAATGGTTCTTACTCTTTTTTTTAAAATGTATTAACCTTTCTCATTTATTGAGCACCCATTTGGGGGTTAATGTGTAGTTTTCTATTATTTAAATGCCCTAAGTTATTTATTATTAATTTTCACTACTTTTATGCACTTACATTTGAAATAAATTATATAAAGTTAAAGTATGGGTTAAATGACCTATTTATATGATCAAAAAGTTATCATTTTTGTATTCAGTTATTCTTAAAGTACTAAATAATATAATAACATCATTCATTAACATACTTAGACAAACTTAATATAGGCATGTAATTATGCATTTATATCTAGTGATCAAGAATATTTGTAAGCCTACTACATAAATCCACATAAGAATAGTCCCCTTTCGGTTAGGTAATGATGAATTATTCATGTGGCATGGTAGCCATGCACAAATTAACTCGTGACTACATTATCTAATGTATGGTAACTTGCCTTATATAACTATCAATTATTCTCAATTTATTATAAAATATTGGAGTTATAAATGCAATTTAGGTATACTAAAAAATGATGGAATATTAGTGAATATAGACTTGCCTAGTGATCATTTTAAAAGTTAAAGTGTTTTCCTTACATAACACTCACATGAAGTTTAAAATTTAAATTGTTTTGATTTAAACTTTTTTCAAGAATGGATTGGTGACATCACTAATCTAATATAACTTATATATGGGAGTTTAATTTCTAATTTTGATTCTTCAAAGATTAATTAAACTCATGACATTCATAAATATTACTTTTCACCTAAATATAATGTTGGTGAAGTACTATGTTATCCAAATTCATTTGGAATAAAGACATTGGTATATTCATGAGTTATATATATAATAAACCTTGAGATTAAGTTATGTATTGAAACTCCTTTGGTTGGACAACATAGTTTCAATGTTAGGTTAAAATATGTTTAAGGATATCATTGAAGAACCACAAGTAAACTCATAGGTTTATCTTGCCATAAAAAAGGAAGGTCATAAAGGTATAGTGTATACTTAGAACCTTTATTTAAATACATGTATATGCACTCATACTTATAAATATTTTCCTTTTCATTGATACTCGTGTCAAGGAATGGTCCTTAAGCAACTCCCTTTGTTGGTTGGCTTAATTTTAAAATTTGGTCACAATAACCATAGGCATCAATTTTTTTCTTGGCTTGATTTTAAGGGGTTGTGATACACATGTAAGGGACATAATTTTTCACATAAAATAAGATACATACAAATGTCACAATAAAAAATCCCAAGGTCCCTACACAATAGACAAGCATAAATTAGCATATCATGTAAGTGATTAACAACATTAATAAGGTATAAAACAAGTAAGGACTAGTCTACACCATCCATATGTATTCATGTCATGTCATAGTATAATAACATACCCATGTAACACTATGTATGATATGAGTAACTAAAAAGACATGTTTAATAAATCTAGATAGCTCAACATGGTATAAGGTTATATAAATATGGAACCTATGGTAGTAAAACCTATGGAATAAGATGTCTCCTATATCGGTATGTATATTGGGTAGAGTATATTCCAACATATATATGTCCATATGGAACATGTAAGTCCTAAATAATAGTATTTACGATGAAATGCATGTGTTTATAAAAATAATATACCATATACCAAACATATTATAAATAAAATATGTAAATAGTGTAAGCTAGTAATCATGCCATGTTTAGGTCTTAATTTTTTTTAAATATTTGAACATTTTTGTATTTTTAAATTATTTTATGTTTTTTCTATTTTTTAAATATTTGAAATTAGTGCTCATAAATATGTGACTAAGTCATCCTCATTGAGATTGAAGTAGATATATCATGGCTTATCCTTGATGTTATGTAATTGTGTTGCCTCTTCTTCCATTAACTCTGATTGTTCATATTTTTTACTTGTTATCTTTCAAGAGTTTTATTTTATTTTATTACCATTTCCATAATAATGAATATTTATTATATTTTATTTTTGAGTGAAATAAATATATTGAGTCCTAATGTGAGTGTAGCCTAGGTGTTAGAATATGTCACCTATATGCATGTGTCAATAACCTTTAGACCACAATAAATTGATACAATAATATGACAAAGGAATGAATCAAAATGTAGGTTAAATTGGTATTTAATGTTGAGGATTACATGTCATGAGGATGTGACTATACATACATTTGGGCTTTTGTCTTCATCAACCTTAATTTATCGTTGATAAACAACTTCTATATATGTCTTAATGTTTAAAACCTCTTGTCAAAGATTTTTTATATTTGGTATAGTTATTTATGGTGTATTTACAAAATTTTATGTGAGTGTTTCATGTTGAATCTATATTACCTTAATAATTCCTTCATTATTTTATCTTTGAATATTATTTTTTAATGCATCGTAATGATTTTTTTCATGCCCTGTGCTTCTATGGTAATGATAATATGATTTCCATTCATGATGTGAGAGACGTCCCATGACTTGATGTTTATTATATGTTAATATGATGATATTGTGATTTTGTAACATTTTTCAATAATGTTCTTGTTTTATCTTGAATATATTTTGCTTGAAATGGTGTTAGAGATTTGATATTTGTCATTTCCATGTAATTTAATAAAATATGTGATTTATTATTTATTTAATTCATGTTTTATTTTAATTTTGCATATGCCTAATATAAGATAATATTTTATCTATTGTTTACATTTCATATGCTCTCATGATTTGTCATTGTTGCCTTTCCTTTGCCCTTGTAAGATTGTGCCTAAATGGGAATTTTTGATTTGTTTATTTTGATTATATATGAATCATACTAATATTATCCAAATATAATAAGTGTGAATAGAGTGTGAGATAAATATTCATTTGAAGGATTAAATTTTAATTTGCATAGTTTATCATATGTCATATCTACTATGTTGGTATCATCACCATCACTATTATAATAATATGTGATTATTCCTTATTTATATTCCTAATATACCAGTAAAGGAAGATATTATGAATATATTTTGGTTGTTCCATATTATGATGCAGGAGCATCATCAAAACTATGTAAATTTTAGCTTATTAGATTCTAGATAAATCTAGAAGAAGTATGTTTAAACTTCATTATGTAATAAATTAAATTTATGTGAATATGGAGAGTCTTTTAAGAACCATAATTAAGTGCTAAGGTCATCAGGTGATCAAAAATTATTTATTATTGCATATTTCTAGTTTTCCTACCAAAACCAATAAATTTAAAATCTGAATTTGTTGCTAAGATTTTAGGAAATTTTGGTGCATTATGAGGGTCATGTTTATATGGTAGGGGTATTTAGGATTGAATTATATGTTAAAAATGTATTTAAACCTCCTAATAAACATAAATATAATCAAAATAATATTTAGAAGCATGTGGAAGGATAACCTAAACATATTTGAAAGAGTTTAAAGGGTTATTAAGAGATACTTGGAGCAATAAATAACCACAAATTAATAATATAAACTTAGAATCACTTGATAAGGATTGAATCATTTTATAAGGATCATATAGAATATATAAAATCATGGATTGATGTCTAATTTGATATATTTTGGAGAGGTGGGTGAAGGCTTGAGTAAGTAAGGAAAATGGTCTTCAAAGTTGTAATCTACCATGGTGAAGACATATGAATAAATAAGCCATTTTAGATGTGTTATTTTGATATCACATATGTGTAAGTTCATGTTATTGAGTTTTATTTGATTTTTTTTTTTTTTTTTTTTTTTTTTTTTTTTTTTTTTTTTTTTTTTTTTATACTCATTTTATTTGAATACATCTTTTGTATAGGTTATTGAAGGATTGTGTAAGAGAGGTCTACTAAAACTCTATGTTTTTCAATGTATTCATGAATAAATTATGGTTTCAAGAGGATTTTGTAATTTATACAACTAAAATTTATGTATTAATTATTAATTGGGTATTATTTAGTCTTGTTTATCATATTTGTATGTCATTTCTCTAAGTTATAGGTTTGTAATAGGGGTTTTAGGTGGTCCAATCTAAGAAAAAATGGTTATTTTCACACTTTGGTTGTCTTTCTTATGGAAAACAAATTTTAAACATAATAATTGATATTTTAGAACTCACTACAAATGTAATTAGCCATTAAAAATCTATAAAATTCTAATTGTTCCTTTATTAGTGCTCTCAGGTAGTGTGAAGGCTTGTCTAGGGCATCAAGAGAAAAACTTGCATATCTTCAAACTAACCATTTAAAAGTCATAAAATTTTATGATCTTGTGTTTTTTTATGTCATTTTAATATAATTTGGTTGACAAAAACTTAGAGTTGCAGTCATAGAGAAAAGTTTAAAACCCTATTTGGGAAGGGTAAAAAGGGCATAAATTTAAAATGAATTCTCATAATTTATTGAATTTTCATAGGTACGTGATTGATAAGTTCCTTAAAAGTATTAAATTTATTTAAGGTCTTGAAAATATTTCTAAAAAAATATAATCATGACCATGTTTTTTTAGGCCAAAGGAAATAAGGCCCAAAACCTTACAGTGTTGAAAATGTGAGTTTGGAGGCAAACAAAGGTTTAGATTTGTTGAAATTGTGTATGAATACATGAATAAATATGAAATTAAACATGAATACTAGAAACAATTATGTTTTTAGTGATTTTATTGTCAAGTAAATTATGTCTAATTAGGCCTAGTAGTCATGTTTTGGTAAAGGTTCAGTTTTGGTGTAAAGTGAGGTTTGTAATATTTTGTAAGAGTTATTTCACATTGTTTGTGAAATGAGAGAGTAATTAAATTCATATGAATGATTATTTAAACCCAAATACCATTCAAGAGTATTAAGGCCTAATTATAGGTCTAGTAGCCTTTTTAGAATCCTATTCTTTTGTGAGCCTTGAAGAATGAAAAAGCCCTTGAATTAAGTTGTGTTACACCTAATAATTCATAAGAATCCATTTATAACCCTAATATTCATGGTTAAATCTAAATTTAGTTATAAGACATTATGTTTTTAAGGCCCAATTACATCATATTGGCTAAATAGATAGATATATATAAGATCTACTTACATAATATTAACTTTTGCTTCATGTTTTATAGTTGCACTACATGTTATTATTAGTTCCTTATCATTTTAACTACTTGATTCACACACCTCATATGTATGCATCTGAACTACTTGAATGGGTTTTGTTTCAATAATGGTATATGTTAGAGGTAAAAACCACTAAGAGTAGGGTGAATCAGTGGTGGCAAAAAATCCAGTTCAATTTCCTAATCCTTTAAACACTTAAGCATTCAATATAACCATTCATGAAGCATTCAAGATGTTTATATCAATGAATAATATATAATGAAATATTTCACATATAACACAATATCTATGTGGGAAACCCTCTTGGGGAATAAAACCCACTCTCAAGCCTGAAAATACATGGACTACTTATCCTATAAGATGATCATAAACATAAAGATGGTTAAGTCCTCACTAGAATTTAGTGAAACACCTGTTTTATAAGGATCAGTTTCCCCTAGGATGTTTAATTCCTTCTAATTGGCTTTAGTAAAACACTTGTTTCACAAGGAGCACCTACCCCTAAGATGATCAAGTCCTTTTAACCACCTATTGTTTAGGTCTTTTTGACCTAGATATTGAGAACCCTCCCAACACCTATTAAATGAACATCTCTTGATCATTGATTGCCTACCAATTTGATGGAGATATAGTGTATATCTTCCCCCTTCACTTCTTCACATAGCTACAAACATCCAAAACCACCTTTTATATCACACCACACTTCTCACCAAAAACTCTATCTCAACCTTAAAAACATGATTAAATTGTCATACACAAATACCACACTTTTATTTGCCTCTCAAATCAACCACCAATATCACAGAGATATCATCTATCATTCACTCACGCATAAGGCATCCAAAACATCCTTTTGGATTACTCTATAACTCTTCGCTCATCATCAATTTTTAAACCTATAATATCAATATCCTTGACATATTAAATATTACCTATAATCCATACAAATATTCATCAACCTACTCTTCTCTCAACCCATCCACTAGGCACACACCCTTTCCTTCTCTCAACAACTCTCACACACACCTCTTCTATTAGGTCTCTCAAGTTTATTCAACAAGCCTAAAAACCATCAAATTTGGTTTCAAATTTTATAGATTATTCATGATTATTATGATCACAACCTTCCTTTTCAACTAAAACACATTCCTTCACCCTTAAGGCATCTAATTTAGGTCACCATTAATCACAACCCTCTTTCAAATAGACCTAAGTTACCTTTTAGGTCCTATGAAGACCCATTAACCTCTTTATCACTTATTTAAGTAAACTAAGAACATAAGAACACGTTCAAATACATTTACCCATGACACACAATCTATAGGTCCTATTTAAGTCATAACAACCATCACATCACTCTTCTATTAAAGCTTAATTCATTCAAATGACATTCTATGCAGACAACCACCATGAATGAACACATAGTCACCTTCTAATCCTTTGATAATATTAAATATGACTGATCAAACCTTCATAATCCACACATATGGTCCTTATGGAGTCTATAACACTCTCTAATTATTATCTCATCTTGAAACATCAAAATACCATCAAGATCAACTCTATTACCCTTCTCAAGTTACTTATAAAGTATGAAGGAACATAGTCAAATTTAGAGATAAATAAATTTTACTACACAAACATTTATACCTTAAAATAAATATTTACATATTTTCCTTGAAATCCTCTACAACTTTGATTTTTAATGTAACATCGAATTTTGCATAGATCAAAAGTTATGGCTCAAAAACGAAGCTCTGGTCTTTCCTTTGTTAAATTCAAATATTTAAATACAAATGATCACGGTTAAACCTTGGTCACTTAGAACACATCTCATGCTCTTTACTTATCTCACTTAAATCACACCATTTATCTTATTCAAAATTATCGCAAACTTTAACTCATAGTGCTCCATTATCCAAATGTTAAACCTCAAACATGTTGACCTCATCTCATACACCCTTGTAATATTGACCAAATTCACATCGTCGATCTCTACAAATTAATGATGTCTTTATCTTATAGTGATCACCATTATATCTTGATCATAAATCCCATGATTATAACACTTGGCACCCTTGTATACCTTATTCACATTTTAATCATTTATTTTGACTTTCACCATTGATCTTCTGATAATACAAATACTAGTGAACCACTGATCTTCTGTCAGACTAGCGAGCTTGTGACACTTGTCACCTTTGCATGAAACCTTTAACATATTTAATTTTACATAAACTATTAGATCAATATATATGATTTAAGGTACACTATTATATATACTAACTAGATGAATTTAGAATTCAATGTCTTTTATCTTGATGATCTCTCACCCATCACAATTTGTAAGTACAACTTTGAAGATTTATATCTCAAGCTATAAAACACTTCAAGACTCCAAATATTTAGGGTACACTCTTCAAACTATATACAAATTCACCATGAGAACATTTTCCCACTATTCAATTTATAAGTACCTATAATAAATTCACAAACTTTTTGAATCATACATGTTTATATGACATGCAGTGATGGTCTGGCCAAGTATAGAAACTTAATGGACTTCAATCTGAGAGACCAAATTTTCAACCACATATATTTATCTCCACTCACTTGTATGACCTAAAACATGTACCATAGTAAATTTTGACTAATTTTATCATACCCATATAATCAACTCCCCTTGACTCATCCATATGTGGTAATGGTGATGTTAGCAAACTACCTAATCAAATTTTCTATCATAGAACCAACTATGCCAAGATGAACATAATGAATAGTTGGATGAAAACCATACACTTCCACAAGCTCTCCAATAATATTTAACCTATGATAAGACACTTCAAATGTTCTTAATACTTCATACCCATCCTTAATCATTCCAAAACTAAATATCAACCAAGCCTACTTCAAGCATATTAGGACAAGCACACTGCACACTTTGTCATTGACACTTAGATTATCAAGACACTTCATACACTCACCTAGACACCTCCATGACATCACTAAAAACTTTCCAAAAATATCCCCCTATTTCATTGATGTCGACACCCATCATAAATCTCATCTTTCTTCTCTCTCTGTAAACACTCTCATAATAGGAACCTTCTCCCCCTTTAACATAATGACAAAGTGGGTAAAAACTAATCCCAAGGACTTGAAAAGACCACCAACAAGATAATACCACCTTATAAATATGATAAAAAATCCCCCTCACCTTGATCTTAACTCTTATTTCCTTGACAAATTCATCTTGCTACATGTTAATACTCTCTTCAACTAAACACAGTAACCAATGAAGAAAGAACACACAAAAGCATTGAAAACTAATGAAACTCACAAAAAAGCACTTTAGAGGGACTCCTCCTAAGATCTCTAAGCCATTTTACCTCTTGATCATCTTCATATCACCATGAACCATGAATAACCATTACATATGCTTACTAGCCTTCTCGCTCAAGCTAGCTCGAGGACCACCAATAGAACTTCATGCCACTGAGCCTACAACAAGCACCACTACTCTAAGCCTTCTTGATCCTTAGACATGACAAATTTGAAAATCTAACACCCCTTTTGATTATGTAAACATCTCAAGACATATTAATTATCTCCCCCTAACTCCATGATCCTCCTTATTCCAACTTGAAAGACTCCCCCTTGATATTTATAACCAAAGATCACCTACATAACTTCTGAGAACACCTTCATGGCCTCAACAACATGAAAATATCAAACTTAGAAAACTATACTACTTTGGGTCTTCAAATAATACCACTTTGATTTCATACTCTCACTTGTAAGCCACATTGAAACACTCATACCATGTTATTTTTGATAAACTAAGAAAAAACATCAAATCTTCACACTAGGCCTATCTAGACTCCTTATAGCCCTACCTAGAACTTGAAGATCCCATTATTTTTAGTAGACACACTTTCAAGACCTAAAAACTCATATCTAGATCACTCTCATATTCCCCCTCGAGCACACCATTTTGAATCACCTAGATCATGCTTTGAAACATAATTCTTTCATAAAGTTACTAGCCAATTAAGCCTACATCTTCATAAAAACTTTAAAATTCTGAAAACAACAAACCTTAAAATCTCTATGAATCTTGATTTGATAACCCATTTGGCCCATTAAACTTATTAGGAAGCATTAGCCTCTAGATCCTTAGGGAAGTCACCTTTATCAACTAGCCCAAATCACTATATATTCAAAATAATCTTGGTCAACCCAACACCTTTTAGTCAATGCATACTTTTAAAATGTCTGTGATACCCATAGGTCATTAACACATAATTATGTACCAATTTTTGAGCTTTCAAACTTTTGGGAGCCCATACATCTTATAACCCATTTTAGTCAGGTTTACCCTTAAGCCAAAAATTGAGAAAACTAAGAGCACTCAAAAAATCTCCACTTTGACTTAAGCATACCTTAAAACCACAAAACCACTTAGAGAATGCTAAAATAAGGTCAATAGACCTTTGTATGTAAAAATATCATCTTGACAACTCACAAATCCTCCTTTTCAACTAGGGAACCTTCAATCTAACCCTACAAACTGAGAACACCCTTACAAGACCACATGCTTCTTCAAACTATGAAATGTCTTCATGAATCACAATAAAGACATATTTACTTCACAAGGACCTAGAATATAGGAGCATACTGGTCCTCATCATATTATTGAAGAACCTTCTTCTTCTTCTTCCTCTTCTTGACTAAAATAAATTGCTTGGCATCCATCTCTTCTTTGTATTCCTTGACAATGCATGATGAAAACATAGGTTCTTGGCATATATCTTCAACTAACACATTATCCTCTTTGAAAGTAGACCACAAGAACTCTTTACAATCATGAAAATCCATCTTACCTAAAAATTCTTCAACTACAACAAATAAAACATCAGATTGAGATCATTCTTTAAAATTCTCCTTGCCCTTGAATGGTATAATTGACTTGATTATTGGATATCAACCTTCTTATCTATTTGGATTGCTATCAAGTTTCCTTGACACTCTTGAGACACCTCCAAAATTGATTCCTTTTCTAAATTATGAGAAGTTTCATCCTTGAACTCAATAGGACTAGCCTTCACTACCATAGGTCTCCACATCATGTTTTGAATTTTGATATGCTTTCTAAGAGTCTATCCCTTCTTCAAATGACTTAAGGGCTTATCAAATTTACTATGAAAAATTATACCAATATGACCTTTCTTATCACAAATGAAATAAATAACATCATTTATACCTTTTGACATATTTGAACTGTGATCAATCCTTGGCCAAAAACTCCTTCTATCATAGATCCATGAATGTCCATACTTAATTGCATACCTTATAAAATCCTTAGCTCTATGACCATAATTATTACCTGTATAACAATGACCATGGAATAAACTAGAATACCTTGAAGCATTTGGTTGTCTAACAGACCTTCTTGCATTACTTTCAAAGCATGCATTTTTTTTAGCTTGCTCAAGATTTACATGTTCCTTTTCCATCTTATCCAACTTGACTACAACAAGATCATGCTTACTCTTTAATGAATTCATTTAAACCTTCAAATATGTACACTCATCACATTTATTTCTCAAACTAGAAATTTTAGATTCTAACTAAACTCTAAGATCAATGATGGTCTCTTTATCCTCTTTGGCTTATTTAGTCATGTCATCATTCAATCTACATGTTTTCTCTTCAAGATACTTGATCATCTCTTAATAATTCTTCTCATCTATCTTGGTATTGCCTAGCAAACCTCCCTCAAGAGAACTAACTTGTGATTTAAGAACTTTGATCACATACCTTATCTTATGATTCATCTTTGTGAGATCAACTCCTAGATTTGCTTCTTCTTCCTCATTTTCATATAACACTTCTTCTTCTCCACTTGAATGGAAAACATATTCATCATACATGATGTCTTTTTCTTTTGAATAACTTTCCTATTTTTATCTCAAACTTGCCTTGGCATATTCTAGCTAAACCTTGAGATCATTGATAACTTTCTCATCCTCTTTGGAATATTTTTTTAAAGTACATATCTTCTTTTCAAGTGCCTTAATCACAATGTTCCACTATTGATTCTCTTTCTTAAACTACTTAGCCATTTTTTGCTACTTATGATATCCTTCAATCTATTAAGCTTCATCCAAAGGACTTGCCCTAATACCAATTATTAGAGGTACAAACCACTAAGAGGGGAGGTGAATTAGTGGTGGAAAATAATCCAATTCAATTTCTAAATCCTTCAAACATTTAATCATTCAATACAACCATTTATGAAGCATTCAATATGTTTATAGCAATGAACAATAGATAATGTAAGATCACACACACAACACAAGATCTATGTGGGAAACCCTCTTGGGGAATAAAACTAACTCTCAAGCCTAAAAATTCATGGACTACTTACCCTATAAGATGATCAAAACATGAAACTGGTCAAGTCCTTCTCACCAGATTTTAGTGAAACACTCATTTCATAAGGATCACCTACCTCTAGGATGATCAAGTCCTTCTGACCACCTCTTGGTAGACTTAGTGAGACACTTGTTTCACAAGGAAAACCTTCCCCTAATATGATCAAGTCCTTCTAACACCTGTTGGTCAAGTCCTTATTACCTAGATGTTGAGAACCCTCTAAACACCTATGAAATGAACATCTCTTGACCACTTATTGCCTACCAATCTGACGGAGATACTTTGTATATCAGCCCCCTTCACTTCTTCACATAGATAAAAACATCCAAAACCACATTTTTGATCACACCACACTTTTTATAAATAATTATATCACAATATTAACAACATGACCAAATGGTTATATACATAGACCACACTTTGATCTGCCTCTCAAATCAGCCACCAAGTTCACACAAACATCATCTATCCTTAACTCACACTCAAGGCATCCAAAACATCCTTTTTTATCACTCTAGACCTCTTCAATCATCCTCAATATTCAAACCTATAAGATAACTATTATTGACATAAGAAATATGAACTAGAGTTCATATGTATATTCATCAACCTACTCTTCTCTACAACCCATCCACTAGGAACACACCTTTTCCTTCGCTCCACAACTCTATCACACACCTCTTCTCAGGTCTCTGAAGTATATTTCACAAGCCTAGAAACCATCAAATTTTGTTTCACCTTTTATATATTCTTCATTATTATTATGATCACAACCTTCCTTCTTTGCCACAATAAATGCCTTCAACCTTAATAAATTTAACATGGGTCACATTTAAGCACAACCCTCTTTCAAATAGACCTAAGTCACCTTTTAGGTCCTATGAAGACTCATTAACCTCTTTGACTCTTCTCTAAGAAAACTAAGAACATAAGAACACTGTAAAATACATGAATTCATCATACACAATCTATAGGTCATCCTTAAGTGATAACAACCATCACATCACCCTTTTGCTAAAGCTCAATTCATTCAAACAACATTGTATGCACATAGCCACCATGAATAAACACACATTCATTTTCTAAGCCTTTGATCATATTGAATGTGATTTATCAAACCTTAGTCATCTAAAAGGATTATTCTCATGGAGTCTACAACACTCTTTAATAGTTATCTCACCTCAAAACATTGAAATACCATCAAAAACAACTCTATTACCCTTCTCTGGTTACTTGCAGAGTATGAATGAACACATAGTCAAATTTAGATATTAGTAACTTTGATTGTAAAAACATTTATAAGTTAAGATTAATATTTATAGATGTTCCTTTAAGTCTTCTACAACTTTTATTTTTACTAAAATATTAAATTATGCATAGATCAAAAGTTATGGCTCAAAACCAATCACTAGTATTTATAAATGTGTTTTAAGTGACTAGTGATAATGTTTAGATGGTTGAGCCATAAATTTTGAGTTACTAGTGATAATGCAATATTGAGCCATAACTTCTAAGTTATAGTGATAATGCAATATTGACCAAATGCACACCATCAATCTCTATAAATTAACTAGGTTTTTATAGTGTAGTGCTCATCATTATATATTGATTATAACTCCCATGATTATGAAACATGGTACCATATAATTCCTTATACACATTTGACTCTTTGACTTTGACTCGTACCATTGATCTTTTGATAGTATAAACACCCACAAACCATTGATCTTCTATCAGACTAGTGAGCTTGTGACACTTGTCACCTATACATTCAACCTTTAAAAATTAATTTTACATGCATGGTTAGATAAATATATATGATTTAACATGAACCATTATATCTACTGACTAGATGACTTTAGATTTTAGTGTAGTTTATCTTGATAGTCTTTGGCTCATCACAATCTACAAGTACAACTTTGAACATTTATATTTTGAGCTAGAAAACACTTCAAGAATCCAAATCTTTAGGGTAAATTATTGGAACTATAGAAAAAATCACCATGATTAAATTTTCCCACTATTTACTTTATAAGTACTTGAAATAAATTTACAAACATTTTGGATCATATATGTCTGCATGATATGTAGTGACAATCTCGCTAAGTATGGAAACTTAGTGGACTTTAGTCTGAGTGACCAAATTTATACCCACATATATTTAACTATGATTACCTAAATGACATGAAACTTGGTACTAATTTCCATATGACCAAATCCCCTTGAATCATCCATATGTGGCAATGGTGACATCAATAGACTACCTACTCATATTTTCTATCATAGAAGTAACTATGTCAAGATGAATATAATGAAGAACCAGATGAATTCCATGTACTTCCAAAATCTTTCCAATCATCCTTGACCTATGATAAGACCCTTCACACATGCTCAATACTTCATACCCATCCCTAATCATTCTAAAACTAAATATCAACCAAGCATCCTAGGACAAACACATTGTACACTTTGTCATTGACACTTAGATTATCAAGACAATTCATCCACTCACCTAAACACCTCTATGACATCATTTAAAACTCTCCAACAATATATCTCTTTGTCATTGATGTCAACACCCCTAATATAACTCACCTTCCTTTTGTTTCTTTAAGCAATCTTACAATAGGAACCTTATTTCCCTTTGACATAATGATAAAGTGGGCACAAACTGATCCTAAAGACATGAAAAGAACACCAATAAGAAATTAAAACCTTATAAATATGATAAAAAATCACCCTTACCTTGATCGTAACTCTTCGTACCTTGACAACTTCCTCTTTATACATGCCAACACTCTCTTCAACCAACCACTGCAACTAATGAAGAAAGAACACACAAAAGCATTGAAAACCAATGAAACTCACCAAGAAACATCTGAGAGGGAATCCCCCTAAGATTTTGATCAATTTCACCACTTTTTAATCTTTAGATATCCATACACCATGAAGAACCATTACACGGGCCTACTAGCTTTCTCTCTCAAGCCACCTCAAAGACCACCAATAAAACTTCATGTCATTGAGGATACAATAGGCACCTCTACTCTAAGCCTTCTTGATCCTTAGAACTTAAAAAATAAATAATATAGATACCCCTTTGATCATGAAAACATCTCAATCTATCTAATTTAGACCCCCTAACTCCATGCTCCTCCTTATGCCAACCTGAAAGACTCCCCCTTGATCTTTATAACCAAATATCACCTATAGAACTTCTAAGAACACCTTCATGGCCTCAACAACATGAAAATATCAAACTTGGAACAATATACTGATTTGGGTCTTTTAAAAATACCACTCTAATTTCATACTCTCAATTTTAAGCCACATTGAAACACTTGTACCATGCTATTTTGGAGAAACTAAGCAAAAACATCAAATCTTCACACTAGGCCTATCTAGACTCCTTGTAATCCTACCTAGAATTTATATATCCCACAAATTTTATTAGACACACTTTCAAAACTTGAAAATTCATATCTATATCACTTTCATATTCCCCCTCAAGAACACAAATTTTCATCACCTAGCACATCATTTACAACATACTTCCTTCACAAACCAATTAGCTAATTAGGCCTCCATCTTTACAAAAACTTGAAAATTTTGAAAACCATAAATCTTAAAATCTTATTTAAGCTTGATTTGATAGTCCATTTGGCCCATTTAAATTATTAGGAAGCCTTAGCCTCCAACTCCTTAGGGAAGTCACTTTTCTCAACTATCCCAAATCACTAGATCTTTAAAATAATCTTGGTCAACATAGCACCTTTTGTTCAATGCACACTTATGAAAGTTATCTCATAATTATAAGTTATTACCACATACTTATGTACCAATTTTTGAGATTTCAAAATTTTTATAACCCATACATCCTATAACCCATTTTAAGTTTGCTTGCCTTTAAGCTAAAAATTGAGAAAACTAACAGAACTCAAAAAATCTCCAATTTGACTTCAACATACCTTCATATCATAAAAACACATGGAGCATGTTATAATAATGTCAATAGACATTTATATACAAAAATATCTGTTGAAAATTCACAAATCCTCATTTTCCACTAGGAAACCTTCAATTTTATCCTACAGACTGAGAACACCCTTGCAAGACCATATGCTTCTTCAAACTAAGAAATATCTTCATGAATCACAAAAAAGACATTTATAATTCATAAGTACCTATAATATAGGAGCATCCAGTCCTCATCATAGGAATAAAGAACCTTCTTCTTCTTCTCCCTCTTCTTGACTTAAACAACTTGCTTAACATTTATCTCTTCTTTAGCTTCCTTAACAATACATGATGAAAACATAGGTTCTTGGTATATCTCTTCAATTAACACCTTATCCTCTTTAAAATTAGACAAAAATAACTCTTTTAAATCATTAAACTCCATCTTACCTAAAAATCCTTCAACTACAACAAATAAACCATTAGATTGAGATCCTCCTTTCAAATTCTCCTTGGCCTTAAATGGTATAATTGACTTGATTCTCGGATCATCCACCTTATTATCCATTTGGAATGATATAAATATTACTTAGAAATCTTTAGATACCTCCAAAACTAATTCCTTTTATATATTATCAAAAAAAATATCCTTGAACTCAATAGGACTAGCCTTCACTTCCTTAGGTCTCCACATCATGTTTTGACTTTTGATATGCTTTCTAGGAGTATCTCCCTTATTTAGATGACTTTAGGTATTTTCAAATTTACTAGGACAAAGTATATAAATATGACCTTTTCTTATCATAAATGAAACAAATAACATCATTCATACCTTTTGACATATTTGAACTCTGATCAATCTTTAGCCAAAAACTCCTTCTATCATAGTTCCATGAATTTCCATACTTAACTGACTTCCTTCTAAAGTCCTTAGATATATTACCATACTTATTTCATGTATAAAAATTACCATGGAAAAAACAAGCATACCTTAAAGAATTTGATTATCTAATAGACCTTTTTGCATTAATTTCAAATCTTGTATTCTTCTTAACTTGCATAGGCTTTACATGTTCCTTTTCTAGCTTATCCAACTTGAATACAACAAGCTCATGATTACTTTTTAATGACTCCATTTTAACCTTCAACTGTGTACACTCATCACCTTTAGTTATCAAACTAGAACTTGTAACCTTTAATTTAAATTTGAGATCTTTAATGGTCTCTTTATCCTCCTTGGCTTCTTTATCAATGCCATCATTCAATCTACATGTTTTCTCTTCAAGATAATTGATCAGTTCTTGATAATTCTTTTCATCTCTCTTAGTCTTTCCTAACAAAATTCTCTCAAAATAACTGACTTGTGCTTCAATACCTTTGATCACATACCTCATCTTGTGATTCCTCTTTATGAGCTCAGCTCCTAGATCTGCGTCTTCTTCTTCTTCATTGTCATAGAACACTTGTTCTTCTACACTATCATTGAAAACTTATTCATCATACATGATGTCCTTTTATTTTGAAAAACTTTCCTTTTTTAGACTCAAACTTGCCTTGTCATCTTCTAGATGAAACTTGAGATCATTGATAATTTTCTCATCCTCTTTGGCATCTTTATTCAAAGTACATATATATTCTTAAAGTGTCTTGATCACATCCTTCCACTATTGATTCTCTTTATTCAACCACTTAGCCATTTTTTGCTACTTAGGATCTTTTTCAAGCTATTAAGCTTCATCCAAATGACCCACTCTGATACCAATTGGTAGAGGTACAAACCATTGAGAGGGGGGTGGTGAATCAATGGTGGAAAATAGTCTATTTCAATTTCCAAATCCTTCAAATACTTAAGCATTAAATATAACCATTTATGAAGCATTCAAGATTTTTATATAAATAAACAATATATAATGCAAGATCACACACAGAACACAAGATCTATGTGGGGAACCCTCTTAGGGAATAAAACCCATTCTCAATCCTATAAACACATGAGCACTTATCCTATAAGATTATCGCAAACATGAGACTAGTCAAGTCCTTCTGACCATAATTTATTGAAACACCTTTTTCATAAGGAACATGTACCTATATGATGATCAATTCCTTCTGACCACCTATTGGTCAAGTCCTTTTGACCGGATTTAGTGAAACACCTATTTCACAAGGAACACCTTCCCTAAGATGATCAAGTCCTTTTGACCACCTATTGTTCAAGTTCTTCTGACCTATATGTTGAACACCCTCCCAACATCTATGAAATGAACATATCCTAATCACTTATTTCCTATTAATTTTATTTAAATACAATATATAGCATCCCCCTTCACTTATTCACATAGCTAAAAACATGTAAAACAACCTTTTAGATCACACCACACTTCTCAGCAATAACTCTATCATATCCTTAAAAACATGACCAAATGGTTATACACATAGAACACAATTTAACCTACTTCTCATATCAACCACCAGGCTCACACAAACATCGTCTATCCTTCACTCACACTCAAGGCATCCAAAACATCATTTTAGATCACTTGAGACCTCTTCACTCATCCTCAATCTTCAAACCTATAAGAGCATTGTCCTTGACATCATAAATATGACTTACAGGTCATACAAATAGTCATCAACATGCTTTATTCTAAAACCCATCCACTAAGAACACACCCTTTCCTTCGCTTCACAACTCTCACACACACCTCTTCTCTTAGGTCTCTCAAGTCTATTCAATAAGCCTATAAACCATCACATTTAGTTTCACCTATTATAAAGTCTTAATGATTATTATTATCACAACCTTCCTTGTCATCCATAACACATGCCTTCACCCTTAATGCATATAACATGGGTCACATTTAAGCATAACCCACTTTCAAATAGACCTACCTAACCTTTTAAGTCCTATGAAGACCCATTCACCTCTTTAACACTAATATGATCAAACTAAGAACATTATAAAACTTTAAAATGCATGCACCCATGCCACACAATATATAGGTCCTGTTTAATTGATAAAAACCATCACAACACCCTTCTGCTAAAGCTCAATTTATTCAAATAACATTCTATGCACACAGCTGCCATGAATAAACACACATTTACCTTATAAGCCTTTGATCATACTGAATATGATTGATAAAACACTAATAATCCACATAAATGGTCCTTATGTACTCTACAACACTTTTCAATAGTTATCTCATCTTGAAACATTGAAATACCATCAAGAACAACTCTATTACCCTTCTCAGCTTACCTGTAGAGCATGAATGAACACACAATCAACTTTGTCACTCAATAAATTTGATTGTACAAACATTTATACCTGAAAATGAATATTTATATATGTTCCTTGAATTCCTCTACAACTTTTATTTTTACTACAACATCAAATTCTACATAGATCAAAAGTTATGGCTCAAAAATAAGTATTGGTCTTTCCTTCATTAAATTCAAATATTTAAATCCAAATGGTCACAATTAAAACTTATTAACTTAGAACACATCTCATGTAATTCACTCAACTAAATTAAATCATACCATATATATTATTTTAAAGTATCTCAAACTTTAACTCACAGTGCTCCACTGTCCAAATGTTAAACCTCATCCTATGCACCCTTGCAATATTGATCAAATGTGCACTACCAATCTCTATGGATTAACTAACTAGTTATATTTCAATGATCACCATTAAATATTGATCATAAATTTCATGATTATAACACTTTTTAACCTCATGTTACTTCTACACATTTTACTCTTTGACTTCAACTAGTACCATTGATCTTCTGATAGTATGAATGCTCATAAACCATTGATCTTCTATCAGACTGGAGAGCTTGTAACACTTGTCACCTACATGTGTAACCTTTGAAATATTGAATTTTATGAATACCATTAGATCAATATATATGATTTAATTCATACCATTAGATCTAGTTACTAGATGACTTTAGATTTATACGTAGTTTATCTTGATTATTTTTGGCCCATCACAGTCTACACAAGTAAAACTTTTAAGATTTATATCTTGAGCTAGAAAACACTTCAGGACTCCAAATATTTTGGGTATATTATTGTAACTATATAAAACATCACCATGATAATATTTTCCCATTATTTACTTTATATTTACCTAAAATAAATGCATAAACCTTTTGGATCATATATGCCTACATGATGTGCAGTGATAGTCTGGCTAAGTATAGAAGCTTAGTGGACTTCTATTTGAGAGACCAACTTTATACCTAAATATATTTAGATACACTCACTTGAATGACCTTAATCTTGGACCATATTAACTTGGGACTAATTTGGTCATACCCATATGACCAATTCCCCCTGACTCATTCATAAGTGGCAATGGTGATGTCCTAAAATTGACTACTTATATTTTTTATCACAGAACCAGCTATGCTAAGATAAACATAATGAATAA
This sequence comes from Torreya grandis, assembly GCA_037957365.1. Classification (NCBI taxonomy): domain Eukaryota; kingdom Viridiplantae; phylum Streptophyta; class Pinopsida; order Cupressales; family Taxaceae; genus Torreya; species Torreya grandis. Next base: position 1,214,783 of record JARHVA010005319.1, read on the forward strand.
CCATATGAATAACATGAAATTATACAATCTCTACAATCATATTTTAACTTTGATAATACCCTTAACACATTTTCAATATTTTATACCCATCCCTAATCATCCCAAAACTAAAAACCAACCAAGCCTACTTCAAGCATACTAAGACAAGCACACTACACATTTTATCATTGACATTTAGATTATCAAGACACTTCATCCACTCACCTAGACATCTCCATGACATCAATGAAAACTCTTAAAAAATATAATGCTTTTAAAACTTTGATTATGGTTGGCACAAAATATTTAAAAGGATCTTCTATTAGATGTGTATAAGAATAAACTTCATGCATGAATTTAATACATCTGTGTAATGTTGATGGTATTTTTTTAATAGCATGTATCAAAAATCACCCCAATAAAAATTTGTAAATTATTTTATAAATAATAACATCGAAGGTACTAGGTATCATCTTGGGACCTATTTTTACATTCAATGATATTGTCCCAACTATTTTACGCATAGTGTTTTCAAATCCTTTTAATATTTTTTATTATTTTTATTAGTATCCATATTGATCCCAAATTTTCATAATAAATTAGTGCTACAAATATTAAATCTAAAATAATTATATACTAACACATTTTGATCATTTTATTTTTCACTTAAACTTGAGTGAATAAGGGAATATTTTTATCTATTATGTGTTGTGTAGGTAAGTATTCTTTGTCAAATGTTTTATCTTTTTTTATATCCTTGAATTTATTCATTTTTTATATGAAATTATAAAAATGTTTTTAAAAATATCCCTTACCCTAATAAAAAATTACAAATATATTCAATGAAGAACTAGAAAAATAAACAAGATATGCCCTACATAGAAATGGGTAGAAAAAGACATCAAACCATAATTAAAAGTAAGAAAAAAAACCCAAAACTCAAAAACTTGAAAAAAAAATTAAGATCATCCATATCCTAAATGTAGATGGTGGATTTTGTGTCTTCTCTAAACTCTCAAATAGTTATATCTATGATGTTTTCTTATTAACAAGGGTGTTGTCTTCAATTATTTTCTATTTACCTATAGTGTATTTGTAAGGCCCATCCATAAGCTCTTCAAAAATTATTTTATCTTTCATATTTTCCTTCTTATCCAATTTTTTTCCCTCTACATACTTATTAATACCTACCACCTTAGCCTCACTAAATTTGAAAATTTTCTGCATACCAAAGATCTACTTGGTGGCTTCTTCTTAAAACTAACTTATGGTCTAGTTTTGGTTCATTATAGCTTGTTTTATCTCTTGATGTCATTCCTCAACCCTTATTTATATCTCTTGGAAAGAATTATTAGATTTCTTATAATTATTTAATATTTATCTAAGAAGATTGAGTTAAAATAGCAGAGCTTGTTTAATCTTACTCACCTTATCAGCAGGGTTGAGCTCATTTTGAGGGTCAACCATTTTTACCCATAATTTTATTTGCTACTTAATATTAACCTTATGCTCTAAGACCTACTTAATCATGATCAAGCCATGTCACTTTTTCTTTTCAATAAGTAAGCTCTCACCTTTGTCCTCACATTCCTTCCTCTTTCCTTTAGTTTTAATGTTATTGGTAAAATGAGCAAGAGTTTTCTCCTCCTCTTCATATTATTCAAGTATATTATCCTATGTGCATATATATTATTGCATACAATAATCAAAACCTTAAAAACTATCATTGGTGACCATAATAGGTTCCACAATCAAAATTGTTGTCTTAACCAATAGAAATTCTAGAGCCTGATGGGGTAAAACATTGATTTTTTCCTCTTGGTAGCCTATGATGATTATATCCATAGACATTAAAAGGAATAAAGGTATATTGATACGAATATTATGTCTAAATTTATTTCAAATTAGAAATTTATGGTACTATATGACTATGTAATTACCTTCCAAAGTCAAGTAGTTCATAAGGTTCAAGCATATTTCATCATAGGGGGTTAGTAAAGTAGTTCAAAGAAACCTAGAATTGCAAAGGTGAATCCTCTCCCCAGGTTTAAATAAATATATTTATCTCCTTATTCATAATTTTATTCTTGAACACTCTAACACCATGTGTTGTTAACCTGATAACCATATAAATTCACTCCTTTATATCCTATAGAGTAATGCCCCTAATTATTATGACTCTTTCATTCTATGACTTAGTGAAATATAAGGTCAATCAAGGATCAAACCCATAAATTATCTCAATGTATGGAGTAAGACTTACTTGTCATTGCTTATGCCTAAAATTTATTCATGATAGAAGTAAATGATATAGGTATTTAAACACTAGGGATAATTATTTCTTGTAATGCCTTATATAATGAATTTTTGTAGACCATTAATCTCTTGAGTAACTCTAAAATAATTTTTTTTGACATGGTTATTATCTAGTTGATTAATTATTTAATACCATTTAGGTTTATTTTCTCTACTCATGGGAGGTGGAATGGGTTAAGGAGGAACCTTCATTATATCATGCATGATGGGGCACCCTACCTCATCTAGTGTTCATAGCATTGATTGTGGAATACAAAAAAAAAATATCAAAAAATAATGGGAGTGGGATAGTAGTTATTAAATCCTTTAGGTATACGTGGGAGAAATAAAATAATCCATTCATTACCTTTAGATTATAGTGGTGATATAAGGTAAAATGGATTAGATATTGAAACAATATGAATTGAGGAAGGATTGGGATTATTCATTTTTAATTTTTTCTTTATTAGTGTTTTTATATTATATCCACTTACATATTTGATCCAAATAAGATACATTATCCAAGTAGAAAAATATAAAAAGAGTAACTTCATGGCTTATGTTAACTTATAATGTTCATTCATTATAGCCATCAATAATGTGTAATATTAGAGAATAATCAAAAATCATGTCTAGAAATAAATCTGTGGGGCTAAAATATAAATCATTATAGGGATGAAACCTTAAGTTAAACCTATGGTTTAACAAAATTAAATCATTATATAGGCTCACCAATATATTTTATCATAAATTGGTTTCATAAACCATAAAAGGATAGAACCTATTTAATAATTCATATTGATAAATATGTCATTCAAGCATACATACGAATGTAAAATATTGAAACTAATTACAATTATTTGACAAGTTGCATATGATAAATATAGCAAGTACAAAAAGAGATGAGTACTTAGATATTTTGTTTGATTATCCGACTATTATAATATTTTGACAGTGGAAAACAAACCAAATCAGACATATGATTTGTCATGCTTTGGAAATATATTTATGTATGTGTAAGATTAGTTCCATTGGATCTAGATTAATATCAATTGTTGATATTGACATGCGCTAGTCATTAGTGGCATGTCCTAAAATATGTGTTTATGTTTTTATGACACATTATTTCCTATATATGTAAGATTTTTATGTGCAATTTTGAACCTTGATGATGTTCATAACTCTTTTAATTATCCTCCTTCACCTTTAAACGCTAGGTGTGCTTTGAGGGATATCAACTTATAAAAACTTGGGAAAGTGTAATGGGATAAGTTTACCCCAATAACCCTCATTTAAATATTTATCATTTTCTATATATATGATACTCTAAGGATTGAAATAAATCCATGTGTAGTTATCCCACTATATGCACCCAAAAATTACATAGTGTAATATTTATAAAATAATTCAAATGATGATGCAATAACCTCAAAAATATTATCGATATTTATTCTTTCTCACAATATTTCCCCATACTAACAATTTTATCTTTATAAACCTTGAAATTTTCCTTTTTGATTCAATTTTAGATTTAGTGATTGTGTTGCCTCTTTGGTGATAAAATTTCCCCTTCATTCCTTAGTCTACAGTAGTGGTTTCATTATATCTATGGTGGTTTTATAAACCATCATGGTTTTTTTATATTATAAGTGTTGGTTATATCATTTTGAGTAGTGGTTGTGTATCTTCCACCTACAAACTATCATAATTTAATAATAGTTTGTATATTTTCCTCTTTTAGTGTTTGGAACTTAAGTTTCCATGCATTATTAATCCTTATCTTCACATTTATTCCTTTATTTTATTTATTTTCACCTTCATGACTTCCCAACTCACCCCCACTCCTATTCTATAAATATATTTTTCTCCTAAGTTTATCTTTGAACTAATTTTTAGAGGTATAATCACCGAGAGAGGGTTAAATTAGTGAGCCCAAATAATCTAACTTCAATTTCAATCATTTCAAAAAATTCTAATTAGTTACCACAAGCAATCATGAAGCATGCACATCATTCACAACATTGAATAAGAGAGATAATACAAGATCAATCACATAACACCTGACATATGTGGGAAACCCTCTTGGGGGAGGAAGCTCACTAGAACTTACAATTGGACTATTTTCATATAATAACAAGAAAAAATTTAGACCAACTACAACTAATCAAGGAAATACCATCCTTAATTAATTGTGAATCCTCTCCCCAGGTTTAAATAAATCTATTTACCTCCTTATTCCTAATTTTATTCTTGAACACTATAACACCATGTGCTATTAACCTGATAAACCTATAAATTCACTCCATTATATCCTCTAGAGTAATTCTCCTAATTATTATGACTCTTCAGTCTATGACTTAGTGAAATATAGGGTCAATCAAGGATCACGCCAATAAATTATCTCAATGTATATAGTAGGACTTACTTGTCATTCCTTATGCCTAAAATTTATTCATGATAGAGGTAAATGATGTAGGTACTTAAACACTAGGGATAATTATTTCCTATAATTCCTTATATAATGTATTTTTGTAGACCATTACTCTCTTGAGTAACTCTAAAATAAATTTTTTTGACAAGGTTATTATCTAGTTGATTAATTATTTAATACCATTTAGGTTTATGGTATTTACTCATGGGAGGTGGAATGGGTTAAGGATGAACCTTCATTATATCATGAATGATGGGGCACCCTACCTCATCTAGTGTTCATAGCATTGACTATGGAATACAAAAAACAATTATCAAAAAATAATGGGAGTGGGATAGTAGTTATTAAATCCTTTAGGTATACATGGGAGAAATAAAATAATCCATGCATTACCTTTAGATTATAGTAGTGATATAAGGTAACTTGGATTAGTTATTGAAACAATATGATTTGAGGAAGGATTTAGATTATTCATTTTTAATTTTGTCTTTATTAGTGTTTTTATATTATACCCACTTACATATTTGATCCAAATAAGATACATTATCCAAGTAGAAAAATATAAAAAGATTACCTTCATGGCTTATGTTAACTGATAATGATCATTCATTATAGCCATCAATAATGTGTAATATTAGGGAATAATCAAAAATCATGTCTAGAAATAAATCTGTGTGGCTAAAATATAAATCATTACAGGGATGAAACCTTAAGGTAAACCTATGGTTTAACACAATTAAATCATTATACATGCTCACCAATATATTTTAGCATAATTTGCTTTCATAAACCCTAAAAGGATAGAACCTATTTAATAATTCATATTGATAAATATGCCATTCAAGCATACCTATGAATGTAAAATATTGAAACTAATTGCAATTATTTGATAAGTTGCATATGATAAATATACTAAGTACAAAAAGGGATGAGTACTTAGAGTTTTTGTTTGATTATTTGACTATTATAATATTTTGACAGTGGAAAACAAACTAAATCAGACATATGATTTGTCATGTTTTGGAAATATATTTATGTATGTGCAAGATTAGTTCCATTAGATCTATATTAATATCAATTGTTGATATTGACATGTGCTAGTCATTAGTGGCATGCCCTAAAATATGTGTTTATGTTTTTATGACACATTATTTCCTATATATGTAAGCTTTTTATGTGCAATTTTGAACCTTGATGATGTTCATAGCTCTTTTAATTATCCTCCTTCACCTTGAAACCCTAGGTGTGCTTTGAGGGATATAAACTTATAAAAACTTGGGAAAGTGTAATGGGATAAGTTTACCCCAATAACCCTCATTTAATGATTTATCATTTCTTATATATATTATACTCTAAGGATTGAAATAAATCCATGTGTAGTTATCCCACTATATGCAACAAAAAATTACATAGTGTAATATTTCTAAAATAATTTGAATGATGATGTAATAACCTCAAAAATATTATCAATATTTATTCTCTCTCACAATATTTCCCCATACTACCAATTTTATCTTTATAAACCTTAAATTTTCCTTTTTGATTCAATTCTAGATTTAGTGATTGTGTTGCCTCTTTGGTGATAAAATTCCCCTTCATTCCTTAATCTACAGTAGTGGTTTCATTATATCTATGGTGGTTTTATAAACCACCATGATTTTTTTTATATTATAAGTGTTGGTTACATCATTTTGAGTAGTGGTTGTGTATCTTCCACCTACAAACTCTCATAGTTTAATAATAGTTTGCATATTTTCCTATTTTAGTGTTTGAAACTTAAGTTTCCATTCATTATTAATGCTTATCTTCACATTTCTTCCTCAATTTTATTTATTTTCACCTTCATGACTTCCCAGCTCAGCCCCATTCCTATTATATAAGTATATTTTTCTCCTAAGTTTATCTTTGAATTAATTGTTAGAGGTACAATCACTGAGAGGGGGTTAAATTAGTGAGCCTAAATAATCCAACTTCAATTTCAATCATTTCAAAAAAAATTAATTAGTTACCATAAGAAATCATGAAGCATTCACATCATTCACAAAAATGAACAAGAGAGACAATGCAAGATCAAGCACATCACACTTGACATATGTGGGAAACTCTCTTGGGGGAGAAAGCTCACTAGAACTTGCAATTGGACTATTATCCTATAATAACAAGAACCAATTTAGACCAACTACAACTGATCAAGGAAATACCATCCCCTAATTGTAATGGTGAATCCTCTCCCTAGGTTTAAATAAATCTATTTATCTCCTTATTCCTACCTTTATTACTGAACACTCTAACACCATGTGTTGTTAACCTGATAGCCCTAGAAATTAATTCTTTATAGCCTCTAGAGTAATACCCCTAATTATTATGACTCTTTCATTCCATGACTTAGTGAAATATGGGGTCAATCAAGGATCACACCCATGAATTATCTCAATGTATGGAGTAAGACTTACTTTTCATTCCTTACGCCTAAAATTTATTCATGATAGAGGTAAATGATGTAGGTTTTTAAACACTAGGGATAATTATTTATTGTAATGCCTAATATAATGTATTTTTGTAGACCATTAATCTCTTGAGTAACTCCAAAATAATTTTTTTTGACATGGTTATTATTTAGTTGATTAATTATTTAATACCATTTAGGTTTATGTTCTTTACTCATGGGAGGTGGAAGGGGTTAAGGAGGAACCTTCATTATATCATGAATGATGGGGCACCCTACCTCATCTAGTGTTCATAAAATTGACTGTGGAATACATAAAACAATTATCAAAAAATAATGGGAGTGGGATATGCATTATCTTTAGATTATAGTGGTGATATAAGGTAACATGGATTAGATATTGAAACAATATGATTTGAGGAAGGATTGGGATTATTCATTTTTAATTTTTTCTTTATTAGTGTTTTTATATTATATCCACTTACATGTTTGATCCAAATAAGATACATTATCCAAGTATAAAAATATAAAAAGAGTACCTTCATGGCTTATACTAACTGATAATTTTCATTAATTATAGCCATGAATAATGTTTAATATTAGGGAATAATCAAAAATCATGTCTAGAAATAAATCTATGTGGCTACAATATAAATCATTACAGGGATGAAACCTTAAGGTAAACCTATGGTTTAACACAATTAAATCATTATATAGGCTCACCAATATATTTTAGCATAATTTGGTTTCATAAACCCTAAAAGGATAGAACCTAGTTTAATAATTCATATTGATAAATATGTCATTCAAGCATACATATGAATGTAAAATATTGAAACTAATTGTAGCTATTTGACAAGTTGCATATGATCAATATAGTAAGTATAAAAAGGGATGAGTACTTAGATTTTTTGTTTGATTATCTGACATTTATTATATTTTGACAATGGAAAACAAACTAAATTAGACATATGATTTGTCATGTTTTGGAAATATATTTATGTATGTGCAAGATTAGTTCCATTGGATCTAGATTAATATCGATTGTTGATATTGACATGTGTTAGTCATTAGTGGCATGTCCTAAAATATGTGTTTATGTTTTTATGACACATTATTTCTTATATATGTAAGCTTTTAATGTGCAATTTTGAACCTTGATGATGTTCATCTCTTTTAATTATCCTCCTTCACCTTGAAACCCTAGGTGTGCTTTGAGGGATATAAACTTATAAAAACTTGGGAAAGTGTAATGGGATAAGTTTACCCCAATAACCCTCATTTAATTATTTATCATTTCCTATATATATGATACTCTAAGGATTGAAATAAATCCATGTGTAGTTATCCCACTATATGCACCCAAAAATTACATAGTGTAATATTTCTAAAATAATTTTAATGATGATGCAATAACCTCAAAAATATTATCAATATTTATTCTCTCTCATAATATTTCCCCATACTACCAATTTTGTCTTTATAAACCTTGAAATTTTCCTTTTTGATTCAATTCTAGATTTAGTGATTGTGTTGCCTCTTTGGTGATAAAATTTCCCCTTTATTCCTTAGTCTAAAATAGTGGTTTCATTATATATATGTTGGTTTTATAAACCACCATGGTTTTTTTATATTATAAGTGTTGGTTATATCATTTTGAGTAGTGGTTGTGTATCTTCCAACTACAAACTCTCATAGTTTAATAATAGTTTGCATATTTTCATCTTTTAGTGTTTGGAACTTAAGTTTCCATGCATTATTAATTCTTATCTTCACATTTATTCCTTGATTTTATTTATTTTCACCTTCATGACTTCCCAACTAACCCCCACTCCTATTCTACAAATATATTTTTCTCATATGTTTATCTTTGAATTAATTGTTAGAGGTACAATCACTGAGAGGGGGTTAAATTAGTGGGCTCAAATAATCCAAATTTAGTTTCAATCATTTAAAAAACTTTTAATTAGTTACCATAAGTAATCATGAAGCATGCACATCATTCACAACAATGAACAAGAGAGGCAATGCAAGATCAAGCACATAACACCTAATATATGTGGGAAACCCTCTTGGGGGAGAAAGCTCACTAGAACATGCAATTGGAATATTATCCTATAATAACAAGAGCCAATTTATACTAGATATAACTGATCAGTGAAATACCATCCCTTATTTAGTGATACTGTAATCCCACAAGGTGATACAACACATATCTAGCTGAGCAACAACAAAAACTAGACCTTTAGAAAGTTTCACCTTACAAGGAGGCTACAACCCCCTAAATTTTGAGTAGGCATAATAAAACCTATAATCAAAACATCTCCTATAAAACTTATTTCATTATAATCTAATGGATATACAAATTATATTATCTCTCTTTATTTCTTCACACCCAATGCATCCAAAGCTTCCTTTTAGATCACTCTAAACATATTTGCTCATCCTCAACCTACAAGATCACTATTCTAACATCAGAAGCATAGCCTATAAGTCATAAACATAGTCATAACTCTAATATCCTCATAAACTCATCTCTTGGGTAGTCTCCCTCTCCTTCACTCCACAAAACTCATATACACTCCTCATACAAGTCTATAAATTAGCTTCTTTGATTTCACTATTTATACAACATTCATGATCATCACCATATTAGTCAGCCAATAGGCATACCTTAACCCTTAAGGAATTTATCACATAAAAACATATCTAAATTCCATCCATATAGGTTGGATATATCATCTATAGGTCACCCTTAAGTAGCTACACCTTTCAATAAGGTACTTATAGCTCTTATTGGTCTCATGGAGACCTATTCACCCATTTAGCAATTCATTGAGAAAAATAAGAACATAGGACCATATATAATTTCATAGGTTCACTCTAAATGACTCCTTTGACATTATAAAATTCTTAAAATCATCATTTCAATCTTTTGTGTAATCTTAATCAACTCAAACAATAGACTTGTTCATAAGGACAACATGAACGAACCCAAAGTCAAATTATTAATCTTTTTTCATACTCAAGATACATTTATCACACCTTAAAAATCAATATAGATGATCCTCATGGAGTATATAACACTCTCTAATAGATAATTCAATATGAAACATCAAAACAACTCAATCTCAATTACCCTTCTCGGGTTATACTTGTAGAACATGTACAAAACATAGTCAAATTAAAAACCTTCATAAATTTGACTATACACACTTTTATATATTCAAATATATATTTATATATGTGACTTTAAGTCCTCTACAAATTTTATATCTACACCATAAGCAAATTTTTCCTGTATCAAAAGATATGGCAAAAAAATAGAGTACTATTTTTTCTTTTATTAAAGTCAAATATTCAAATGCAAACAATCATATTTAAACCTAAAAAACTATGCTTGAATCTCATATCCTCACATATTTAGATTAATCATGCACAATTTATCTTATTTTAACTTTAATTCATAGTTTTCTAATTCCCAAATGTTAAACTTCTAACAGTTGATCTCATCTCATGTAATTTGGAAATTTTGACCTCATATGATCCATTGATCTCTTTGGGATGTCCTCACTTTAACAATGATAAACAACTATCACTTTGACCTCTTGAATTTAATGTGCACAATTTATCTCAATTATTATGCTCACCCACTCACCATTAATCCTTGAAAGAAGCTCAATCTTTATCTCTGATCAATGTTAAACATTGAACATTTGGCACCATCTCACTACTTCTTGACATCTTTGAGAAATGTACTATATCAATATTGCTTAAAATTGACCTTGTGAAAAAATGACTAAGTATGGTAACCTTTGCAATATGTCTATAAGGTCAAATTTGCACCTTCATATCTTTTTCTTCACTCAAACACATGTTCTAAAATATATATCATATGTTCTCCTTTCAAAGAGGAATCTAACCTTGTATAAAGTAGCTCTTGAAAACTTCACATGTTCAAGATATAATTCCATTAATTTTATCACTTAGATATTTCTACCATAAAACCAACAATGTTAATAACTATCTAGAAGGCCAACTTTTCACATGCATATCTTTTGATGCACTTCATTACATGATATAAAATTTATCTCAAATCAATTAGGCACAAAACTGAATAAACCCATATGATCATTTTTTCCTTTCACCTTCACATGTGTAAAATATAATAACATTAAAATTCATACTCATATTTTCTTGCCAAATTTCAAATTTGGCTAAGTATGGGAAAACACTATCAAACTGCTTGGGAGCCTAATTTACACTTGCATATCTTTTGTGGCACTTAGTTGCATGACCTATGAGTTAGTGCATAAGATCTTATCTCATAGGGGGATTCATTCATTTATCATGTTACTCACATAAATTTCATACGTGTGAGATATGTCATCACCAAAATACTTACTTGAATTTATTTGAATAGAGAACACTATCAAAATGTCTGGGAGCCCAACTTTGCACACACATACCTTTGGTTGTGATTCATCACATGAATTGAGACTTATATCATAGTAAATTATGACTAATGTGATCATAACCATATGACCCACTTCTCCTGACTCATCCACACATGGAAATGGTGATGTTAGTAAAATGATTACTTAGATTTTCTGCCACTAGACCCAAAATGTCTAGATGAAAACAATGATCAACTAGATGAATTCCACTCATGCACACAAGTAGTTAAAAAACCATTTACCTCTAAAATTACCCCTTTCACATGATTAATACTTTAAATTCATCCCTAATCATCTCTAAATAGTCAAACTCTGAAGATCAACCAAGCCTTCTTCAAGCATACTAGGACAAGAACATGGCACACTATATCATTATTAGTTAGACTAACAAGTCACATCATCCACTCACCTAGACACATCCATGACATTATTATGACATCATTTAAAATATTCCAAAAATCTCCCCTTTTCCATTGATGTCAACACTCATCATAAAATAATATACAACTCACCTTCCTTCTCTCTTTTCAAGCACTCTCACCACAAGAACTTTATCCCCCTTTGAAATAATGACAACGTGGAAATAATCTAATCCTAAAGACTTTAAAAGACAAAAAATAAGAGAGTACCATATTATAAATATGATACAAACTCCCCATTACCTTTATCCTACCTTTTCTTGCCTTGACAAACTCCTGTTGTTCCATGCCAACACTCTATTCAATGAAGCACTATAACTAATGAATAAATAACATACAAAAACATTGAATTCAGATGGAACTCACCAGTAATAATATAAGACCCCCCCTAAGATCTATGATCCATTTCACGTCTTGAACAACTTCAAATCTTCATATATTATGGACCACCTCATAGGCTCACTAACCTTCTCTCTCAAACCACCTCAAGGATACCAATAAAAATCCATGCCACTAACCAAATATAAAACATGATTAAAAAAACTTTATAATTCTTCTTGAAACACACATAACTTGATATTTTAGAGAAATTGAACAAAAGGCACTCATCTTCTCAAGTCTTCTTGGAGCCCCACCTAGAACTTATAGAGCCCACAAATTTTAGTAGACACACATTCAATACCTAAAAATTCATATCTAAATCACTATCATATTCCACCTCAAGCACACTAATTTTCATTACCTATATCATCTTTTTCAACTTACTTCCTTCACAAACCAACTAACCAATTAGGCCCCCATCATTAAAAAAACTTGAATAACATTATATACACAAACCTTGAGATCTCTGTGAAGCTTTATTTGACAACCCATTTATCCCATTAAACCTTTTAATAAGTCTTAAATATCAAATCATAAGGCAAACCACTTTTTTAGTAGAGCCCAAAATCCTAGAATATTAAAACAAATAGAGTCAACAAACCTTCTTCTAGTCAACACACACCTATAAAACTTCTTGCACACATGCAGACACCCATCACACACTTTTGGACCAATATTTGAGCTTCCAAACCTTTGGGACCCCATAAATCCTATAACCCATTTTAGGCCTACTTAACCCTCAACCAAAACTAAGAAAAATTGAGAGTACTCATAAATCTTCAATTTGACTTCAGCATACCTTCAAACCATAAAACACCTAGATCACATCATAAATAATTTCATAGAACTTTATTATCACCAAACTCTTTTTGAAATTTCATCAATCTCATTATGTCACCTAAAAACACCCATCCTTACCCTGTATTATAGCTCCTTCACAAACATCTAGAGCAAGCTCATGAACTTCTTGTTCCTCCTTAACCAATGAACTTATAATATAAACATAAGTCTCTATACATATTGGCATTATGATCTTGATCACACAAACTTGCTTATACACAAGAAAGATGTCTCCTAAGAAGCATAGGTAGAGACATCCTATTTCACAATGTCCTAAAACAATGTGAAACTAGGAGTTACCCATAACTCCTCATTTTCCTTCTCCTCCTTGGTCATATGATACTTATAATTCTTTTTCTTTTTATTAGGATTAAGAGAAGAAACATTATTATCCACTATAATATTCTCCTTTTCTTCTAGTATTGAATTGATAAAACAAGGAGACAAAATATATTCATGACATACCTTTTCATCTGAAGAATCCACCTTGTAGTTAGAGGCCTCATCACTAGGCATATATAATTGATTTTCCTTGCATGATACATTCTCAAAAATATTAGGATGTTCACTTGGATCCATACACACCCAATAACTAGCCTCAACCAGTATCTTGGTCTTCACCTTGAGCTTGGTCTCTTCATTATCAATATAAGTAGATAATGAGACCTCTTTACACTTTTTTACTTTTGTAGATTTATCTACCATAAAAAGTAGATTACTTGACCCTATAGACTCATCATGACTCACACTTATCACTTTTGGATTCCATGAGTTAACTTACCTTATTTTTTTCACTCTATGAGCTTGATTAAACCTATTTTGTCTTGTAGATCTTTTCTTGTATAATATAGCAATGTGACCTCTCTGTTTAAAATTGAAGCATATTATATACCTTTTGAATAAAAATTATCTTGCCTTACCTTATTTGGACAAAATCTTGCAGTGTGTCCTATTTCATGACAAATGAAACAACCTCTTCTTTTTAAGAGGACTCACCTTGTTTAATCTTATGTGGATAAAGGTTTTCCAAGTGTCCCATATCAAGATAGTTGAAGCACTTAACTTTGTTCACAATTTTTGACTAATGAACCCCATCATAGTTCCATGAAAACTCATTTATAAAAGGTCTATTTCATTCTCTAGCTTTATGACAAAATTGATTACATGTGAAATAGTAACCATTGAAACTTGCCTACCTCATGGTATTTGGTTATCTAATTGATTTGTCTTCATTCTACTAGCACCTTCATTTCTTGTCTAATTATTTATCTTAAAATTATGATTGTCCTTGTTCACATTAGTATTCATCTTGTTTTGAGTTGCATTCTCTTGTTCTTATTTATATCCAAGACCATTTATATCACTATCATGATTTTGACCACTCAGAATATTATATATATATATATATATATATATATACACATATATATATATACATATATATATATATATAAATATATATATATATATATATCACTTGAGTTATTTTCTAATCTCACCAATGACTTCACCTACTAGATGTCTTCTTTAACTCATATTTCAATGACTCATTTTTAATTACATACCTTGAACATTCATCTTCTTTGGCTTTTAAATTCATAGACATAATTTTCAATTGACAACTAAGATGTTTGACCATATCTTCATGTTCTTTGGTATTTTCATTCATTCTTTCTTTAACCACACTTAATTGTTCCTCATATTCCTTGAGTTTATATTTCATCTTCTTATTGATCTTCTTCTTAATCATCAGTTCTTCAAGAGAATTTATCAATTCAGTCTCATAGTCCACCTCATCTTCATCATCATCTAAATCACTCCACGTATACTCTTTTTGATGTGAGCATTTTCCTTCCTTAGCCATGAATAGGGATTCATCTTCAAGAGGACCATCATCTTCATGATCATACTCTGAGTCACTTTCTTCACTCTCATCTGATGAACTACAATCTTCTTTGATATAGAGACTCTTCTTGTTGTTAAACTTTATAAATCCTTTCTTTATGTATATGTTTTTATCTTGATATTGAACTTTATCATGGTATTCATAAACATTCTTCTCATTATTATGAGGACACTTATGATAAAAATGTCCTATCTCTCCACAGTTGAAACATTTAAAGGGTAGTTTACCCTTATACTTGTCTGAACCTATTTTCAATTTTCTTCTAAACAAAGCAATCATTTCATCCTCATCAATATCAAAAATGTCATCCTCCTTGGGTTTATTACCTTATAAAATTTTATTAGGCTTAATCTCTATCTTGAATTTTGCCTCCTTCTTTGGTGGTATATTATAATTTACTCTCATCTCATAGGTAGTAAGGGTGCCATGCAATTGATCCATCTTTAACTGAGTAAGATCATGACTTTCTTCTATAGTAGATAATTTTAGATCAAACTTGAGAGATAGATACCTTAATAACTTTTAGATTATAGTAGCCTCTTCAAGGTTCTCTAAAACCTCTGATGATGTTCACAATCTCATCTACTCTCTACAGAAAGGCTACCTAGAATCTATTTCCTTCATCTTGAGACTTTCATATTACCTCTTATGAGTCTAAAACATATCAAGATTGACCTTTGAATCTCCTTCATAAATGATTTGTAATTTTTCCCATATATCTTTAGCATATTTACAATGGATTACCTTGTTGAACTCATTTTTTTTAAGACCACAAGTGATGGCATTAATTACCTTAAAATTATTCTCAAATATTTTATTATCTATAGCATGAGATGGAGGAGTATAAAGAGCAACATAACCATACATAATAGATTACCATAGATCAAACTTGAGGGACATAATGTATGTCCTCATCCTTTCACTCAAAAAATCATAATTGGATCCATTAAAAATTGATGCTTTCTTAGTATATAAACCTCCTTGATGACTACCCATATTGTACCTTGGATCACCTTCAAGCTGTCAAGCCTTTACAAAAGGACCTACTCTGATACTAATTATTAGAGGTAAAATCACTGAGAGGGGGGCAAATTAATGAACCTAAATAATCCAAATTCAATTTCAATCACTTCAAAAAATCTTAATCAGTTACCACAAGAATTCATGAAGCATGCACATAATCCATAGCAATGAACAAGAGATACAATGCAAGATTAAACATATAACACATGACATATGTGGGGAACCCTCTTGGGGGAGAAAGCCCACTGGAACTTTTAATTGGACTACTATCCTATAATAACAAGAAACAATTTATACCATCTAAAATTTATCAAGGAATTACCATCCCTTATTTAGTGAGACTACAATCCCATAAGGTGATATAACACCTGTCTAGTTGAGCAACAACAACAACTAGACCTTTACCAAGTTTCACCTTACAAGTACGCTATAACCCCTTAGATGTTGATCAGCTAAAACAACACCTATAATCAAAAAATATCCTAGAACATTGATTGCATGCCAATCTAATGCATATATAAATTATATTGGCTCTCTTTAATTGTGCGCACTCAATGCATCCAAATCCACCTTTTGGATTACTCTAAACATATTCATTCATCCTTAACATATAAGAGCACTATTATGATATCAGAAGCATGACCCATAGGTCATACACATAGTCCTCACTCTAATCTCCCCATCAACTCATCTCTTGGGCACTCTCACTCTCTTTCACTCCACAACACTCACATACACTCCTCATATAAGTATAGAAATCAACTTCTTTGATTTCACTATTTATAGAGCATTTATGATCATCACCATATTGGTTAGCCAATAGGCATTCCTTATCCCTTAAGGCATTTATAACATTGAGACACAACTCAATTCCATCCATGTAAGTTTTCCATAGCATCTATGGGTTACCCTTAAGAAGCTACACCTTTCAATAAGGCACTTGTAGCTCTTATAGGTCTCATGGAGACCTATTCATCCATTGAGAACTTCATCAAGAAAAAAAAGAACACAAGACTACATATAATTGCATAATTCCACTCCACATTACTCTTTTGACATTCTCAAATGCTTATAGTCATCATTTCACTCTTTTATGTAATCTTAATCAGCTTAAACAATAGCCTTGTTCATAAGAACACCATGAACGAATACAAATTAAAATTCTTAAGCTTTATTCATACTCAAGATACATTGATCACACATCCAAAATCCAAATATATTATCCTTATGGAGTCTAAAACACTCTCCAATATCTAAGTCAATATGAAAGTTTGAAACAACATCAACTCAAGCTCAATTACCCTTCTCAGGTTACTTATAGAGCATGCACAAAAACATAGTAAACTTTGAACCTTCATAAATTTGACTATACACACTTTCAGATATTAAAATATATATTTCTAGATGAGACTTGGAGTCCTCTAAAAATTTACTTTCAACACTATGAGCAAATTCTGCTTGTATCAAAATATATGGCCAAAAAACTAGAGTGTTAGTTTTTCCTTTGTTAAATTCAAATATTCAAATGCAAATGGTCATAGTGTAATGTCCCTTTCTTAGGGGCTCCTTTTTTCTATCAAAAGCTCTGATACCACTGTAATATCCCTTTGGATATCAAAATAAAGTGCTGAATTGCTTATCTGTATTTTTGCAAAATATCTTCAAATAGATAAATAAATCACAGTATAATCTCTTATTTATTTGCTCATATGCTTACAATAGACGACCTTTGTCAGGTATACGATGAATATTGAAAATACGGCCTTAATAGCTTGAGTATTCCACAAAAATTGGGAAATAAATCTAGAACTGGTTCATCTCAGCCTGTTATGTAAAAAACACAGTCGCCAACGTCGGTTATACTATCATCGTCGATCAACTGGAGTCGTTAATCTACCGACGCCAGTGATATGTCGACCGATGTCAGTCTCTGTAGGTCTCTGCCCACCGATGTCGGTGTCTGATCTTTCTATTGACGCATATGGATTTTCATGGATCTGTACAGACTTTGTACGGCCGCTGATATAGCACACCCTGTATACTTGATCCTGATCTGTAGAATTATGGGCTAATATAAAAGATCTATATCTGGATAATTCTTGAATCAAAACCCAAAAATAATGAAATACCTGTAAACCCTTGTGATAGCTTCTGTGTGAAGTTATCTCTCATACTTGTAAACACCTATGATAACTTCTAGATGAAGTTATCTCTCAATTTGGCAATAGATCAGCTGATCTCTCACAACCTCTGAATCGCACACAATGAAGATTTGACGTTCTTCAATGCAAATGGAATCCTTGAACCCTTGGCTCAGTCTTCACAAAATAATTTCTTAACAAGAATCAATATCAATAATCAATCATGAATCCATACTCTCTCCCATGAGAAACCCTTATACCCTCCAAAGGTGTGCTTGCTAAAATTAGATTTCCTTAAATTAGACTTAGGGCTTCTTAAATTAGAACTAGGGTCTTAAAATTAGACCAATTCTTAAATTAGAATTAGGGTCTTAAAATTAGACCAAATAATAATTAATTAATATCTAATTTAAAATTAGACCAAATAATTAATAATTAATTAATATCTAATTTAAAATTAGACCAAATAATTAATATTTGATTAAATCAATCAAATATTAATATCTCCCTCAATACATGTCTGATCCTTGAACCGTCTAAAGCTGGTGAACTAGGGAGTGATTCCGCACATGATCATGCCATAATAGGGTTGGTCCACTGAGTGCCAAATATCCCTAAATAATAGGAGCTCAGGCAAACATGTCCAAAAGAGCCCAAATGAAAGCCAACTGTATGAATTCTGCAAATTGAAGCCAAGCCAATCTCCATCATGACACTCTATCCATCTAATCAGCCTACGAAGGTCGCATAATAGGCTAATCATCAAGTCTATCAATGTCCACGAAAAAGGGGACATGACACATAGTTAAACCTCAGACACTATGCTTGCATCTCATGTCCTCATATCTTGATATTGATCATGCACCATTGATCTTATTTTACCTTTAATTCATAGTGCACTAATTCTCAAATTTTAAACTTCTAACACTTGACCTCATCTCATCCAATCTAGAAACTTTTACCTCATATGATTTATCAATTTCTTCAATATTGTCCTCACTTTAGAAATTCTAGGCAACTATCACTTTGACCTCTTGAATTTCATGTGCACCATTGATCTTGATTAGTATGATCAACTAATCACTATTGATCCTTAAAAAAAGCTCAATATATATCTCTACTCAAATTTAAACATTGAACACTTGGCACTATCTCACTACTTCCTGATATCTTGGAAATATACACATTGTCAATGTTTCTAAAAATTTACCTTGTGCAAAAATGACTAAGTATGGTAACCTTTTCAATCTATCTATAAGGTCAACTTTGCACCTTCATATCTTTTGCTTCATTCAAATGCATATTCTAAAATTTGGATCATATGTTTTCCTTTCAAAGATGAACCCAACCATGTATAAATTACCTCATGAAACCTTCACATATTCAAGATATAATTCCATTAATCTACTCACTTAGATTTTTTTTCAATAGAGCCAACTATACCAAGAACTATGTGAAAGGCCAACTTTGCACATGCATATCTTTTGATGTGATTTATTGCATGACATAAAATTTAGTGTAAATAAATTAGGCACAAAACTAAAAAAACCCATATGATCATTTTATCCTCACACCTTCACGCATGTAAAATATAACAACATAAAAATTCCTACTCATCTTTTCTTTCCATATTGCAAAGTTTGCTAAGTATGGGAAAACACTATCAAACTACATTCAATCCTAACTTTGAACTTGTATATATTTTATCACGCTTAGTCACATGACCTAATATTTAGTTAATAAGATATTATCTCATAGGGGAGTTCATCCATATATCTTTTTTCTCCTATAACTTTCATATGTTTGAGATATGACATCACCAAACTACTTACTCATCTCTATTTGAACATAGAGAACATTGTCAAAGTGTCTCGGAGCCCAACTTTGCACACACATATATTTAGTTATACTTCATCACATGAATTGAGAATTTGACCATATAAACTTGGGACTAATGTGATCACAACTATAAATCAAATTCACCTAACTCATCGACATGTGGCAATGGTGATGTTAGCAAACTGCTTAGATTTTTTCCATGAGACGCAAAATGTCTAGATTAAAAAAATGATCAGCCAGATAAATTCCAATCATGAACACAAGTACTTAAATTAATATTTTCCTATAAAATTACCCCTTTAAAATTTTAAATACTTCAAACTCATCCCTAATCATCTCTAAATAGTCAAACTCTGAAGATCAACCAAGCCTTCTTTAAGCGTACTAGGACAAGCATATGGCACACTTTATCATTATTTCTTAGAATAACAAGTCACGTCATCCACTCACTAGGACACATACATAACATCATCTTGACATAAATGACAATCTTCCAAAAATATCCCCCTTTCTCATTGATGTCAACACTCATCATAAAATAATATATAACCCACCTTCTTTCTCTCTTTTCAAACACTCTCACCATAAGAACTTTCTCCCCCTTTGACACAATGATAAAGTGGGTAAAATATGATCATGAGGACCTAAAAATAACAAAAACAAGAGAGGACCATCTTATGAATATGATACAGACTCCCTATTACCTTAAGCCTACCTTTTTTACCTTGACAAATTCCTCTTGCTCTATGCCAACACTCTTTTCAACTAAACACTAGAACCAATGAAGATATAACATAAAAAAACATTGAATTATAATTTAAATAACCAATAATCATATAATAGGGACTCCCCTTAAGATCTTTTATCCATTTCACCTCTTGAGCAACTTTAGATCTCCATACATCATGAAGGACTACCTCACATGCTCACTAGCCTTCTCTTTCAAACCACCTCAAGGACCACAAATTTAAATTCATGCCACTCAAAAAATATAAAATATTCTCAAAAAAACCTAATAATTCTCTTAAAACACACATAACTTTATCTTTTGGATAAACTCAACAAAAGGCACTCATCTTCTCACTAGCCATACCTAGTCTTCTTGTAGCCCTACCTAGAACTTGCAGAGACCAAAAATTTTAGTAGACACATATTCAAGACCTAAAAATTCATATCTAAATCACTATCATATTCCCCCTAAATCACACAAATTTTCATCACATATATCAGCTTTTACAACTTACTTTCTTCACAAACTAGCTAACCAATTAGGCTTCCATCATTATAAATAATTGAATAAATTGAAATCCAAAAACCTTGATATCTATGAAAACATTTATTTTACAACCCATTTATCCCATTAAACATTTTAAGAAGTTTTAGATCTCAACTCATAAGGCAAACCACTTTTCTTGTAGAGCCTAAAATCCTAGAATATAAAAACAAATAGTGTCAACAAACCTCCTTCTAGTCAATGCACACCTATAAAACATCTTGAAAAACTCAATACACCCATCAAATACTTATGTAACAATATTTGACCTTAAAAACCTTTGATAACCCATAAATCCTATAATACCATTTTAGGCCTGCTTGCCCTTAAGCCAAAACTAAGAAAAATTGAGAGTACTCAAAAATCTCCAAGTTGACTTCAACATACATTCAGATTATAAAAACACTTAGAACACATCAAAAATAATTTCATGACTTTTCTGAGCATCAAAATCTTCTTGAATTTTCATCAAGCTCATTATGTCACCTAGAAACACCCATTCTAACCTTGTACTATAGCTCCTTCATAGAGCTCTAAAGCAAGCTCATGAACTTGTTGCTCCCCCTTAATCAATGACCTTCTAACATCAACACAAGTCTTTTTAAAGATTGAAATTATGATCTTAATCATACAAACATGCTTTTATATAATAAATATGTCTTCTAAGAAGCATAGGTAGAAATAACCTAATTCACAATGTGTGAAACTAGGAGTTTCCCATAACTCCTCATATTCCTTCTCCTCCTTGGTCATCTGATAATTATAGTTCTTATTCTTATTCTTAGGCTTAAGATAAGATACATGCTCATCCACTAAAATATTCTTCTTTTCTTCTAGGATTTAATTTATAAAATAAGGAGATAACTTAAATTCATGACATACATTTCATCTGAAGAATCCACCTTATAGTTAGGAGCCTCATCACTAGGCATAGAAAATTGATATTCTTTGCATGATACATTCTCAGTAATAGTAAGATGTTCACTTAGATCCATACACACCTCAAAACTAGCCTAAACAAGTATATTGGTCTTCTCCTCAAGTTTGGTCTCTTCATTTTCAAGATGAATACTAATGAAAACTCTAAGCACTTTTTGACTTTTATATCTTTCTCCACCATAACAAGTAGATTACTTGGACTTCTATACTCATCATGACTCACACTTGTCACCTTTGGCTTCCATGAGTTAACTTGCCTTCTTTCTATCTTATAGAACTTTGCTTGTAGAATTTAGTAATGTGACCTCTTTGTTGAAAATCAAATCATATTATACCTTTTGCAATAAAAGTATCTTGCATTACCTTATTTGGACAAAAACATGCAATGTGTCTTATTTCATGACAAATGAAACAACCTCCTCTTTTAAAGAGGACTCACCTTGTTTAATCTTATGTGGACAAAGGTTTTCCAAGTGTCCCATATCAAGATAGTTGAATCACTTAACTTTATTCACACCTTTTGACTGATTAACCCAATCATAATTCCATGAAAACTCATTTTTAATAGGTATTTTACATTCTCTAGATTTATAAGCAAATTGATTACATGTGAAATAGTAACCATTGAAACTTTCATACCTCATGACATTTGGCTATCTAATTTGATTTGTTTTAATTCTACCAACACCTTCATTCCTTGTCTAATGATTTGTCTTGAAAGTATGATTGTTCTTGTTCACATTATTCTTCATATTGTCATGAGTTACATTCTCTTTTTCTTCTTTATATCCAAGACTAGTTCTATCACTATCATGATTTTGACCACTACGAATATTATCTATATCACTTGATCTCTTTTCAAATCTCAAAAAATATTTCACTTTATTAGATGTCTTATTTAGCTTAGATTTCAATGACTCATTTTCAATTACATACTTTGAACATTCATCTTCTTTGGATTTCAATTTTGTAGACATAATTTCCCATTAACAACTAAGATGCCTAATCATATCTTCATGTTGTTTGGTTTCTTCATTCATTTTTGCTTCAAACATGCTAAATTGTTCCATTTGTCTTTGATTTTATATTTCACCTTATTATTGATTTTCTACTCAGTCTTTAGTTCTTCAAGAGCATTTTTCAATATAGTCTCATAGTCCACCTCATTTTCATCATCATCTATATCACTATAAGTAGACTCCTTTTGATGTGAACAACTTCCTTCCTCAGCCATGAATAGGGATTCATCTTCAAGAGGACCATCATCTTCATGATCATACTTTGAGACACTATCTTCGCTCTCATCTGATGAGCTACAATATTATTTGGTGTAGAGACTTCTTTTTTTTAAGGGCTTCTTTTTGTTATTAAACTTTCTAAATCCTTTCTTCATGTATGTGTTCCTATCTTCATCTTGGCCCTCATCATGCTCTTCATCAACATTCTTCTCATGCTTATGTGGACACTTTTGAGAAAAATCTCCTATCTCTCCATAGTTGAAACATTTGAAGGCTACTTTACCCTTATACTTGCCTAAACCTATTTTCAATTATCTTGTAAACAAAGCAATCATTTCATCCTCATCAATATCATAAATATCATCCTCCTTAGGTTTCTTACCTTGGAAATTCATCTTAAGCTTCATCTTTATCTTGAATTTTTCTTCCTTATTTAGTGTTTTATCATAATTTACTCTCATCTCATAGGCAGTAAGGGTGTCATGCAATTGATCCATATTTAACTAAGTAACATCATGACTTTCTTCTATAGTAGATATTTTTAGATCAAACTTGAGGGATAGATACCTTAATACCTTTTAGACTAAATTATCCTCTTTAAGTTTCTCTCCAAGACCTATGATGATGTTCACAATATTTTCTAATCTCTATATAAAGGATGCCACATAATCTTCTTCCTTCATCTTGAGACTTTAAAATTACCTCTTGTGAGTCTAAAACTTAGAAATATTGACCTTTGAATATCTTTCATAAATGATCTTCATTTTGTTCCATATATCTTTAGCATAATTATAATGGATTACCTTAGAACTTAGTTTCTATAAGACCACAAGTTATGGCATTCATTGTCTTAGAATTATTCTCAAACAACATCTTGTCTGTAGCACTAGATGGAGGAATAGAAGTAACATAACCATCCATAAGAGATTGCCATACATCAAACCCTAGGGACATAATGTATGTCCTCATCCTTTCACTCCAAAAAGCATAATTAGATCCATTAAACATTAGTGTTTACTTAGTAGAGAAACCTCCTTGATGACTACCCATATTGTATCATGGATCACCTTCAAGTTATCAAGCCTTTAGCAAAGGACCTGCTCTGATAGCAATTATTAATGGTACTATCACTAAGCAAGGGAGTAAATTGATGATACCAAATAATCTAACTTCAATTTCAACTACTTCAAAAACTCTTAATTAGTTTCCAAAATCATTCATTAATCATTTACATAATTCATAGAAATGAACAAGAGAGATAAAGCAAGATCAAGCACATAACACATAACATATGTGGGAAACACTCTTGGGGGAGAAATCCCACTGGAACCTATAATTAGACTACTATCCTATAATAACAAGAACTAAAATAAACTAGCTAAAAATTATCAAGAAACTACCATCCCTTATTTAGTGAGATTATAATCCCACAAAATGATACAACACCTGTCTAGCTAAGCAACAAGAACAACTAGACCTTTAGCAAATTTCACCTTGTAAGGAGGATGCAACCCCCTATATGTTGAATAGCCAAAACAAATCCTTTTATCATAACATCTCCTAAAATACTTATTTCATGTCAACCTAACTGATATACAAAGTATATTATCTCTCTTTAATTTTTCACACTCAATACATCCAAATCCACCTTTTGGATCACTCTAAACATCTTTGCTCATCCTCAACCTACAAAAACACTATTTCAAAATAAAAAGCATGACCCATAGGTCATACATATATTCCTCACTCTACTCTCCTAATCAACTCATCTCATAGGCACTCTCTCTCTCTCCTTCACTCCATATCACTCATATACACTCCTCATACAAGTCTATAAATTAACTTCTTTGATTTTTCCATTTATAGATCATTCATGATCATCACCATATTGGTCAACCAATAGGCATGACTTAACCCTTAAGGAATCTATCACATTTATACACATCTCAATTCCATCCACTTATGTTGGCCATAGCATCTATGGGTCACCCTTAAGCATCTATACCTTTCAATAAGGCACTTATAGCTCTTATAGGTCTTATGGAGACCTATTCACCCATTTAGCACTTCATTAAGAAAAAAAGAATATAGGACCACATATAATTGCATAAATCCAATCCAAATGACTCCTTTAACATTATCAAATTCTTACAATCATCATTTCACTCTTCTATATAAGCTTAATCAACTCAAACAATAGCCTTATTTATAAGGACACCATGATCAAACACATTGTTAAATTTTTAAGATTTGTTCATACTCAAGATACATTGATCACACCTCTAAAATACATATAGATTATCCTCATGGAGTCTAAAACACTCTTAAATATCTAAGTCAATATGAAACACTAAAACAACATTAGATCAAGCTCAATTACACTTTTTGGGTTACTTGTAGATCATACATGAAAACATAGTCAAATTTAAACCTTCATAAATTTTACTTTACACACTTTCAAGTCTTCAAATCTATATTTCTAGATGTGATTTGGAGTCTTCTACAAATTCAGTTTTTACACCATGATAAAATTTTACATGTATCAAAATATATGGCCAAAAAAATAGAGTGCTATTTTTTCCCTTATTAAATTCAAATATTCAAGTACAAATGATTAGAGTTAAGCCTCAAACACTATGCTCACATCTCATGTCCTCATATCTTCAAATTGATCATGTGATATTTATCTTCTTTGAAGTTTAATGTATAATGCGCTAATGCCCAAACGTTAAACTTCTAATAGTTGACCTCATCTTGTGTAATCTAGAAACTTTGACCTCATATGATCTATCGATCTCTTTAGGATTGTCCTTGCTTTAGTAATGGTAGACAACTATCACTTTGAACTCTTGACTTTAATGTACAACATTGATCTTAAACTATTAAGATCACTCACTCACCATTGATCCTTAGAATAAGATTGATCTTTATCTTTGCTAAATGTTAAACATTGAACACTTGGCACATCTTGTTGCTTTCTTCATATCTTGGAGCAACGTGCTTTGTCAATGTTGCTCAAACTTGACTTGGTGCAAAAATGACTATGGGAACCTTTGCAATCTATCTATAAGGTCAACTTTGCACCTTTATATCTTTTTCTTTGCTCAAATGCATGTTCTAAAATTTGGAACATATTGTTTTCCTTTCAATAGGGAATCTAACCATGTATAAAGTAACTCTTAAAACCTTCATGCAAGGGAGATATAACACCATTAATTAGATCACTCAAATATTTCTGCCATAGAGCCAACTATACCAAGAACTATTTGGAAGGCCATATTTGCACATGCAACATATTTTGATGTGATTCATCTCATGATCTAATATTTAGCATAAAAGAGCTAGGTACAAAACTGAACAAACCCATATGATTATTTTCTCCTCACACCTTCACATATAAAAAAAATATAACAACATCAAAATGCCTACTCAACTTTTCTTGCCCATATTTCAAATTTTGGCTATGGGAAAACACTATCAAAATGTTTGGGAGCCCAAATTTACACACACATATCTTTGGTTGCACTTCATCACATGACTTGAGACTTGGACCATATCAACTTGGGACTAATGTGATCACAACCATATGACCAACTTCCCCTGACACATCCACATATGGTAATGGTAACATCAACAAATTGCTTACTCATATTTTATGCCACTAGACCTAAAATGTCTAGATGAAAACAATGATCAACCAGATGAATTCCACTAATACACACAAGCACTCCAATCACCATTAACCTTTAAAAGTACCCCTTACACATGATCAATACTTCATACTCATCCCTAATCATTTATAAATAGTAAAAATTTGAAGTTTAACCAAGCTTTATTCAAGCATACTAGGACAAGCACATGGCATACATTGTCATTATTACTTAGACTAACAAGGTACTTCATCCACTCACTTGGACATATCCATGACATCATTGATAATATTCCAACATTAACTACCAATTATTGATAATATTCCAACATTAACTACCAATTAAACTCACCCTTACAACCTCCTTTTTTCTCTATAAGTACATCCATTTTTGATGAAATTTAGGTCCAAATTTTGCATCAAATATTATATTATTCATGCTTACATATATTTATATATTGATTTCCTTTATTTTATAGTTCTATATTAGTCATTTTCATGATAGACTACATAGTTTTGAGAAATAAAATTCACTATATTAATAACCTATTCTTTGATATCAATAGACCAATCAACCATAATTAGTTGCTTCCTTGTTTGAGATTTTTTTCCCCTATGTCCTTTATTAAGTAATTTTTAATGGTCATTTGAGAAAATGATATATCTTATTGATGACAATATATAACAACAATCATCATTACCTTCATCTAGTCTCATCTTGATTAGGCTGAGGGTTTTTCAATTTTAGTTTTTTATTATTTATTATATTTATAATAGTTTAAATATATTTTATTCATTTTATTATCTCCATTTTCAAAATTCAAAATTTAAAATAAAATCTCTCTCTCTCTCTCTCTCTCTCTCTCTCTCTCTCTCTCTCTCTCTCTCTCTCTCTCTCTCTCTCTCTCTCTCTCTCTCTCTCTCTCTCTCTCTCTCTCTCT